>PVIJ01000604.1:0-67529 GCA_004024925.1 Scalopus aquaticus | reverse complement strand
TAAGCAGGTACCTATTTTGAGAGTATACTCTTTGAAGTCAGTAGGTATATTTTTAACTTCTCAATGTAGAGATACCATTCATACTGATTTGGAAGGTACACATTTCTCATAAAATTTAAAATTAACCTGTTCTTTTTTTTCAGCCAAGTTTGCAGCTTTAAACAAAACTGCTCACCATTATTTAGATAAGATTACCTGGAGGGAGGTGTAGATTCTAGAATTAATAAAGTGCTTCTTCAGCATTTCCCTCCATGAACTCAGATATTTTATAGCAAGTGTTAAGACAACACACCTGTGACTAACCTTTGTTCTTCTTACCTGATCACTGCCTGTTTATGGTGAGAACTGAGATTAAAGCAGATAAATTTAAACTCTGATCCTGGGCTAGTAAATGTTTTCTGAGTGCCAAATTGTATTCTGTTAAAAAAAAAAAAAAACTGACCAAGTGTTTTAACTAATCTCTTTATTTCCTTTAATATTTCTCACTTTTTCAGTTGCTTCATGTTGCATTTATTGATAGCTACCATGCAGTCAGCTGTAAGCACTGCCACGGGGTACCAAGGCAGGAGACACTAAGACAGCATACAGCCTTACTGGGGAATCATAATACAGATATTTGTGAACAATACAGTGAACAAGACAGCATTGTGTGTGTGAGACTCAATGTATTTAAAAATGTGTAAATATATGCAATCTATAGGTAAATATATATGTCTGTTAAGCAGTATGGTACAGATGACTAGAAAACAGGCAAGCTAACAGTATGGAAATTAAGTGAAGGGACAATTGGAAGGTGATGTAAATCTGGTTGTCAGTCAAGACTGTGCTGCAGAAAGTTCTGGAGCTTTGTTTTTCTTTCTCTTTTGAAATAATTATAGACTCAGCAGAATTTCTATAGTAGTATAAAGTGGTCCTATGTACCTCTTTGCGCACCTTCCCTCAGTGGTAGCATCTTTTTTTTTTAATTGAGGGAATACTGGCTTACAACATTGTATATGATTTAAGGGTGTAGATTTCCGCCTCTTCAGATCTGTTACCTCACCACACCCATCACCTAAGAGCATCCTCCACCTACATCATTGGGCTCCCTCCCTGCCACCTGTTCCTCACGCCCATTTTCTCCCTATAATAGGCTCAATTTTACAGTCTTATTTTTAAGAAACTGACTTAATTTTGCTTGTCCCTTTGTTTTGTTTTTTATCTTCCACAACTGAGTACCCAATGGTAAACATCTTATATCAGTATAGTACACCATCAAAACTAACAGCTGACATTGTTAGGACAATCTACAGGTCTTACTTAGATTTCACAAACTTTATATTCACATACTACAGTGCATCTGAGTGTTTATAACTGAGTTCAGTAGACAAAGCAGAAAGAGGAAAAATAGTTAAAGTCTCATAGAGAAGTTACTTTGAAGAATTATTTTCTTTTTTTGTTCTTTCACTTCTTAACCATTCCACATAATCCTGTGTAAATTTACCACACTGCTTTCCTCATCAATAGCTAGTTTGTTGTCTCTTCTTCACAAGTGTTATCCAAGCACTATTCTTGTTTTCTCACTTCAGGGATTAAAACACAGGCAGTTTCACTCCTAGAAAAAAAATATTTTCTATTAACTAACTTGTAAATAGTTTGCAACCCATGGCAGATTTTCCTATGAAGAGAGAGGTACCTATGCTATGGGTTCTCCAGCCTATCTCCAGGCCTATGTAACTCGTGAAGTAGTTAAACTATACACAGCAATATTTAGCATTGCTGTACATAGTGCTAGTGCTGATATTTCTGGGAATTGGAGTCCCTGCTATGTCATAACAAGTGCCATTCTATTACTACAAATTGCCACTGCACACAATGGGTAATATTAAAGAAGCAGCTCTTTTCTGATACTGTTAATTCCACAAAATAAAATCTTTCCAACTGCAAGCATTCAATCACATAAATATCATTTCTATAGGAGATGGCAGAGGATTGTAAAATGGGGAGATGAGGAGAACTAGGTGATGAGATACAGAAAAGAGAGCTTCTAGAAGGAAATATGCCAGAGTACACTGTGGTTTTTACTAAGAGGTAGAATCACCAGTGATTCCCTTCTCTTTCTCTCCCTGTTTCTCTCTCCTCTCCCTTCCTTTCCCGTCTTTATTCCCTCGCTCACCCCTTCCATTATCGCTTTCTCACTGTCTCTTACCTCTTTCTGAGGCAAATCTGTCAAACCTCTCAACGAGGCTATATTGCTTTTATAATCAGAAAATTAGGAATAAAGAGGTACATTAAAGTTTTGGAAACAGTTCCTAGTGTGGTCAGAGGAAGAGCAGGTGGAATACAGAGCAATGTGCTCCTTTATGGCCGAAATATTTCTGGGTCCAGCAGTGTCACATGGGAAGCGGCTGAGGTTGCACAGGCACATACAGAATTCAGAATTTTACAGAGGAGCATTATGTACAGAGAGAAGAACAAAAGCTGACCTTTCCTTGGTTTCCCCAGTAAGATGAGAAGCCATGACTGACACATTTGGATGGGGCCTGGCGGAGTCAAGAGATGTGCCCAAGTCCTGCTGGGCCACTGCCCCTTTAAACGTTGGGCTTACATTTATGATTCCAGAAGTTATCCTAAGAACTTCAAACTTCTGTTAAGGGAATGTTATAAATGTCTGGCTTTCTTACTCCCAGAACTAAACCTGGTATCAGCAAGTACTCATCCATAACAAGGAAGAAAAAAGGGCAAGTATTCAAATATCACTGAGTAATAGCTTCCTAAAATACTTTCCTTTCCCTGGGTGTTCCAGGCACTGATTTTGGTCCCATGATGGTGACCACAGATCCTTTTCCATTTCTGCACAGCAGTCAGTGATTGGGCCTCCTGGGTCCCCTCTATGATGTCCTTGATGGGATTTTAAGTCCATAAATAGGTATGCCTGCCCTTTAGATATGGTTTGGAGCCTACATGAAGGTGTTTTCTAATCTCTTGCTTATCTCAGTGATGAACTGCATTATTTGTCATAATCATCTGGCTTTGTGATTTTGATTTCCATTATGCTATTGCAACTTTGTAAAGTATTTTATGGAAATGTCATACTAAGATCTGTGCAATATGTCCAGTTTCTCCGTGTAGATACAATCATGCTGGTAAAAGCACACTAAGGTTAAAAAAAAAAGGCTAAAATGCTTCAACTTGCTTATTCTTCATGTTTTAAAAAAATGACATGTCCTGAGTCCCATAAAATATAGATGTTTAGCAATAACTTTTACTTTCTTGACAACTTTTAAAGTAAGAGAGGGCAAGACTGATACTTCACTAAAGAGTAAAGTTAACATAGCTCCTACTTCAATTAAACTAGGTCAAATAATCATTTTCTTGTGTGCTGGACATGTAAATGCCAGGTAATGCAAAACCAAGAAAGAGCAATTCTTATTTTTACAGGGTATAATCTAAGCAAGGCAGAAATTGATGAAATCTTTAAAATGAATGTTCCTTTTGTCATTGCACAAGGGAGGTCTGTAATATTCAGAGATATCAGAGCACATTGTGAACATGTTAGGTGAATGGAAATGTGTTGTAGTTAGGTTGCGGGTAGCATGAGAGGTAGGGTGACTATAAACATAGACACTTTTGGGCTTCCCTGGTGGAACAAGGGGTTAAGTCCCAGCACTGTGAAGCTATCAGCAGCCACTGCAGCACGAGTTCGATCCCGGCCAGGGAGCTGACCCATATGGCACAGCAGACCTCTCCTGTTTCACCTGCTGCTCCCCTCAGCAGTGTATTTCAGTCAACCCACCTGTTAGGCTCCTCACTCTGTCCCTGGTGAATCCGCTCACCATCACCACCCACACCTCTGGCCTACACCCCAGCTCTTGTATGCATAAATAAAAATATCTTAAAAAAAATAAACAGACACTTTTGAGAGCAAAAGAGGGTGCTATTAATATTTATGCTTATTCAAGAGGTAATTTAGGTTTCTTTTAGGGCAATGCAGAGTTATGATGCCCTTCATTAAAAGAAGGGATTTAAGTGAATTTCCATAAATCTAACTAATAGGGAAGTGTGTTGGTTTTCAAGGGCTGCCATAACTGTATGACTTAAAGAATGGAAACTGTCTTCTAGTTCTGGAAATTTGAACTTCAAAATCAAGGTGTTGGCAGGGTTGGATTCCTCTGAGTGTGGTGGGAGAAGGGCTATTATAGGTCTCTCTCTGTGGCTTGTCTTCTCCTGTCTTTTCATGTCATCTCCCCTCTATGCATATCTCTGTGTCCAAATTTCTCCTTTTTATAATGACACCTGTCATACTGAATGAGGGTCCCTTCTAATGACCTCATTTTAACGTTCTTTTTTTTTTTGACCTCTATAAAGACCCTAACTCCAAACAAGGTCATATTCTGAAATACTGGGATTAGGACACCAACATATCTTTTCCTGGGGGGTGACTGGGGGGAGACAATTCAACTTACAACAGGAAGGATGTTAGAAACTGGACAGGAACACCAAAAATAGAGGAAATGGTACATCTGGATGGTTAGTGGGCACATCACGATCAGGAAGCAATTCTGTCACAGACTTTTTTTTTTTTAAAGATTTTTATTTATTAATGCATACAAGCTGGGGTACAGGCCAGAGGCATGGGGCGGACTTTAATAAGTTAAGATGGGGGGGGAATAAACAAAGTGGGGGCTCATAAGTGGAGACTTTTAGTTTGAGAAATTGTTCCAGATGGGCAATAAAGATTGGACACCGGCAACAGAGGGATTTCAAGTTGTAACTGACAAGAGTTTACAGAGCTGTGTGAGGGATGCCATGTCTGAGAGGGGCCACAAAGGCACTGGCCAGTTTTTAGCACATTAGTTGATAATTTTCTGCTACAATACATACTTTTTAAAAAAATATATTTATTTATTTTTTTTTTGCATTATGGCTATTTTTTTCCTACATCGTTGTTCTTTTTTTTTTTTAAGATTTATTTATTTACACATACAAGCGAGAGGTGCGGGGCTGCGAGAGGGCTGACCAGAGACAGAGTGGGGAGCAGAACAGGGCGGGGGGGAGGGGAGGATAGGGCACAAAATGGAGTAGAAAAGAACACAAGGGACCACAGAGATGGATCACAGGTGAATTGGTGGTGGGTTACCCAAGGGGAATACAATATGTAAAAGACATAAATAACAATAAAAATATAAAAAAAACACATCATTTTATAAATAAATAAATTAATTAAAGATATACACTGCTGAGGGGAGCAGCAAGAGACGGGGGAGAGGTCTGCTGCACCATGTGGGACTCTCCCTGGCTGGGCATTGAACTCGCTTCGCCTGCTGCCGACAGCTCCACAGCGCAGTGCTCAACCGCTGCACCACCAGGGAGGCCCATCGTTGTTCATTTTTGTACATTTGATTTCTCCTCTCAGGGATAAGCCCCATGAAACTCCTACCACCATATCACCTGTGAACCATTCTGATGTGTGCTCTTAAGGCTACTTTTTCCTTTTCCCATTCTTATGGATCTTGTGATTCATAGAATAATAAAGATGATTCATTCTGAGCTCTATGGAGGAAAGGCTCTGAGTAAGTCCTCGCTGTTTATAGTAACAAAAGTTTTTGGACACATTGAAAAAGTTGCATATAAAACCCATCACTTGCACTTTTAAAGAAGAATGTGGACAAGAAATTAAGAGAGGAATATACATTTTGTTTGATATACATATTTAAGGGCTTACCCATAGAAACAGACAGACTCCATGTGCCTGCTAAGTGCAATCTGTGCCTTTGTGCTGTTACTGTGAAAGGTCGCTGGGAAACTTCATGTATTATGATAATACATAGTTTCTGTGCTGAATTCACATAGGATTATTTCTTTCTTATGTTGTTGCTCTTTCTTAATTAGTCTAGAGTCTCATAAGTGTAGATAAAATAGTGGTACACTCATTTCCTTGGCAAAAAAAGATTTTGGCATCATGGTTGTGTGTTCAGTTAAATAGCTACAGGCAAAAAAATCATCGTAGCTCACATGTCTAGGAGGCACCAAGCAATTCAGTATATTACATGAATCATAAAACATGAAAAAGTAGCATTGCTACTCGACTTTTGGCTCACAAGATCTAGGAAATGAGTAAAATAGTTGTTTTATTATTCAAGAACATTTGATAAGAAGAAGAAAATATGGGAATTTCAAGTATCTTATACATAAGTATATGACATGCGGGGTTTTCATTTGTAATTTTTAACTTCTTTTATAAAGATCACATTACAGAATACTTAAAAAAAGGAAGAGGGCCTCCCTGGTGGCGCAGCAGTTAAGCGCTGCACTGTGGAGCTGTCGGCATCAGCGATGCGAGTTCAACTCCCAACCCAGCCGGGGAGATTCCCACGTGGTGCGGCAGACCTCTCCTGTCTCGCCCACTGCTCCCCTCAGCAGTGTATTTATGTCGATCTAGATCTGCCTCTTCTGCTTCCCACTCTGTCCCTGGTGAACTCTTTCGCCACCCCACGCCTCTGGCCTGTACCCCAGCTTGTATGCATTGTATGTATAAATAAATAAATCTTTAAAAAAAAAACGAAGACCTTTTTTTCCTATGTAGTTTTTGATGTAGTTATACTCATACAATATATACAATTTTCTAGCTCCTTTTTAAAATAATCTTCATTGTTGGCATTTTTACTGCTATACATAGTTACCCATTTATTACTTCTCTAATAGATTTTAAGCAAATTCTGAGTGTATTATATAATTTTGATATAAATATCTTATTATATAAACTTGCATTGTATATAAGGAGGTTTTCTTTTTTCCTTTGGGGAATGCTAGATGTGATCTTTCTGGGTCACAGATTTATGAGGTCCATGTTCTTAGGTCAGTAACTAGTTTCCATTTTACCAGATTCTAAGGTGGCTAAATAAATTTTGTGGTTGAATTGTAGCAATTCTGAATTTAATATCTAAACCTAATGACATCTCAAAAATGTTTGAATTATCTTACTGTCAAGAATACTACAGAAATGTTTTAGCATAAAGGAAATGACATGCAATTTATTTAGAGAAGGATGTAACCTAATACTCTCACCTCATTCTTTTGCTATGTGCTCATTTTTTTGCTGTGAGGACACGCTACTGTACTGAAAGGTGGTGAGGAAGAAATGGGTCTTGCCCAGTGTTTATAAATACTTCTGTTGACATAATGTTTGAAAAAATTTAAATGAAAACCAAAATAAAACCTTACTAGTAAATGGGAGTTGAGGTGATTTTTGATGGGAAGCCTGATATGATAGACACACCATGGGCCTTGGAGTCAAACTCTCTTTGTAATTGCAGCTTGGTCACTTAGTCTGTGGTCCTGGGCAAGTTTTGACTTTTTGGAAACTCAGTTAATGTATAATTGGTACTTAGTAAAGTGTTAGATAAAACTAAGGTTTGCTGTGCAAGTTAAAGGCTGAAGCTGCAGAACCACTTCGGACCTAAGTTCAGGAACTTAAACCATGTCACTTTGGCCACATTTATTGGCCATTAAGTCTATCTCAGATTTGAGGTTGTAAAGAAGAGACTGAACCTCTGCATAGGAGGACTGTTGCAAAGTCACATTGCAAGATGGTGGGCGACAGGGATAATGGAATTTGTGGTCATTAAAAAAGCTACAGTATAACTGTAGTGTTTGTTTTAATGAAGTTGAAGAACATGGTGTCTATAAGATTACACAGCACTTTGTTAGAAACACTCAACCAATTTTAAAAACTCTCCTTTTTCTCCCTCAAAAATCACCCAACATAGAATGTGAAGGTGTAGTTCCACAGGGACATAGGTTTGGTGCCATTGTTTGTAATATACATTTGCAAAGAGCACCCTCAGATGCCTGAAGCTACCAATGTAGGCTCATCCAAAAATCTTGTGTGATATGGATGCTCAATTTAAATTTGAATTTCAGATAAACAGTGAATAATTTGTTAGTATAAGTATGTCTTCCTTTGTTAAGAGTTGGCATATATCTTTTTAGAACTTTCTGTGAATATTTCAGCCCACACATATGCTTTTTTGATATCTGAACTTAATTTTTTTAATTAAGTAACATAGAAACATTAAATAAGTTTCAGGTATGTATCAACAACACACAAATTTTTTTAATGGACAGTTACCTTTACTAGTTGCTGTTTTCCCTTTCCAGATTTGTACATTTAAACTCAATGTATTCTTTTAAAAATTGCATGGTGTTTCATGGTACAAATGCTCTACAGTTCACTAATTTAAACATCCACTGAGGGTGGTTTGGATTATTAGCAATTTTTCTTCGTTACAAAGAGTGCTACAATGGACATCCTTATACACATACCTTTGTGTATTTCTGAAGTATGATGTTCCAGGAATGGAACTGGGATGAAAAAGGATATGCTTTGAATCCAGATTGCTAAAATACATTCAACAAAGTTGGTGCAAGAAAGGAAGAGGGGGAAGAGAAAGGAAGGAAGATGAGAGAAGGGGAGGGAAAATATTTATTTCTCATTTTTCCCCCCGGGCTGTTTAGAGAAGCTGGGAAGTATTACTTTATAAAACCCCCCAACAATCTTCAGTCCAGCCCAAATAAAGCAAAAGAAAGCAAATCCAAGCTTGAAATAGTTTTTTCCAGGAGAAGAGTTATGTTCACAGTAGTCCCCCTCATCCAGTTTCAGTTTCTAACCTTTCAGTTATCTGTAATTGACTGTAGCCCAAAAAGATTGCTTACAGTAAGTTATTTTGAGTGAGAGAAAAGAGAGCTGCCTCATTCACCTAAATTTTATTATAGTATATTATTTTTTTTGTTAATCTCTTACTCTGCCTAATTTATAAATTAAAATGTATCATAAGTATGGATATATAGGAGAAAAATAGCTTATGTATGGTCTGGTGCTATCCATGCTTTGAAGGATCCCTGATAATGGGGTGGGGGGGAAGTTATTAGAAACTACCCCACAGTGGCCTCCAATTACTGGGTCTCAAATTTTCACACATTAAATAATGTTGTACCCACTTTTCTCTGCTAAAGACTCAGTATTCCCCTTCATTTAAAAATAATTACATTGATCTTAAAAGTTGGAGCATGTTAGATGAGTAATAAAACACAAAGTCTAGGCTAAAAAGGGAGGTCTGCAAAGAAAACATAGAAGGAAAAGAACGAGAAGATGAAAAAAGGGATTAGGGAGGGCAACAGAATGAGAAAACAAAACCCTGTTTATTTTTGCGTTACCAATGGTGGCCCAGGTACTGTTTCATTTTTGATTGTTCCTCCTCCTACAAAGTTGAACTCCTTGTGGACTGGACAATGTCTTATTCATCTTTGTTTCCCAGCACCCAGCAGGATGCCTGACAAATAGTCTGTGTTCAGGAAATATTTGTTGGCTTGAAACAAAAGCACACTAGTCTTCTAATACACATTTGAAAATTTAAATTTCATAGCTAGCCTCTGGGCATAGGTATATTTGTGGGCAGAAGATGCTTACAGAAAAACCTTTTAGTTGACTGAGGTGATTGTGAAAGATACTGATTCCTGGGCCCCACCTCAGAAATTCCGACACAAGAGTTCTGGGTGGGGCCTGGGAATCTGCACTTTCAACAAATGCCTCAGGTATTTCTGATACTGCTTGAACCAAAGGCCATTTGTAAGCTAGAACATCAAATGCCTTAAGCCCTGGAATTCCCGTAGCACTTTAAACTCCATGTGCCTTTAAGTGTGATCTGAAAAGAATATATGGTCATTCTAACAGGTAAATTTACCAGAGATTAAACTAAATGACAGGGTGCAGCAAGACTCTTAAAAATCTTCGGTTCCAAATTTCCAAATGTATAGTGATTTCAATTGGTCTGCAGATATCTGAGAGCAAGACCTAACAGGGGAGATATCTGGAGGAACCATCAATCAAGAGGTATTTGCCTTATGGGGGATTTTGAACATGTTAATTATTTACACATTATTAACCTTTAGTAGGAGATGGGTCAAAGAAAGATTAAATATTTTAACAGCACAACAACAAAATATTAACTACATATAAGAGCTGTTCAAATTTTCTAAAAACAAAGAAATATTCATTAAAACCACATGAAAATGGGAAAAAAAATGTTAACTGTATATGTAGATATGAGCTCCCTGGGCAGAATTTCAGAGTGCACTAAATGGGTAGATGCCCTCAATTTGAATTCAATATTCAGGGATGAATGGTTAGCATAGTTGATTATAACACTTGTAATAAGTGAGCAGAACCTTGCTGATGTGTTTCATGTCACCTCTGTCAATACCCTGAGATCCACCTACAGTGACTGACAGCAGCCTTCATCAAGATTGCCTAGCCAGAGGAACACACACACACACACACACACACACACACACACACACACGCACACCCACAACAGAAGTTACAAAAGCATTTGCACCGTGCTTCCCACAGAAAGCACTTCAATTTCCCTTGTTCAGTACAGTCTATGAGGGAAGTGGGTTTATTTTACTACCATTTCCACAGCCTAAGTAAGTAAACTCAGAAGGGTCACTTGACAAGCCCAGTACCTCCCAGATAGTAAAAACTGCTGGCTTTCATCTCCTGTGGCCTTTCAATAGGAACTATACAGTCTAGCAAAATAGGTCTGTGACATGGTGAACACACGATTTCCCCCTCACTACGCTCCTTTGACACAGGTAAGTTCGGAATCACCTTTAAATACAGGAGGTAACTGAGGGCAAAGGAATAATGACAGCCCTGAACGGCTGAAAAGGCAGCGTGTGGAGGTGGGGCCCAGATCTCATTCCACAAGTCAAAAGCTCACCTAAGGCTTTGGTAGCTGCACAAAGCAAGGATGAAAGCCCGACCTGGCGTGGCGCGCAGCCAGAGGCAGCGCGCGAAAACGCCTGATGCGATTTACCCGAGTTGAGCCCCGGCTTGCGAGGCTGTAGGTGGGGCCAGCCGCTCTGGTATCTACCTGGATCTAGAATACCGAGGCTTTGCGAAATACCTGCTCCAAGTTCTCTGGTCTGACCACGAGCGGACTGCCCCGAGGTTTCGTCTAACGTAGGACGACTACTAAAGGGCAGGTCCACAACCCCAGTCCAGGAGCTGGAATGCGGCCAGCGCGGAGGTGGTGTCGGAGCGCAAACCTAACGGGGCCGCCGGCTTAGCTCTGGGCTGCTGGGACCCGGGGAGAGGAGGCGGCCTTCGGGTTCTGCTCCCGCTTGCGGCTGGCAGCAGAGGGGCCCAGACCTGGCGAGAGCCGGCAGCCGAGGAGAGGAGGCGCGCCTAAGAGCGGCCTGGGAGGCGTCTGGCCGGCGGGGATCCGGAGGAGCCGGGCGTCGCAGATCCAGGAGGCAGAGAAGCGGCCCGGCCGCCGTCTGCGCCGCTGGCGTCCCCGCGCGCCCCGCGCCGGAGTCCCGGAGCCATGAAAGTGCAGGTCAAAGTAAACGCCGCCCCGCCGCGTCCCTTACCTTGCGCGGGGGGACTCGCCACCCCGGGTCCTGGCTGCTCGCGACCACCGGCGCCGCTCCCGGGCCGTCCGGGGGGCTTGGAGAGGGAGGGAGCCCCGGCCGCGGCGGAAGCCGGGGAAAGGCGTGAGCTTGGGGTGTTGGGGTGGGGCGGGGAGAGTGGAGACCCGGGCGTGCCGCGTAGTCTGCTGTGTGGCGGCCAAATCTCCAAGCGGCTGTCGTTGAACTATTTTGTCTGGCCTGACGCGCGCACATGGCGTCAATGCCATTTTGGAGCGCGTCGTATTTCAGGCTTAGTGCGGGAAGCTTGGTAAATGTGAGTTCACATCGGCACACTCTGGTTGTGAAGAGCACTTTCTGGGGAGCCAGATCATCCTTGAGTTGTCAGGGTTAGTTACCTTATGTTGACTTTCCAGCCAGCGGGATGGTAGCTCGCTTTGCCCTGCACCTACCACTCACACGCATCCTTCGTGTTCCTTCCCTTCATCCTCGGAATACAGTTATTTAAAATTTTCAGTTTGTTCGATGTTTATTTGGGTCAACGTTCTTCTGCTTCTTGCACATTAGGAGGAGTTGACTTATGTAGTGTATGATTACGTTCCCTTTTTAACTTTTGTCCTCGCCTAGAATTTTCTTTCTCTGTGTTAGCAAGGGTAACTAGGGAGCGCTCATTAGTTTAATTGCAAATTCTTTGCCTGCTGTCTACATCTTTTCTTAAGATCTTCCACTGTGTCAACTATTTTAATTAATTTTATCTTCTTGAATTCAGGTTTTCTGACCTGCTTTTCCTGATCCGACTGGTTGCCCTACGTGTTTGTTTCGTGGCTGTTACTTTGGGCTTCTTTCACCATCCTCTGGGTGATTCTTTTAGCATCTCTGTTACACTGGGTCCCCATTCCTCTACTCTCCGCCACCCGGCTTCTCATGGCTTTTTTACTTTTTGCCTATCATTTTGATGGGCACATTTTCCAGTATTTTTCTATGAAAGGGTACTTGTGAGGTAAATTGAATCATCGTAGTCTTACAACAAAATTTCTTTCCAGCAGATTTTTTTAATTAAAATTTTTCACCAAAAATACAAAAATAATTTCTTGTGGTAAAAATTCAAACACTACAAATAGAAATTAAAACAGAACGTTCCTATTCTCTTATCCCCAGCTCCTTCAAACTCAGAGGTATCAAAATAGTGGATTTGGAGCATATTATTTAAGTGTAGTATCATATACAGATGTAGTCATTGTTTTGCATTTATTTTTACCTAATAGGAATCATGCTGTATATATTGATATGCAACATAATTTCTTTAAAAGTAGTTCCTGGAGATCTTTCCATGTCAATATGTACTGGTGCTTTCTTAAAAATTACGTTCAGATGAGTTGGATCAATCAAGGTCATGTATATAGTATTTTCCCACATCATTCTCCATTTCTATTCTTGACCGATCACTCTTATAGTGCCAGCTTTGTCCTAAGCCCTATTCCAGAACCTGGACTATACAGTGAACAGGACTTTTAATTTTGAAGTAGAAAGAGATAGTGAGATGGTGGAATTGAGCTTTTTTTTTTTTCTTTCTCCTGGGACACGTCACATTATCAAGTCAGTCTCCCCTCTCTCTCACTCCCTCCTTTTCTCTCTCTCTCTCTCTTCCTCCTCTCCCCCTTCCTCCTTCACCCAACTATTTCAAATTGATCTCCATACCTTATGTGCTGCCACACCAATAGAACCTGAGATATACAAGTACATTTTCTGAATGGATAAAGTAAATGTAAATCTAATATATATATACATCCGTATGTAATATGTGTGTGTGTGTGTGTGTGTGTGTGTGTGTGCGCGCGCGCGCGCGCGTGCACCGCTGGAATATTTTTCAGCCTTAAAAAAAGGGAAATCTGGCACATGCTGCAACTGGATGAACCTTAAGGACTTGCAAAGTGAAATGCCTAGTCGCAAAAAGACAAATGTTTATATGAGATTTATGTGATTTATATGAGTTTTATATGATTCCACTTATATGCGGTATTTAAAGTAGTCAAATTCATAGAAACAAGAAATAGAATGATGGTTGCCAGATGCTGGGAAAAGAAAGAAATGGAGTTTCTCAATAGCTATAAAGTTTCAGTTTTGCAAGATGAAAAAGTTCTCAGAGTTGGTTACACGTATATATGAATATACTCAACAGTAATAAACTGCACATTTATAAATGGTTAAGATGATAAATTTTACATTATATATTTATTACCGCAATTAAATTAAAAGCAAAGAAAGTTTTTTTCGCGCAAACTTGATAATGTGATTTGTTCTATACTTTGGTGTCTGTGATTGAATCTACTTTTTGCTGGGTTCAGCTTTTAACTGGAATCCATGTCTCTTCTGGGTTGTGGAGCAGGCATAGCCTCTCCCTGGAAACTTTCTTCTGATGGACTTGGCACTGAGATGTTTAGTACGTCCCCTTGTCAAAGGCAGCCCAATGCTGCTTTCCCTTACTCTCTACAAGTGTTGATATTCCCACATCTCTCCGGAAGAGGTGCCTCAGTTATTTGTAGAGCAGGTAAACTTTGAGAGAATTTCAGTGTTCCACAACCAATAGGAAACAGTGAAAATTGGTTATTTTCTTTTCCTCAGAGGTTACATTCTTTCCTAGGGTTTGGAAGCCTGTATCTCTACAATTCTGATCTGTTTTGATTGGAAACAAAGACAAGACATTTACTCCTTAACACAGATCCTAGGTTTCCCTGTATTTTCCCTGCTGGCGGGGGAGTGCTCCTATACCATTTGCTGGCTCTGAATCTTGAAATTGTCCAGCAAAGCACAAGCATCAGGCATACCAGGATTACAGCTGTGCTGTGTTTAGACTGGAGACCTCCAGCTGGTGAATTTGGTTGTTCTTTATTCTTCCATCTCTCTGTAAACTATGTGTAGTCATTTTACAGAATTTTCTTTCAAGTAGACTCAAAACCTTGTGAGATGAATGAACGTGGGCAACCAAATATCTCTCATTTTATTGATTGTGGACTGGGTGCTTCTTATAAATGGTCGTTTTTGATGTGAGGAGACCATCTGACCCTAGGAAAGAAATATCCCTATTTGTCAGAAACTTTTTCTTTCTATAGCAGGTGTGCTGGGAGAAAACACACTTTATTATTATTATTACTTAAATTAATTAATTATATTCTTACATCATTGTAATCCCCACAGTTCTCCTGCCACCATATCACCCATAAACCATCACCATATTCCCTTATGTTCATCCCTCCCTTGTTTTACCTTCTTCCCACCACTTCCTTTGCTATGTGCCTCAGTTCTGTGATCAGCTTGCTAGTTTTGACTTTTTTTTCACCATTTGTTTGGTTTCTCTATATTCCACATATAAGTGAGATCATCCTATATTTATCTTTTTCCTCCTGACTAATTTTGGCTAGCATAATCCCTTCCAGTTGCATCCATGTTGCTGCAAATTGATTAGTTTGTCTTTTTTGATCACCGAGTAATATTCCATTGTATAAATTTACTGCAATTTTTTTTATCCATTTGTGTATTTGGGGGCATTTGAATTGAGAAAACACACTTTCTTGGGATTCTCTCTTAACCCCAACCCCAGTGTTCAAGTTTAACACTCTTTAGCGTCTTTACTGTCAGGGTGTGTTGAATGGGCCAGGAAGTCAGGCTCAAAATGCCCACACCAACCAGTGACTTAGAGGTTGTCACAACTTGGCTTGTGATTGGATGATCTCAGAAACTGAAAATCATGTGCTATTTTGGAATGTGTAGTGTCTTTTTTTTCCTTACTGATTTCATTCAGTTGCAACTGAAGAAAAAGGAGAATTTGATATTATAAACCCTTTATAAATATTAACAAGGAGGGGAAATGGTGCCATTCAATTTACTGCACTGATCCTCCCCTTTTATGGAGCTACATTCTATAACACTAAGACTTTCTGTCCTCCTTTGTGGAAAGGAAATAATAATTACACCTATTTCCCATATGCTTTTGGTCAGAGTTAATATAAGCAAAGTATATTGCCTTGTGCAGATGGGTACTGGAAAGTGACCAATTAGTGGGTAACCTGCTGCTGTGGACAGAATGCCCAAAATTCTTACATTGAAACCATAATCCCCAATGTGATAGTATTTGCAAGTGAAGTCCTTAGGGGGTAATTAAGGTCTTGAGGGTGGAGCCTTCATGAATGGTATTAGTGCATGGAAATCTAGTATTTCTGGGTTCTTTTAGACTGGCAAATAATCTAAGAGATTATAAGAGAAAAAGTCAAAAAGAAGTTTTAATAATAACAAGTAACCACCTGTAAACATGGGAGAGACCCATCATAACTCAGTAACTAGCTCATGGCTTCAGAAGCATTTTAAGTAGATGGGGGTATATGTAGGGTAGAGGTGAGAATGAAAGGGAAGGCACTATAAGCAGCCTTTTAGTTTTATGGGTTTAGTTTTATGGGTTTAGTTCTGTCTTCTCCACAGAAAGAGCGTAAGGAAAATAGGATTTCTAGGGAGAAGCCTTACAGAGAAGTTCACATAGAAATATCTTTTCAAAAACAGCCTCCCCCCAGACTCCAAACCCCTCCTATCAAATCAAACCCTCCCAAAAAGATGTATTTAAGGGTGGTAGATTTTAATTCCCTACAAGTGCCCTTGTAAGGCAATCTCTATACCTGTGAAAAGGTGAAAAGTGACTGATGTAAATCAGGAAAAGTATTCTACCATAATGTGTTCATGCAGTTACTTTGATTTTGAATTTTCAATTTATAGAACTTTGAGAAATATATGTTTGTTTTTTAAGTCTCCATTCTATGGTATTATGTTAAAAGGCCCAAACTGAGGCATCTGCTGTATTATCTTATTGAATGCTCCAGGCTATTTCCTACAGTGAACTAGGTTGCTCTTAGAGTTTGAAAATATCTTCCTTTCTGTAGAAAATAGATATCCTTCACTGATATTTAAAGAGCCAAGAAATTGTAAGTTGAATCTTGTAATCTTAGGAAAGAGAATTTCCCTCCCAGGAAGATTTAAGTCCATAGGTTACTTTACAGATTCTTGGCCTGAATCAGCTAATCCTCTCTTACCTTTCTCACCACTGTTAAAGTGTCTGCTTTAAAGTGATTTGAAAAACAAAACAAAGCCAATCTCTGTCGTTTTTTTGGCCGAGAGAAGCTAAGTATGGTAGGCAGGTCATTTTACTCTTTGATCTGGAGGTCCCACAGTAGGTATTGTTGGCAATAAGATTTTACAGGTTGGATCTTTGTTCTTGAATGAAATACAAAGTCAAGTCACTCAGGCTTATGTTTTGCTTTCTCAATCTTACAGCCACTGCCTTACAGAAGAAAATTGCGATCTTGAGAAAAAACCTTTAGGCAGAACTATTTCAGAGAGAAATTGCAACTTGCTAGCTGGTGTTTGGGTTCAGCAAATATGAAGTATGCGTAGAAGGATGAAGAACTTCATATGAGTATGAAAAGCTGGGTGATAGATGACGTTCTAGGAGTCATTGAGTTCTTTAAGGTCCTTCTCTGTGGATCTTCCTGATGCATATGTCTCTCCTTTCAGTTGAACTGAAGGAAAGAACGAAAAACACAACCAATAACTGATGGGAAGAGCTCTGTCAGGTTCATATAAGAGATACAAAATTATTTTTATATGTTTCTGAGAGCTCCACTGTGTTTAGTTTTGTTTTCTGACTTATAGATAACAATTTTTGTGTATGTGTATGTGGCCTGGGTTTTGTTAAAGGAAATATTTTTATGATACCTGTTAAAGATGGTGTTGAAGACTTGATTCAAGAGATGTTACTACAGTGTGTGTGGGGGGGTGTTGCATAGAGAGAGAGAAATTGGACTCAACACTGATTACAAGGTCCAGTGGAACTGTATAGCCAAGGATGGGGGATCAGTGAATGGAAAGTGACTAAGAGGAGACATCGAGTAGTCATGGATTCCTGCTAGGCCAGTTCAACAGGATTGTTGCTGAAGGCAGGCAGGTGATCGGATGCCCAGGGTGGGCAATTTTTGCTAAATTTACTCAGGAGTCTTGCTAATATGCTACTAAATAACCTAGGACAGACTCCACAGTTGGGGCCTGCTCAAAAAGAGGACTCAAGTCAGAACAGTCTGATTCAAATTTGGTCGAGCAGAGAGGATTTTTAATTATTACAATTTTTCGTTGAGGTAACATTGATTTATATACTGTATATGATTTAGGAGTGCAGATTCACATCTCTTCAGATGCATGACACCGTACCCACCACCAAAGCACCCATAAAGGGAGAGTTAGAGGCTGTTTTTGGTCAGTTTGCAACTTGAGGTGGCTACCGTAGGATGTTCCTCTTATAATACAATCATACTTTGGCCTCCCCTGGTGGTGCAGGGGTTAAAGACACAGGGTTATCAAGCTATGTCAGCCACTGCAGTATGAGTCCGATCCCCAGCCAGGGAGATGACCCACATGACGCAGAAGACCTCTCCTGTCCCACCCGCTGCTCCCCTCAGCAGTGTATTTCAGTAGATTTGCCTGTTCCGCTCCCCACTCTGTCTCTGGTGAATCCTCTCACCCCCTGCACCTCTGGTCTACACCCCAGTTTTTGTATGCATAAATAAGTAAATCTTTAAAAAACCATATAATGCAATCACAAAGTATTGAGAGCACCTGAGTGACACTTAAAAGGGGAAAAGCTGCTTTTGCTTTGTTTAATCCCTCTTTCATAATTATCTTTTTGAGTCATTTCAAGGTCTCTTCCTTATGGGTAGGATATATTCTCTTTTTACAATAGCAGAAGAAATTAAATACAGAAGAAACATCTTAATAATCGAAACCCATGGAACTGGAAAGCTGTCCTGTTTGGCTCCTTGGTAACTTTGATAAAGGCATTGTGCAATAGCTGTGTTCCCCTTTCCTTCCTGCTGTGCCCTGAAAAGTACAGTCAATCTTTAAACAACATTAAAACTTTGAAAATCAAGTATAACAGTCAGAAACAGAAGTTGGAAAATTTTATCCTGGCAAATGCTAAGATATTTCACATCTGCCAAACACTGTTACTCATGGAATTCCTGGCATCCCATTGGCAGACTTCTGCTTTTCAACTTCCTGGACCACCCTCATTCTACTAAAAACATTTTTCTCCTAGAATATCAGGGGAATTTGTTGTGATTTGGGACATAAACTTTATTTCTCTGAAAAAAAATATCGACAAATGCCCTTCCCTAAGTCTTTTCATTTAAATGAAGATAAAAAAATCTCGAAGATTTCTCTTTTAAATCAAGTTAAACATCTCCAAGATTTTAAAATTAAGTTACAAAAATTAAAGATGAAGATAAAAACCTTACATTAAGATATAAGATTCAAGGGAGGGAATATTCTTAGTTGATAATTAGTAGCAATTTCTTGGCAAGAAAATCTCCCTAAACTGCATCCTATGGAACAAGTGTGTGATAGCCTCAGAGATGATCCCTGGTCAAATATGTTTAGGGCAACAAGGGATAGTTTATACCTTCTAGCTTGTTATAATACATGTATAAGTTTATATGTCTACAGACATTTTTTTTTCCATTTAATACATTTATTCCGCAGGATACACTTCATTGGTAAGACACTTTTATATATGCCTAGAGGTCAGCTGCAATGAACAAGGTAATTCCCTGTATCCTGGGGCTTACAGAGTAGTGGCATTAGGGCAGACTGAGGGATAGCCCAGGACCCCAAAACCCACATGCTCTAAAGAGGTTCTGCCGTCCACCACATGAAGATAGAGTATACTCTTGCTATGGAATTGCTATGGAATAAATTTAATAGAACAGTGTTTGTATAGAGAGAAGAGAAGATAATAGTTTTCCGGTAAAACATCCAAAGTTCCGCTTTCCCTCATGGGTAAATGCCCAGCCAAACAGGATTGGCCCAAAGCAACGCCCAAAAGCCTGCCACAAGTCTAAAACCCCTTCCAGCTGGGACCCATAGAAAAGGGTCAGAAATAGTCAGACAAGTCTGGGAAGAAAAAAGTAAAATCAAAATCAAGATAAAAGCTGCCATTGTTAACCTCCCCATGGGTTTCTCACCCACACCTGTTTCAACCAGTCCAGGACCAAGAAGTTTTTTCACATGTCTCTCTGCTCCATGTGCCTCCTCCAGGTCTCCTTCTGGTTCTCCATCTTTTTCCTTCTTTCCCCAGTCTCCTGGGGTAACATCAGCTTCTTCCCCTCCTGCTCAGCTCCACCCTCCCCTGGGTGGGGCAGGGAACCTGGAACCTCCCCTTTTCATAGGAACCACCCTGTTACAAAACAGAAAATTTCCAGTGGGACAGACAGAAATTATTCTAACAACCCTTGTGGTCAATAACTCAGAGAGAACAAGATCTCTCCAGTTTGCTGATAAATATTTCTTACAGGCTAGAGAAAAAACAAAATTACATTCCTAGTTCTTCCCTCCTTCTTTCCTGTCATTATATTTTGCTCTGATTATTCACTTGCCCACTGGCCCCCAGTTACACTCTTATCCTTTACTCCAAATCACTATTCTCTTCGTGTAGGTGCCTGTAGAACCACATATTCTGAGAGACGTTTTTAAGTTGGCATATTAGGGACATTCCTGGAAAACACGATGGCAGCTTTCTCCATAGGGTGTCCAGTGGGAGACTATTGGTGCTTCCTGTTGTTGTATCAAGATGGGTGGAGCCTCTATTGAGAAAGCAATGTGCTTATATGCTTCGTAGCCCATAGAATGGACTTTGGGAAATATGGTATTGTTGTTCTGTAAAATGCTGGTAATGAAAAGGGGCACTATGGCCTCACAGATGTGTCTCCTAAATTGCTTTCTTTCCCTGGGTAAGAAGAATAATGATGACTGTTAAGATTTATAGCCTTTCAAGCTCAATGGGCTACAACTTTCCATAGAACTTAAACAATAAGATCTTGAACAAAATTACAAGGAAGGAAAAGTTTCTCAGCTACTCCATTCCTTTGTCAGTAGAAGAAGCATTTTCTTCCAGGCTGAGTCTTCCTCTTTGGTCCTTATCATTTCTTTCCCTCCCCCAACTCCCAAGGTCTCTGACAGTTCACTCTCTTTCAAATTGTTATTCACTTTTTATTGACATTTCTTTTATCTACAAACAAGGTATAGGTTTCCTCAACATGAAAGAAACTTTCAACATTGCCTATTAAACTTAATGTGAAAGAGCTCTGTTGTATTAGTTAGAACCTACTTACTATTCTTTTCTAAAGAGGTAGTAACAATTGTATCAGTCAGACAGCTGATGATATCTTTATCTGGAACACGTAAAGGATAGCATAGTCCTTGGTGTATGTGAAAAGCTACCTCAGTGTTGACTTTTGCTTTTGTTTATATTGTTTTTAATATTGTTTCTCCAGAGAGTATCTTATATTAGCTGCCTTTTCTGCTTTACATCCTATTTCTTGAGTCTCTCTCAATCTGTTCGTTCATCATGGTCAAAATTACCATCCTCCTCTTTGCAGTATTAAACACACTTTTCCAATTTTTCTTTGAAAACTACTTTTGGAATAATGCAAACTTTTTTATTAAAGAGAGAAACTTTCTCCCTTAGCTCTGTCCATCCGGTGTCATGTGATCATCCTGATATGTAAATCTGTTCTTTATTCTCTGAAGTCTTTCTTTTGCAGCCTACCCTCAGATGTTTCCAAAGGTTCTTGTCTCTTTTATCTTCTCTATTTTTGGTTACCTGGTGACCTCAAGGTTTTTCAATACCTTAAGATGGGCATTCTCTGAATTCTGAAGGCCACAATCTTCGCATTTCTACCAAGATGGGATTCCATGACCACTTCTCAAAACCTTTGTCATATTTCAAGGACTTTCCTAAATTCCATATACTCCATGAAGACTTCACAAATATCTGCAGACAGAAGGAAGGGATTTCTCCTCTAGAGAATTCCACAGCCTGCTCTTGTGTCATACTTGATGTCTGCTTGTGAAGTCAGTTCTTCCCATTTGGGACATGATTTGGGACATGATTTTATTTATTTATTTTTATTAGAATAAAATGATATGCCGATCAAATCATTTGTAAATGAATAAAGCTATTATTATTATTAGAGACATCGGTATTTTAAAGGAAGAGTGAATGGGCTAAAGTAATTCATCCTACCTGTGGTTTCTGAAGGGCTGAATCCCACCCCCAATCTTTATGCTTCACTGAAATCTTTGAGGTGGTATATATGATAGGTACTAAACTTGGCTGTAAAGTTAAAAGTGGAATACAATAAAAAGTTATCCTTCAGAAGACCTTTATGTTGCTTGTAATGTATAACACAAAGATAGGATCTCTATTTGCTTTTTCACTATTTTGGAACTTTCTTCAGTAGAATATCAGATAAAATAGGGGGTGTTGAAACACTACAATGCATTCGCTGGGATGAGATGTGCAGACTAAGACATGCATGTGGAACCTGAGAACAACTGGGCAACAACTGGTCCCGTCCTCACTCACACTCCCCTGGTGCCTACGCATAGTCGCTGTGTGCTGTGGTTCCCACCTGTGACCCATTGGTCCCCAAGAGCTTCTGACATCATTTCAAAGGTCCTTCCTCAAAATAAAAATTATTTTTATAATGCTGATAAGACATTACTTGCCTTGTACTCATTCTCTCATGAATGTACAGTGGAGTTTTCCTGAGGTTAAATGATGAATCCATAATTAACTAAAGGGGCTGTTAAAATACATGTGTCTGAGTCTGATTTTCTTTGCAGAAATAATATATTTTTCTTTTTTAAAAAAAGATTTATTTTATTTATTTATGCATAGACTTGCTGGACTGTAGGCCAGAGGGAAGAGGGGAAGATGGAAGGGAAGGGAAGATTCACCAGAGACAGAGTGGGGAGCAGAACAGGAGGATCTACTGAAATACACTGCTGAGGGGAGCAGCGGGCGAGACAGGAGAGGTCTGCTGTGCCATGTAGGTCATTTCCCTGGCCAGGGATTGAACTCGTGCTGCAGTAGCTGCCCATAGTTTCCTAATCCTAAGGTGTAACCCCTTCTGCCACCAGGGAGGCCCCTGTGTATATGTAATATATTTTTCTATATTCATATACTTCAACCAAAACAGACATTAAAGAAATATACAAAAATATGAGATAATGTTTTCATAAATATTCAAACATTTTTAATGATAATATGTATGTTAACATGTAATAGGTTTATTAAATAATTTTTTAAAGTCCTAGTTTTAATTTTTCATACATAAAGACATACATAAATTAAAGCTTTTTGGAGGTCCCTGGTAATTTTATAAGTTTGAAAGGGTCTTAATTTGTCTGAGTTGAACATGTGATAAATGTCTTCACTGAATTTCAAGCAGCAAAATCTATTGCAGTATTCTTTCTGCTGTGCTTCCCTGAGAAAATCAAGCAAATAATCCCCATATATATAAAAACCTTATTATTGACATCAATAAAATTGTCCTTAACCTATAATTTCGAATAAAGGCTTTATTGTCTCAGAAGATGATGGGTTTCCCAAAAGTCAATTATTTAAGATATAAAAGAATATAACTTCACAACAAGGAAGTTTGTTTTTTTCTTGGTTAGAGTCCTAGTTTTGGGTAATTTAAAAAGATACTTGGAGCATAAATAAAGGCCATCTGTATAGTGGATAATGAATTTGTAGATATTTTGCTGCTTGAAAATTGCAGATTATTGAGAATATCTAATTTGGAAATGTTAAGTGAATAAAATGGTTAGATAACAAATAGGCCAGCATTCAGTTGCACTGTGTTTACTACCCATGTACAGTGCTAAGGAAGACTCCTAATGGATCTCTCTTTTCTTTTCCCATATCAAAATAATTTAATAATGCTTGAAATTGTAAACATACTGTTTGTATGTTGTACTCCCCAAGAGACTGGTCAGAGTTGATGTCTATAAGAAGTCTTCTCACTGCTATTTGAAATTGTGATTTTAGATTGTCATAATGGGGGATTTTCTCTAATTTGACATCACTTTATTTTGAAGCTTTGTAAATGTTTTACTTGAGAGTGGGATTATTGTTGAGTACTTCTATTTCCCCGTTAGGCTTTGTGGAAATTTCATAAATGTTTTACTCATGTATCCCATGAGTTTATATGATCCAGAAATTTATCCTGAACTTCTTAGCACCTTTGCTTAACAAAGTAGTATATGAAAATGTTAGTCAAATTCTTCACCTGAGTGGGGGAAGTGGCATTTAAAGAAATTGTGAGTTATGCAGGACTATAAGGAAACCAAATAGGAGTGAGACACTGGGTGGGGGGGGACGACAAGGGCACAAAATTGAATAGAAAAGAACACAAGGGACCATGGAGATGGATCACAGGTGAATTGGTGGTGGGCTCCCCAAGGGAATACAAAATGTAAAAGACATAAATAACAATAAAAATATATATAAAAAATAAAGAAATTGTGAGTTATGTAGCTGACATTCCAACTTAAAGATATTATAAAATATAATAGTACCATCACAAAATAATATTCATCTTTTACTATCCAAAAAGAAAAAAAAATTAACGTTATTTTGTGTTCTTTAGAAAGTACTGCTAATGCTGGCTTCTGGAAAAGTTCCAGAAACTAAAGCTTTGGATTTTGGTTATTGTTTGGCTGTCCTTTGCCTGAGAGGGTTAATATTGGATTGAGTCCTGGGAGATGTTCCTGCAGAATGTGGACAGAACCCGGCAGCAGACCCTGAGCTGACTTTTCTGAGGGGCCAGGTGGGCTTTGCCCTGCTGCAAATCAGCTGACAGATTGTGTGTGGTGGAAGGAAGTCTGTCTGTCTGCCTGGCACTCAATTTGAAGATGCCTTTGCTCCAAGGCAGGGACTGTGTAGGAAAAGTATAAAGTATTGATCTGGAGTGTGAAAGTATTCTCTATTTGATCAATTCTGGTATTTTGCTGAGTGCTGTAGATGCCAGATAAATAAGACACCACCCTGTCTTGAAGTATATTATGTTAAGAGAAAAACAACTGAGTGTTACCTATGTGATACAATGATGTGTGTATAAGATAGAATGGGGAAATAAAAATGGAAGTAAGTGGTCAGTTTTAGATCAAGAAGTATTCGTTAGTAGTTAGATTTTTTTTTTTTTTTTTTTTTTTAGCACAAGAAGCTTTTAAAAAAGACAATAAATGGGGCCTCCCTGGTGGCGCAGCGGTTGAGCGCTGCGCTATGGAGCTGTCAGCAGCGTGCGATGCGCGTTCGAAGCCCAGTCAGCAGCGCGCGATGCGCGTTCGAAGCCCAGTCAGGGAGGATCCCACATGGTGCGGCAGACCTCTCCTGCCTCGCCCGCTGCTCCCCTCAGCAATGTATTTCTGATCTGCCTGTTCTGCTCCCCACTCTGTTTCTGGTGAACCCTCTCGCCGCCCCACGCCTCTGGCCTGTACCCCAGCTTGTATAAATAAATCTTTAAAAAAAAAAAAAAGACAATAAATGATCTGTTCTCTATACTCCCCTTTGCTCCCAATCACACAGCCTTCTGGATGTTTGGAAAAAAAAAAAAAAGATGCACACATCTAGAATGATTTCTTTTTATTTCTTTTTTTTTTTTTGGGCAGATTGTGATTCCCAGGCATCCCACAAAGTTCGTGCGTCACCTTAGGGGTGAACTTTACTGACTCAAAAATCTGTTTCACATTAGTTGTGAGGGTTTGGGTGCTACCTTGAATCATTGTTTTCCTTACTCATAATTTTATGGCGTAGAATTTCTTTTTAAACTTAAAGAATGTCTCTAAGATGAATTTGTTATTTTTCAAAGATTTCACAGAGAGAATCTGTTATCTGGAAATGCTAAAAAGCCTCAATGTAGAAATACTTTCCGTGAGAGGAGGGATTAGTTCATGTATACTGCTGTTGGAATATAACTCTTTGGATATTTCTTTGTAATTTCTCACCTTCACCTCAGACCTGAGATTGTGTGTAAAATCTGTTTCTGTTTTAGGTAAAGCCAATTGTTTGTGGCCAATGTTAAGCCTGAGACTAATAAATAACATATCTCATCTTTGTCCTCTCCTTACTCTTCTGTCAAATCATAACAGTTAGAAACAATCAAATCCCCAAGTATATTTATTTATTTTTATTTTTTTTAACATTTATTTTTTATTTATACATACAAGCCGGGGTACAGGCCAGAGGCGTGGGGCGGCGAGAGGCCTCACCAGAGACAGAGAGGGGAGCAGAACAGGCAGATCAGAAACACACTGCTGAGGGGAGCAGCGGGCGAGGCAGGAGAGGTCTGCCGTGCCGTGTGGGATTCTCCCCCGCTGGGCGTCGAATTCGCATCGCCGCTGCTGACAGCTCCACAGCGCAGCTCTCAACCGCTGCTCCACCCGGGGAGGCCCTCCCCAAGTATATTTAAAAAAAAAAGGAAAAGAAACAAGTTTATAAAAATGATCAAGATAGTTGCAGAAATGGCATCATCTCCACTGTCAACTACCACTGCCAGGAAAATTTCCTGCTCCAAGTGGCAGAAGCCTTATATAGTTTGGGGCTATTGAATAAGAATCAGCAAACATTTGGTTCCTAATAGTTTTATGTTGAACTGAACATGGGGGCCTCTTCCTTGTGTGCAGCACTGGATATTGAAAGGTTACTGTTATGAGGTAGGGAGATAAAGTTCTAAATTGAGAATTGTTGAAAACACTTGTAAATTAAGTCCACTTTTGTTTTCTCCTAGTTTTGAGATAAGATATGGGTGTTGCAGGACAAGTTTCCTCTTTCTTATTATGGCAAAGGTTTCCTGTTTACACCTCTGGGAAGAAAATGCATATACAAGTACCAAAGTTCTATTTTAAATGTGTTAATGTCCTTGTTTATTCAGCAAGAAGAGGGGGGGTGGTTAGCCCTGGGGCTACAGAAATGACAGGTAAGGGGCCTGGAGGAGGTGAAGTCCAGTGAGGGAAAGCAGGCCTGGTACAGGCATTTATTTGTAGCTTGAGAGGTGCTGGGGGAGGGAGATTTGGAGGTCATGGGAAAAAAAAAAATCAAAATAAGTTCCTAGGCCACCAACTGAAAGCTAATTTTTATCTTTGATACTACATTTATAATAACTAAGCTTTACTGTACCTTGTTAAGTCCCAGGGAGAATTCTAAGTCTTTAAATGATTAATTCCTTCCAACAGTCCAATGAGATAGATTTATTATTATTCCCATTTTTTATGTATGAGAAAATGAAGAAATTAAGTAATCT
Organism: Scalopus aquaticus; assembly: GCA_004024925.1. NCBI lineage: Eukaryota > Metazoa > Chordata > Mammalia > Eulipotyphla > Talpidae > Scalopus > Scalopus aquaticus. The sequence goes on along the minus strand of PVIJ01000604.1, from coordinate 40,938 downwards.
ACCCAGCTAGTCCTCCTCCAGGAGTTGGCTATCCACCCTTCTAAAAGAAGGGAGTGTTTGAACACAGCTTATTTAATTTGTATAGGAATCTCTTTTGGAGCTGTTTTTAATAGCTAATTGGTACGAGTAAATTTAACACTCAATTTATTTTCTGTTTTCTCTTTTTTATTTTAAGTTGCTTCAGAGCGAAAACCTTATTTTTTTCATAAGGACTCCCCAGCGTGCAGCATGGAGGCCTATCCTGAAATATTTGTTGAATAAATTCAGATGTTTTGAAATTCAAATGAAGGCACATCTGAGGCTCCTCCATAACATGCTTCTTAGCTTTTTGTTTTTTGCAAAAATTAGGTATTTAATCCATGTTCAGATAATGAATAAATGAAATTATTAACTTTCTTGAGTAGGGGGCAGGCTTGCTGATTGGAAAAGATTGTGTCACTTATGTTATAATAGATTTTAAATTTAGTTTGTTTAGTTCTAAGTTCTGAGTCTGGATTTTTTCCAAGTTTTAATAATTTTTAATGAATGGTTTATAGTGAATGTCTTTCAACACATAAAAAAATTGCTGACCACATAAAATGAATAAGAGGGAAGGATGACCTAAGATCACCCTGGACTTCATCCGGGGAGTTTTTCTTGTATATTATAGATAAGTTTAAAATGCAAAGGAACCACCCAATCTCTGTACTTGTGGCTCTATCCCCTTCCCCCCCACCCCCACGTCATTTTTAATTTTTAAACAAAATTTGGTTTCTGATTATACATAATTCTATTCAGTAGGGAACACATACTTAAAGTTAGTGCATATTGAACAAGATCTACGAATTTAATATTCAAGTATATAAAAGATTCCATAAATGGCCTCCTTTGCATTTGTAGGGAAAGAAAAAATTTCCTCTGCCCTCCTAGGTTTGATAACTGGGTCTATGAAATAAACTGACAAACCAAAGGAAGAGTAGTAAAAAAGATATAAAGATTTATTGATTTTCAATATTACGTATGTGGGGGCACTACAGGTAGATGAAAGTAAATACTCCAAAACAGTGGAGCTTTGGGAACTTACTAGGGAAAGGAAAGAAGGCATGTAAGCACTTAAGGGGAGAAAAAATATTTTTAGGAAAGATGAACGGGCCTTTTGAAGACCTCATGGGAAATAAGATAGTTTGTGACAAAGTTGTTTAGGTGGGGTATTAGTTTCTAATCTCCTTTCCTGTGATAAGAATCAAGCCTAGCTGGTTGGTAAAACTCCCAGGAAGGGAATTTATGACAATTGAATTCCTTTTGGAAGTTCTGTCTTTAGGTAGATAAGGGCAATTTAGAAAAAGCTTTTCATATTTGCTGTTTTATAGTCACCTTTAGTTCAAAATGAGCAGCATACCAAGGACACAGATTTTGGGGTGGTATGTCCAGAACTCCTTCATAGTCATCTGGGGACCTGTTGAGAATGTAGTAATGAGGTTTCACAGATGGATTTGTAACATGTTTTCTGGTTCAGTGCATTTCCTTCAATTGTAGGCTGGGAGTAAATAGGAGCGTGATAGGAAATACATTAACATGGAGTTTGAAAAAACCTCCTTGTAGATTTTGGTTCACGTGCCATTTCATCATTGTTTTAATACGTGTGTGTATAAAGTTATAGCCTTGCTTAATTTTTTATGCCATGTAGAGCTGATTTTATTCATATTAGGAAAAGAGCCACCAAGCTTATCAGTTGGTTGGGTTCTAATGTAGACTCAGTGTTCTCTGCTTCCCCCTTAAATTTTAATTTTATTTATGCATACAAGAACTGGGGTATAGGTCAATGGGGAGCAGGACACGTGGATCTACTGAAATACACTGCTGAGGGGAGCGGAGGGTGAGACAGGAGAGGTCTGCTAAGCCATGTGGGTTAGCTCCCTGGCCAGGGGTTAAACTCATGCTGCAGTGGCTGGAGATTGCCTGATAATGCTGAGACTTAACCTCTTGCCCCACCAGGGAGGCTCTGCTGCTAGACTTTTATTAAAGCTTCTGTAAGAGCTCAGCTATGATTTGAGTTTGTAGAATGAAATAGACTTTAATAGTAGAACTTTGAGTACCGGTGTTCCACTTAGATTTAAAAATTGAGTTACAGGATGTGCAACATGGCGCAACATAGTTAACGGTAGGCCCTATTTACAGAAGGTGAATCAGATCTCTTTTTGATACTCTCTCCAGCTTCTTATAATCTTAGCTAAAGTAGGGACATTTGTAAATGAGAATTTTGAAGTTTGAATTTGATATTCACTTTGTAGGATTATGGTACAAGATATGAAAATGACTTATTTTAAGAGAACACATCAATTATATCTTCTTTGGTTGATTTGTACATTTAGGGAGCTTTCATTTAAGATGAGATTATAGACCAATTAACTTTATGAATATTTTTGTGTTCACATTTATTTATGTCTATATTATATGTTAGAGAAGCCAGTATTTGCTTAGCATGTTTGGGGTTCACCTTGGCATTTTATTAGCGTAAATATTTAAATATATTGTGCTTACATCAACTACTGGTGGTTATACTACTTTTTAATTAATTAATATATAAAAGTAACAACACTTTCTGTTCAGTCCCAGAAATCCTGGATTGAAGGAGTGTTTGACAAGAGAGAATGTAACAAAGTCATACCCAGCTCAAAAAGTCCTCACAGGTACAATTTTTAATTACATTTTTCTTTTTAAAGCAGTACTGCTTGGAAATTATTTGGGAAAACCTAGAGAATTTGATGATATCTATGAAATCAGTATTTATTTTAAATCAGTTTCCTTCATCTTCTTAAAAAAAAAGTGTGACTTCATAAAAATAATGCATGACTATTATAGAAAAACTCAACAGATTTTCTGGTAAGAACAGGAACCTTGTCAATTTATACCCCACTCCAAACCCAGCACCTAGGATAGTAACTACCATGTATAGTAGTCTCCTGATAAACACCTGTTCAATAAATTAATACAATAAAAAATAAAAAGTTTGTCATAATGATATCACCCTGATGGATCCCTGTGGCCGTCTCACACTGTTGTTTTATCTTTGTTTCTCCTGTTGCTCTTACTGGGAGATAGCTACAAGTATTTCACCGGGTTTCGATAAATTTACAGCTTCCAAATATTGAATATTCAAAATATTGTGACTATTGCTTATCTCTAAGGTGTTTGTTGAAAATAGTGATTGGGATATTTCAGAACGCTGTGCTCACATGACTCAAGCTGTTAGTTTTAGGTTTATTTTTCTCTCATAGGCCTTTCATTTGAGGGGAGAGTGGACAGCAGAATGGAATGATTTGAGTTTGATTACTCTGAGTTCTTGACAACCCCTTGGGAGCTCTACTTATAGAACAGAGTTCAAAATAGCAGCCAGTGAAAGACAGGGGAAGAAAGGGTGATGGAAAATTCCCCAGCATAATTGGATCCATGAAATGAAGACTGGGTGGCATTGCCCTGGGGAAAAGAAATTACAAGTAGAGGAAAATGGAGCAGTATTTTAATTGGGGGGATCGATCCATATTTAGATCCCTTTGAAAATTTGGCTGTATTATATTCACTTGAAGTTTAGAGATCATGGATAGGCGCTTATAAAGGGTAGCACGGTGAGGTCACTGAGACTCCTGGGGATGACTAAAATCATGTTCCTTGCCATTGTTAAATATTTACCAGTCTCACCTTCATAGAATTACTGTGGTTTGTAAGTCCTGTGATTGGAAATTCCCATTTTACTTGCTTATAAAATGTTTACAGAATAACAAGGTAACCTGGTAACCTTGTTTTTTCCCTTCCTCTTTTATGGCATCTTTTAATGGGATGGTGGTTGCAGTGGAAGCAGAATGAGCTCATCTTCACAACTGCCTTGAAGTTCATGAAGAGTAATAAACTATAGGTCATTAGCACTAGACTCAAGAAGAATATTAGTGATAATAATTTCATGAAAGGTTCACACTACACTTTATTTTTTAGGGAAAACGCTACCTTTATTTTTGTGTGATAGTAAAAAAGTTAATTGATGACTGTGGTTATTCCCCCTATTATCAGCTTTTCTCTTAGATCCTAGTAAGATTACTAAAATTGTGGGTTTCATGAGGTTTTCTTCCCTATGATGCCTAGGAGAGAGGTGGTGGTTTTCTTTTCTAACTTTAGTAATTTATTAATTTTTTGTAATTCCTAATAAACAAATCTGATAGACTTCATTGAAATGTCTTTCTTCCTTCTCATTTTGAATTTTTAATGAAGTGAAACGTCTTGGAAAAGAAAACAAATTCCAGAGGGCAGGAGGAATTGAAAGGGCTGATGTTTGTTTCTGAAACATCTAAAATGACAGAATGTTTTAAGCATTATCTTTTCATTATTTTAACTAGAGTTGTCTGATTAAAATTTCTCTGTACCTAAAACATGATCATTGATGAAAGTAGTATTAACCCCCAAATCCTGATGATTCTTTTGAATCATAAAAGAGGAAAGTTAGTAAGGATAGTAATCACAGTCATGGCAACTGTTCTTTTATTTATTGGGGGGCTCTCCGGGCTGTGGCCCTGGGAGTGCCAGGCAGCGCACAAGCTGCTTTAGGTCACCAAGGCCCACTGGCCAACCTTTGATTCTCATCTCCTGGGTGTACAAATGATCCCATCCACCCCAGGTCCCATAAACATAACATCAATCTGCCAAAGCTCCCCTGCTGTCTGGCGGAATTTTTAATCCACCAGTTATTTTATCCTTGCATCAGCACTGGGTGAGCTCCGAATGACGACTCGTGGTCCATTCTTCCCTGGTGAGTCTGCTGCCTGAGGAGTGGTGGGGTGGTCCTTGAGGGCCATCTTCTCCTCTACATGAGGTCTTGTCCTGCAGCTCCTGGACCTTGTCCACTTCTGTGCTACTGCAGCATCTTTAGCTCTTCGGCAGCTCCTGGACCTGTGCTGCTGTGGTACGTCCAGCATTGTCCTGGATTCGATTTGCGAGCTGTGAGGGAACACTCATCTCCAGCCCTGCCTCCAAGCAGGCACCATGTCATTTAATGCCTTCCCCATTGTGTGCACAGTCCTCTTGACCTGCACCAGAGGCACACCATGGAAAGGAGGCTGGACACTGAGCACTACATACTTGCGGTCCGCCACCCCTCAGTACCTCCCGAGGTGTTTGGAGGGCTCCATATTCACCTACGTTGAATCATCCTGCTGACCTACACCAGTTGTAGTGCAGGCAGGCAGTAGGGCGGGCAGGGGGGAGGGGCTTCCCAGCCCCTGGCGAGGCTTTACACTCTCTCTGGCTTTCTCTTGTGGTTGTTCTCCAAGGCACTCTGCCGCTGCACCGTCCTCTGCCACCCTGGTCCTCTGTGATGCCTCCCCTATCTGCTCAGTCTCCAGGCTCAGGTGTACCTGCTTCTGCATGCCCACCATGTCCAGATGTCCACCATCAGGCATGCGTGCCCGAGCCCACACTCCCGGGCACCTCCTGCATTAAAGGCCACAGGTGATAGCCACAGAGGCCAACTGCACAAAAGCTTGAGCAATCTTCATTTACCCTACAGTACCTATCTATTTTCTTACTTGATCCTCAGAATTCTTAAGAATTGTCTTATTTTCACAGTGTTATAATACCAGCTGCCATTATTATACACACTACAAGTTACCAGTGTGTAAAGCAACATACATATCTCAGAAAATCTTTTCAATAACCTTATAGGACACAACATTGTTTTCAGATGTGAGAACTGGAGCTTAGAGGAATCAGTTAATGAGATTTAAACCCAGATATTTTGATCCAAGTTTAGTGTTTTGCAATTAAGTCAAAGTTGCTGCAGCATAATTCTATCTGTTAAATGGCTATGAGAATATTTGGGAAGTGATATATGAGTACTCAGAAAGCCCTGATTTCCAGCCCATCGAAGGTAACAGATATTTGTGGTAGTATAGATATTATAAAAGCATTCAAATACTAATAAAGTCTTTATTTTTTCAAATTTAGGTGTACTGCAGGATGCCAGGTCTGCCAGAATTTAATCAGGTAAGTCTTACGTAAATAAGATCTCCTTTAACTTTTAGTTCCCATTTAAAACTCATTGAGATAGTTTTCTCACGTATTGAATAGACCCATTGAAAAGGCTTTGTTGGTGTATCCTATTTGTCTTTTCAAGGGAAGTTTTAAAAATGAAAAATGAGATATTTTTGAAGGAAACTGGTTATTTGAATGTAACAGATTATTTTAATTACTGAAAGGTGTAAGTGGTTAAGGGACATGGCAAGAGCGTCTAACAGTTGAAATACTTGTGAAGCATTATATTTTCATTTTACTATGCTATTATTTGCAATATAAGGATCCTTCATGCACTTACAGCACTGTATTTGATCTATGACTTGCAAGTGATATGTGTGCCAACCAAGCTCCATTTCTGACACCAAACCCAATGTGTGTTTTATTTTCAATTCCATCAAATAATTAACTCAGTCTTACAGGACTACACTTTCACTCCTTACTTCGGACTCCAACACAAGTCCAGGTTGTCTTCTGACTATTGGGCCATAGACCAGTATAGGGTAAACAAAAGAGTCATCAGGTTTTCCTGCCCTCCGATCAATGATAGACCTCTGCAGGCCTACATGCATGCCTGATGGCAGGCACCTGGAGTAGTGTGTGGCATGCGTGAGTGGGCACACCTGAGCCAGAGACTAGGCTTATAAGCAGCAGCAGCAGCAGTGGCGGCGGCAGCAGGAAAAACAGCAGCAAAGGCAGGAGAGAACAGAGCGTGGAGCAGAGGGCCATTCGGGATATAGTAGAGAGGCCATGACAGAATGCCTGAGAGCCCAGAGAAAGTGAAGATCTGCCAGGGTCTAGGAGGCCTTCCAGCCTCCTGACGACCCCTCCGACCCCCCAACCTGCCCTGTACCTGGCTACCTCACTTAAAAGACCATTAAAAGGCTAAAAAGCCACCAAGGGCTTCACGACTCCTCCTTTGACCCATCTGCCCTGCTCCATAGACAATCTGCTCCTGTGCTCTTCCTGTGTTGCCCGACACTGGAGATTTTCATGACCCCTTCCTCATGTTTGATGAATCTGCTAGAATGGCTCGCAAAACTCAGAAAAGCTATTTAAAAAGGGCCCAGAGCTTCCACACCCTCTCCAGGGTGCCGCTTTCCAGCACCTGTGTTCACCAGCCTCAGGGAAGAATTTCCATTTGGTTAACCTCTCTCACCTTTTCCTAGACTGCTTTTTTCCTCTTTAGTAATTATTTAAAATTTTGCTAGAATTCAAAGCAAAGATAAGAATATAATGAATAGAAGTGGTCTTCGGGCCTCCCCGGTGGCGCAGCGGTTAAGCGCTGCGCTGTGGAGCTGTCGCAGTGGTGACGCGAGTTCGACGCCTGACAGGGGAGATTCCCACATGGTGCGGCAGACCTCTCCTGCCTCGCCCGCTGCTCCCCTCAGCAGTGTATTTCTGATCTGCCTGTTCTGCTCCCCACTCTGTCTCTGGTGAGCCCTCTCGCCGCCCCACACCTCTGGCCGGTACCCCAGCTTGTATGTACAAATAAAATAAATCTTAAAAAAAAAAAAAGAAGTAGCCTTCACTGTATTTTATAGAACTCAATGATTTCTTTTAGAGAAATCCTGTTGGTGACAAATTCTTTAGTTTTTTTCCCACTAAAAGTGATCCGTACTTTATCTTCATTTCTCAAGGATGTTTTCACAATATAGAATTCTGGTTGGGCAGTTTTTTAAATAAACTGTTCCAGTTTTCTGTCCTCCATGATTTTTAAGGAGAAATTTCCAATAATTCAAGATTGGTATCTTGTAAATAGTATATCATTTTTCTCTAGCTTTTCTCTGACTTTAAGGATTTTTATCTTATCTTTTGCTATCAGTACCATGATTATGTTCTTTCTGAATGAGAAGTTCTTCTGTTTATCCTGTTTGGGGTACACTGAGCTTCTTGGGTCTGTACATACTACATCTTTCATTGAATTTGGGGAGATTTGATCATTATTTCTTCAGATATATTTTCTTCAAGTATCTATACTTACCACAAATGAAGATTTTTGATATTTTCCTGTAGGTTCCTTCCTGAGGTTCTATTTATTTTTGTTATCTTTTTTTTTGGGGGGGGTCTTCAGATTGAATAGTTACTTTATCTTGAGGTTCGTGAATGGTTTTCTTCATTGTCTTCATTCTAAAATTGAGATTATTCAGTGATTTATTTATTGGAGAAATTTTTCTTGATTTTATTGTCTCGTGAGGCATTGAAACATCAGAACAATCAGTATCTGGGCATTAAGGCAGATGCTTTCTCCTTCAGTTCTTTGGTTACTAGAGCAAATTGTCAGTAGGTAAAGAAGGAGAGAGAGAGAGAGAGAGAGAGAGAGAAACTTTCGCATTACTTAAGTCTTCCCAAGGCTTGTGCTGGTACAGCACAAACTTTTCCTATCAAATTCAGTTAGTCTAGTGTCTGAACGTCAGGCATAACACCTCAGGGCAGCAGTGCATGTGGCCACCCCATTCTGTTCCTGAGTATGGTATTTGGAGGAGTAAGAATAGTTTCAGGAATTGGAGGAAGGAGGAAAAAGCATGCATACTTGGTAGGCAGAAATCAGCCAAAATTGTTCAAGGCAAGCCTGAACACATAGTGGTCCAAACCAAGAACATTGCTGATGTTCTTTGCTAGGAAAATCTGGTGGAACCCCATGATGGATCTTCCTCAGACTTGGACTGGCCCACAACTGTGCTGAAGATGCAGCTATCTGGTCCTGTACTGTAGTGGTCCTGTACTATGATGTTGTGCTGGATTTTCTGGTATGAAAAGCTAGATAACTTCTTCACAATGGCAGCCCCTGGAATTTTTGTCCTTCCCACATAAGACATGATGCATCATTGTAAATTGTACCTAGCTGAGCCCTGTCATTATCAATAACTGGCAGTAATGCTGCATGAAACTAGACCCAGTCTGTTCCCAAATTGGATTGTCTCCTATTCTGGAGCGTCACCTGGCCTCACTGAGACCTGAGGGGCTGGCACAATAGTGGCCTTAGTAGTGGCAACACAGTGTATCTGTGACTTTTACATTTATTTGTTTATTTTCCTTTGAAAGGCCTGGTTTTTATTTATTTTCTTACATCTTTGTTAATTTTGGGGTAGTATTTGACTTCTCCCCTCCCGTGAAGTCCCCATAGTTCTCCCACCATCATAGCACCTGTGGTTCATCATCATAGTCCCTTGTACTCTTCCTTCCCCTGCTTTGACCCCTTTACATCCTTCTCCCCTGCTGTATGCCTCAGATCGATGGTCAGCTTGCTAGTTTTGTCTTTTTCCTGGCTCTTTTTTCAGTTTCCCTATATTCTTCATATAAATGAAACCATCAATATTTATCTTTTTTCTTCTGATTTATTTCACTTAGCATAGTCCCTTCTAGCTCCATACATGTGGCCAGAAATGGCAAATCTTATATTTAAATGTAGTTCACGTCAAAGTTAAACTTTCCACTTGGCTCTTTGTATATGCTTTTATTATTTACTGAGAACTATGTTTTTAATTAATGTAAAATGTATTTACTTTTACCTTATGGGAGTAAAGTTATAATTGCTGCTTGAAATCTTTGATATTTCCAATAGCTATCTCATCTCAGGATTGGTATCTGTTAATCATCTTTTCCTTTGAGAACTGGTCACATTTTCTTGGCTGTTTGTCAGCTGAATGATTTATATTGTAAGCTATAAAAGCCTAACTTCATCTGGTCTTGAAAGGTCATTCTTAGTCTTTAATTCAATCATGTTTGTGATTTATGTGATAAAATTTTAGTACCCGACATAATACAAAGTCACAAAACATGGACTTATCTCACTATAATTCCTATATTATGTTACATGTTATTAGAAGCAAAGCATGTAGTAACAATGCTAGAGACAACTAGAAAAATGAAAAAAAATGATACATACCTTATGAATGTATGTAAAGTATGTGAAAAAATAATTTTAAAAGGTAATATATTAAGATGCAGTGCTTGTATGAAGATGCTAGACAATTTTGTATATAACTTTGTGGTTATTGAATTGACTGAATAAATTTCTATGAATACTGGTATTGGACTAGAAGATATGAATATTATAACTATTGCTTTGTCTTTCTGTTACACATCTCAAGCATATTACTAAATGTTTTGTGTCTTCAGGGATATATGAATGTGTTAGTTTCACTATTACCTTTCCAGTATTTAATGTTACAGTTTCAACTGTTTTGTCAAAATTAGGCAGATTGATTAACATATCTAGTCAAGGCAAGCGTCTTGTGAATTATTTGTTTTCCTTCTAGTCTGAATCAACTATAAAGCTGAATAATCTCTTTGTGTGTAAAGGGTATATGAGCTGACATATTTGATACAAGTAATTTTCCTGCTTGTGATGTATAATTTTCCACTGCAGAAAGTTTTCAAGGTCTATATATTCAAGTTCTCTTTTTTTCTTTCTTAATGTTCCTAATTTATCAAAGGAGAAATGTTATTCTTCCTTCGCAAAATTATATTTTCTGTTTTTATAATTTAAGATTAAAAAAATTGACCTAATTTGCTTAATTTTGTTATATAGTAGAAATCATTATTATATATTAGATGTTTTTCAAAATTGTTTGCAAGAACATTTTTATTAAATTTTTCTCTTTTCAAAATGATATCAATATATTAATTTATTATTTACTTTATGTGTCTAATACAGTCTCATGGTTTTTTTTTTTGTGTTTGCATGTTCTTTTGAAGTTGCATCTTTTTTATTTTGCATTGACTAACATTCCTTCCTTTTTGACGTGTATTATGTTTTACCTGAGGCCATTTTCTTACTCTTCTTGAGTATTATATTTTTGAGACTTTTGTTTCTTTTGTTCTTTGTTAAAGAACACAGAGACAAATTTTGGTTTTGCCTGCCTTCTCTGCTATATTGTCCCTCTTCATGTATATACTGGTCATCTGGTTATCTTTGAGGGATCATTGTCTTTATTTTATGTAATTGATTCTAAATTTGGAAGAGGGGAGCCCAGCGTTTTTACTTTTCCTCCGTCTTGCCAGATTCCTCCTCAATGGCTTTGTTGAAGCTTAATTGACATAAAATAAATGGCACATACGTAAATAATGTAATAGGCTTTTTTAAAAAAAAAAAAGCCCACCATTTTAAAGTGTCTAGATCTGTTGTATTAAGTATAGTCACATTTTAGTGCAACTTTTTCATCTTGAAAACCTGTCCATTTAACAATAACTCCTCACTGACCCCCTCGTTTCCAGCTCCTGTCTACCACCATTCTATTATCTCTGTGGATTTGACTGCACTAGACACTTCATATTGGTGGGATTCTGTAATATTGCCTTTTTACAACTATCATATTTCATTTTGCATAATATCTGCAAGGTTCATCCATGTTTTAGCTTATCACAGAATTTCATAACTTTATTAAGACTGAATAACATTCCTTTACATGTATATGCCACGTTGGTTTATCCATTCGTCTTTTGAACACTTGGGTTGCTTCTGTTTTTGACCATTGTAAATAATGTTGCTCTGAACATGGATGTGTACTACCAAGGGAGAGAACTGCTGAAGGACTTCTAAACTTAGAGGAAATCCATATTATAAATCTTAATTGCTGGTGGGCCTCCCTGGTGGCGCAGCGGTTAAACGCTGCGCTGTGGAGCTGTAGGCAGCCGGCGACGCGAGTTCGACACCCTGCCAGGGAGATTCCCACATGGCGCAGCAGACCTCTCTTGCCTCGCCCACTGCTCCCCTCAGCAGTGTACTTCGTTCTAGCTTTCTGTTCTGCTCCTGGCTCTGTCTCTGGTGAACCTTGCTGCCCCATGCCTCTGGCCTGTATTCCAGCTTGTGTGCATAGTAAATAAATCTTTAAAAAATAAATAAATCTTAATTGTTGGGTTTAAAAATTTTAAAAATTGTTAGATTATATCATCTATATATTACCCTAGGAAACTGTGAAATTTTTTTCTGTTCTGAAATTGTTTTTTATCCCACATTTAAGGTGTAGCTGTGGGCGACTTATTGGAGACCATCATGGGATAGATCATGCTTGGACCATCTCAGCTGCCAATGGTAATGAAAATGAACAATGGTCTGTCGAAAAACACACAAGGAAAAGTCCTACAGATACCTTTGGCACTATTAATTTCCAAGATGGAGAACACACCTACCACTCCAAGGTTTGCCTACCACCCCATTATTTCACTGCTTGTTAAGAGTAGATAAAATATATCTCCAAGTATAGGTGATCACATGACCAGGTTTTATTGCAAAAATATCCATGTGATTATCTGATCCTTCCTTTATGTCTGCAGGGCATTGCACCTTTCCTAAGTGTGATGTAGCTTGCTTTTTATTTGACCTTTTCCCATTAACTTTTGGCCTCTGCAAAAGACAATGACTTACAAAATTTTGAGACAGTTGCCAAAGGGCTGCCCTTTTCTTAAGGAATGCAGAGAAGTTATCACCCCAGCATCCAGTTAGCTGAAACATGGCCACAGCAATAACCAGTCAGTTGTGGCTGTTTATGCCTGCAATGTTCTTGGAAGAGCCACTTCTCAGGAAAGAAGTGGGGAATTTTCCCCTGTACTTCCAGAAAAATAGTACTTGAACTTTCTGCATTGGTTTTCCTTGTGCTGACGTGGTAATATGGCGGTGATTTGCGTTGTATTTACTGGTCAGCTATTCCTCAGGTGCTTTCTTTTGAGCATGTTAGTCACCTACTGCTTTATTAGTGGCAACTTTCCCTGGGAAAAATTCTGGGTACTTACCTCAGGAAAGTACAGAACCAGCTGCATTCTGGAGTTTGGCCCGTAGTTCAACGGATTTGAAACATTTCCTAGTAGTGCAATCATGATAGAAGTTCTTCGTACAGCACTACTGTAATCTAGATTCCTGGCTATTAATCCTCTCAATTTGAACCCTCTGTGATGTTTTCTTTAGTTGGCAGGAAAACAGTCTTCATTTCTCTTCCAATTCTTTTTGGAAACTCTTATGGAACGCTTGATGTAATTTCCCTCTGAGGTTTTAGTCTTTCTCCTTTTGCTTTTATGTTTATTCAAAATCATCTTCATTTACTCACTGTTCATCAATTCAAAAAAAATATTTACTGGATGCCCACACTTTGCTATGTCCCAGGAGCATATGTTCATGTACATGGCTTATAGAATAGTGAGGAAAGTAAGGCAAAAATTACCACAGGAGGTAGAAGTACTTTGCAAAGGGAAAACAAGGTTCTTTGAGAGAATGAAAAGGCTGACTCCTTATGGTTGTGTGTGTGTTAGAGAAAGAGGGGGGGAGAGAGAGAGAGAGAGAGAGAGAGAGAGAGAGAGAGAGAGAGAGAGAGAGAGAGAGAGAGAGAAGGAAGCCATTTGAAGTAGGTACAACTAAAAGGAGATTGAAAAGATGAATGATGTGTAGTATCTTGTGAGGAAGAAGGGAAAGTTTGCATTCTGGGCATTAAGGACAGCTTGTGTGAAGGTCAAAAGAGAATATGGTGCATTTGAGAGAACTGAAAATATGGTTAGATAGATCTGATTACTAATACATTTTATGTTTAGCATTCGGTTCCTATTACCTCCTATATACCTGAATGCATTTTTTTTTAACTCTGAGAAAAGAAGAGGTTATTCTTTTTATTTACACCCAGAATTGTACTTTAGGTTTATGGTGAGAAATGGGAAGACTTATGGGAGCTGACTGTTTTTCCCCCCCACTGTCTTTTCCTTCCCAATTGTTTATCCCTCCTACCTCACTCCACAAAGAATTGGGAGATGAATCACTGCCAGTAAGATTCTAAGGGAGTTAGTTATAAATGAGGGGGAGGGGAAAGAATCATTAACCTTTAGCACTGCCTTCTGTTGGCCTTTGGGAGAAAAGACTCTAGTGCTGATAATTTAGTTAATCAAGTTTGCTTATCCTGATTTCTTAAGGAGGGATATCTTTGAGGACTAAAAGCACTTTGAGTTGAAAAAGAGGAAAATTTGGGAGAAAGATTTGGGGAGAAAGGTGAACTAAGCAAGAATTGCCTCCTGTGTCCTTATTCATTATTTAGAGCAAAGCAAATCAGCTCACAAATGTCAACTTGTACTTTTTTCCTGCTTCTTTAATTTGCCATAAAGCTGGGGCAGCAGCACTATCTGCCCCCTTGTGAACTGAATCCTAGTTACCTCTCCATTCACTCTGTTACTCCCTTTCTCCATTGGCTGTGCCCTCCTTATGTTCCGGAATGCTATTTTAATTATGAATTAGAGTGATTATGTTCTAAGAAGTTCAAAAATAGATTGTTACTGTTTTAAATTTGTTATCAGATTCTGGAGCATAAAGATCCTCCAGTTAATTCCTATTTGCCTATGTTCAGAGATCCATACCTTTAGTTATTTTTTGTTAAGTTTTACAATTTTTGGTTTCCTTATTTTCCTTATTTATTACTGTAAATTTGACTTATTTTTGCTGTTTGTTAGTTTATGTTTGTGGAAGGCAAACTCATCTCAGTGTGATTTTAATGGTTTGTATGTGGCTGTGGCTACAGCACTATATCCTCCCTTGTGAATTGAAACCTGCTGGAAAAAGAAAGCCAGTCATGCTACAATTTTAGGCAAAAGGCAGAATGATTTTGAGGCGAACTGCTGGCATGGGTTTCCCTTATCTTTTCTTTGGTCACATTAACTAATCAAAGATGATGTTTTGTGTAAAGTATTTACCTTTAGCAAAGAATGCATTGTTTTTCTAAATGCGTGTGGAGGAATCACATAAAGAAATGTAAAATTTAAAATGCAAACACATGAAATAATCAAGTAAGTTAAAGCCATAGCTTTTGTTTAAAAAAAACAAACAAACGCTGTTTCACCTATACATCAAAGCCTTTTAAAATGGCTTTGCTGGAGTAGTGATTTTTGCCATTTTGAAGTATTTATACCTCACACCATACCCTCTAGAGTACATTGTGGGGCAACCGTGAAAGGCAGAGGAAGCCTTCCTGCGGTGACTTGTAACTACCAGAAGGAACTTAAAGAGGGGTGTGGGATCCTTTTAAAGTAAATATCTCCATTATTTTGGAAAAGATTTCTGATTCTTCTTTTCAAGTTTTGATGGTTGTTATTGTCCTGCAGTGTTCGATCTGGAATGTTTTCCCTATGTTATAAACATGTGTCAATGTGCCTGTCTTCCAGTATATTAGAACGTCTTATGATACAAAGTTGGACCATCTGTTACATTTAATGTTGAAAGAATGGAAGATGGAACTGCCAAAGCTGGTGATCTCGGTCCATGGGGGTATCCAGAACTTTAAAATGCTCTCCAAACTTAAAGAGATCTTCAGCCAAGGTTTAGTTAAAGCTGCAGAGACAACAGGAGCGTGGATAATAACTGAAGGCATTAACACAGGTAAAGCACAAATCGTTTGTTTCACTTGATTGATTGATTGATTGATTGATTTTTAATTTTAATTTCCTCTTCCTAAGTGTGAATCAGGCAGTGCAGCTCCTGATCTCTGCTCTGTAGCACCCTGAGAGATGTGGCGGGGTGAAGGAGAAAAGTGGAAAGTATCATGACTGGAAAATAAACCCAGAAGAGTCACAAGCCTTCCCTTAATCAAAATACACTACATCTGGCAATGGAAGTAGTCTTTTATGAGCTTAGACTGCAGGAGGTTATAAAGGACACCGAGTCCAGCTCGGGGTCGCAGCATAAGCTAAACTCTTGTAGCCATGTTCCAGTGCCCTGACACTGGAATTCAGTGATTGGTGCAGCATTTGTGTTGGGCAGATTGGCCTTGAGGAGATAATTAACTACATGATTGTCATTTCACTTGCTCTGTCACTGATTTTTCTCTTTCATGAACCTTATGTAGCTTCTGAATTCCTAGCCCTGCGCCTTGAATCAGTGTTTATGAACTGATTGCATGTTAAGAATCACTTGGAGAGCTTTTAAAAAGTACTTATGCACGGGGTCCACACCAGATTAACTAGAGTTATCCAGGGTGGGGTTTCCGAAGGGTATTTAATTGCAGCCAGGGTTAAGATACAATGGCCCTGCAAACCCTCCTCTCTTAGCAATTTGTCATTAACCTGTAGTTTCCCATCTTCTCTTCACTTCTCCCTCTTTTGATTTGGGATGTCCTAGTTAATATGTCCTATGAAATTTTGCCCATCCTTTAAGATCTACATTATATGCCAACACACCATGAATCACTCACATCAGAGTGAAACTGCACACTTTCATTTAATTTCTGTAACATTTACTGTCTGTAGCACTTGTGGCATGTCTATATTTTGCCTTACAGGTTAGGTTAGTCTGTTTATAACTCTGATTGTGAGCTCAGGATATTCACATCTGCCTAAACACTGAAAAGCACATGCAGCAGTAATTATCAAATAATTGACAAAATATTTCCTTTTGACTGAAAAGGCGTAAGGAAGCAAATGATTGAAAAAAACAAAGCAAAATAAAACCTATGGTATTTGGTTTGTCACTAATAGATAACCTGATAGCTCTCCTTGTACATCTGGTAAGATAATTATTGCTTCAAATTCTTGGAAGAAAGTGAAGGTGGCAGAGTCCTAAGTCCAAAGTACAGTACTTAGTTTACTTCCAGTTTAAAAAGAGGCAGAAATTTTGCAGAGTTCAGAAAAAGGTAGATGTGGCCAAGGCCTTTTCTTTGACTTACTGTTGCATGCTTTATATTACTTATTGTTTAAAAAATGTTTTAGGTTAGGGATAATTGAGGAACACAAATGTAATAATAGCATAAAAATAGTTCATGTGAACAAAAGAAATGAGAAATGAGACATACTTGGAACTTCCTTAAACAATAAGCTGCATCTGCCTTAGTCAACCATAGTTCCTTAGGGTCTGATACTCAACAGTGGTCTCTGGGCCAGCAGCATCAGCCTTCCCTGGCTGCTTATTGGAAATACAGGTTTCAGGTGCCTAGACTGGTGGGATCAGAATCTGTATTTTGACAATATCCCTGGTGATTCTTGTGTATATTTAAATTTGACAAGCCTTACTTACAAGTTTCTGCCTATTGTTGAGATGCTTCTCAACTCTAAAGAACAATATTTGGCATGGATTTTTGACATTTCTTGAATTGGATGCCGCAAACGTTAAAATCTACTGTGTATAAAGCATTTGGATAGATGTTGTGGATGAAAGGGTGTGTAAGCAAAATGTATTAACTCTTGAATATTTGTGTATATAAAGCTGTTAATTTGCCCCAGCAAAGCAAAGGACATACTACAGAATGCTTTGCTGCAACAGTAGAGAAATTTAGAGAAAAAATACTCAGTATGACAATAATGTTGGTGTTGGGCTTGCAGGACATTCTGGTCAGGCTAAATGTCTCTGAACTGAGGTTGTAAGCAGACATTTCCCAAAAGGGGAGAATTGTTAAGGTAGAGAGGTCAGGGGTAGGAGGGAGAGAAGTTAGGAGGCAGTAGAGGAAGTCAAATTGTCAGAAACTAATTCTACTGGGCCAGTAACTTTTTCTAATAATGGCCTTTTGCATACACTTGTTTACTTGCCTATTTGTGTCTTTCCGGCAGTTTTGGTGTTTTGCATGATTTGTGAGTTAAATTTGACTTCTAAATTGATCATTCATAGGCGTGTCCAAACATGTTGGGGATGCCCTAAAAGCTCACTCTTCCCGGACCCTGAGAAAAATCTCAACAGTTGGAATCCCTCCTTGGGGTGTCATTGAGAACCAGAGAGATCTTATTGGAAATGATGTAAGTAGACAGTCCTTTCATAACAAAAGGAAATGAACAAGTATCTGTTTGCCAAAAGTTAGCATTATCCGCGGATATCTAATAGACATTTCAAAACCAGCCCCTGACTTCCTTCTATCTTCTGTATCATGTCTTGGAGGATGACAGTCCCACCCTTACAGTTGCACAACCTCAAAACTCTGGACTAATGCTGGAATGATTTCTTTCTCATGCCTCAAAACCAACCCATCAATAAATTATCTCAGCTTCGCTTTAAAAATATGCCCAGAATCTGACCTCTTCTCATGTTTCTGAACAGGACTAAACCACCACTTTCTGTCACCTGAATGATTGTAATCACCTTCCCTGCTCTCTTCCTTGTCTTTTTACTATAGTCTGTTCTCACATAGTAGCCAGAATGATTCTTCTAAAATATAAATTTGATCATGCTACTTCTCTGGGAAATTCCTTTAGTGGTTCCAAGCTTCTTGCGATGGATTGCAAGTAGTGAAACAGGGACACTTGTGGTTTGGCCCTTGGCTATCTCTCTCCCCTCATCCCTCTTCTCTGCTTTGTTCATTCCTATGTATTGATTCTTTGATACCATCTCCCCATGTTTCTAAAGGAAATGGACGTGGCTAAGAAAGTTTCTAAGAAGAATGTGTATTTTTTTTTTTGTAACATCTCAAGTATTACAAAAAGTTATGAAAGAAGGGAGAAAGCTGCTGTTAATATTTGGGTGTGTATCCAATGGAATACAATTCAGCATTCAAAGAAGATAAACACATGCAATTTGCAGCGACATGGATGGAATTAGAGGGGATCATGCTCAGCGAAACAAGCCAGAAAGAAAGAGAAAAATATCGAATGGTTTCAATTATAACAGGATTATAGGGAAACCAAATAGGAGAGAGACACTTGGGGGGGGGTGTGGGTGGAGGGATGGGGAAGATAAGGGCACAAAATGGAGTAGAAAAGAAAACAAGGGACCATGGAGATGGATCACGGGTGAATTGGTGATGGGCTACCCAAGGGGAATACAAAATGTAAAAGATATAAATAACAATAAAAATATATATTAAAAAAATATTTGGGTGTGTATCATTCCAGAATATTTTCTGTGTATAGTGAAACAAAGGTTTGTTTGCTAAATAAAAAAGAAAAGGTAATAACAAGAGCCTTCTGCTGTGAATCTGCTTTTGAGCTTACTTATTTAACATAGTTATTTCTCGATGTCAGTTAGCACATTGTTTGCGGGTAGTTTGCTACTACCAGTCAACGTAAAACGTATAAATACGTTTCCCGCATACAATTTAAAATATTTTTGTAAGCAAAACATTATTCCCATATTACTATTCCTGTAAGAATGGATCACCACATTCTTTAAGCTACATAGCTGGTGAGTATTAATATGGGCATACTTACGGCTTATTTTAATGTTCTTTTGGAAAACTTCAAACACAGAAGGAAAAGAGAGATTAGAATCACAATTACCTATGTACCTCCTCCAATTTCAACAGATATGAACTCACAGCCAATTTTGATTCACCTATTCTCTTATATGTTCCTTCCCCACTCTCTGCATTATTTGAGGCAAATTCTATGTATGTATGTAGCCCATCCACATACTGGACCACATGTTGATCCACCACAAAAGGGGAATTGAAGAAACACAACCGATCATCACAGCTAGTTGAGAAGCACCGCTCTAGGGAGCGAGTCAGAGCTGTTAACCCTGAGCAGAGAGAGCACTGTAGCCCCACAGTGGCCTGGTGGGAACAGCTGAGCCCCGGGAAGGATCTTGAGCTCTGACCTTCCCTTTTCCTGCCTGTCTCGCAGGTGGTGTGCCTGTACCAGACTCTGGGCAACCCCCTCAGCAAGCTCACTACTCTCAACAGCATGCACTCCCACTTCATCTTGTCTGACGATGGAACTGTGGGCAAGTACGGAAATGAGATGAAGCTCAGGAGGAACCTGGAAAAATATCTCTCTCTGCAGAAACTACACAGCTGTGAGTACTATGGGGCTCCGGCACTGGGTCCTGGTTTGGGGCCTGCGATGAGGCCAGGCCCTCTGTTTTTATTCTAGAGAGTTTAGTCGACCACTGCTGTAAGTTAACACATGTGAACCGACAGCTGGAAGAAAACAGGATGGTGTTTTTGGTGATGTGGAGTTGAGGGTGACAGTGGGGAAAGAGAAAGGAATCTTAAAGGGACAGTGTAGTGACGGGAGGCTTCCTTGAGAAGTGGAGACTATAACAGAGCCCCCAAGAGTCCCTAGAATTGGATGGAGGGAGAGAGGAGGGTAAATATTGCTGTGGGAATTCAGGTGACTGAGGGATTGCAAGGAGACTAGCCTGAGGGGTGTGGGGATATGGACATTGACAGTCAGGCAAGACATTTCACACATGGTTGGGGTGGCTCCAGCGGGTCTTTCAGAAACAGGGTTTGGAAGGGGTCATTGTTGTGTCATGTTGGCAGTGGTGCCTTGAGATAGCCATGTTGGCCTTCTCTGTAGGTGGGAGAGACGAGGAGGTGCAGAATTGGTGCATGACATTGGTGAAGAGGTGAGGACCCTTACAGAGAGGGCTAGTTGCTGCCTGGAGAATGGAGACTCTTCATCCAAGGCAGCAGAAAATGGGGCCGTGACTCTTTCAAATACTCCTATCCCTTTGGGGCAGAGAGCCAGGGAGTGGAAGATCTTCTGGAGACATAATTCCTCTTCAGCTTTTGAATTTGGGCTGGGAGAGATGAACATCTTTTGAGTTTTGAACCTCATCTGCTTAGGCAGCAGAATTTAGTGAAGTTGAACAAATCAAAACTGTCATTTGCTGCCTGTGGCCTTTGAGAATGGAGTTAACATATGCTAAACTACTTTCTTAATATGAAATGGAAGGAACTATCTACCTCCATTTTTTTTTTTTTTTGGTGAGAATTGAGATGAAGCATGTTATGTGTGCCAAGAATAGTGTAGGGCACATGTTATGTCCTCAATAAATATCTTTGTTTCCTTTTATTCTCCTTTGTTACAGGGGCCATCTGATTGGGATGGAAGACTCTGAGAGTTGTTGCCACTCACTTAGAGCTTAGTATCAGTGAAGGTTAGAGGTTCATTTTAGCCAGGAAAAGAAAAGAGAGGAGCAGGTTTGTGCTCCTCTGAGGGGTGGGGGTGGATAGAGAGGAGAGGAAGAGAGTGAGAGGTTAGCGCTGAAGAAGAATCCTTGGTAGATATCTGAAATATCAGTTGCTTGAAATGTTCTTTGTCTTTTGTTGACATAAATCGTTGAAGAGTTTTGTGCAGCACTTCATGTATGTCCCTATAGACAAGTTTTTGTTTTTCTTGTTCACTGCCAATTCACCATGTGTGTAGGAATCAAAGCAAACCTGAACTCACATGGAGTGGCAAGTGACATTTCACTTTCAAAGACCTTGATAGTGAGGATTTACTTACAGGAGTTCACTGCTTATGAAGAAAGAATGTGGAGTCAATATACTAGATTGATAACAATTATTATTACCTATTTTGTGCCTCAATGTAGCATTTTTTTTCATTTCATTTAGTTTTTATAAGACTATTATGAGACACCCTTTGACTATAAATTAGTATAGCTTAGGTTTGCTTTTTAGTGATGTGGGAAAATAAGTAGTTGGAATCATATGCAAAGGAAATAAAGTAGAATGTCAAAGCAATTAAATAGACGGAACAAAGTATTTGGGTGCTTGCTAATAGCCCCACCTCTGACATTTGTGGAGTCTGAGACACGGTTATACATGACAGTCCACATATTATATGTCTACATATTTAAAAGCTGTAAATCAAGGGAATACACTAGCGTTCTATCCTCTTATCTTCATCCATCTAACTAGAAGACCAAGTTTGAGTTCAGAATCTTGGATTCAGGACAGTACAGAGCCCATATATGGAGTGAGGTCACATATTAGGTGGCTTGACCTGCAGCCTCCTCTCTGCTTCTCCTCCTGACCTTGGCTCAGTCCCCCCATGTCAGAACATTCACACAAATGTGGTCACCTGAACACCCCAGCCTACATGTCCAAGCTTTATCTGCCCTCATCTCTTTTACTCCCCAAAGCTGCTTCTTGCTTTGGCAAGTATTATCCGTGGGGATAATATGTTTGGGGCAAAGGCATAGGAAGCTGCTGGAAATGGGACTTTTTGGGCCCTGGGAACTCTAGTAAGAAGGCTAGGAGGTACAGCCTTCCCTCAAACACTCACCCTGTTTACTCCTCACTGTGAAGGAAAGGGCATGGCCAAGGGAGAGCCCTCTAGCCTGAGCCCAGGCAAAAGACCTATGTTGCTCAGGTGTAAGCATTTTCTTTTGAAAAAAAAAAATTGATTGAAATTTATCAATAGACTTATGGCATAAAAGGTGAATTAGGAAATCTATAGAATAAGCAGTTAAACTCTATTTTCAATAATTCCCCAAACCCTTCTCTACTATTGTTTGTATATCCTTCCAGAACTTTCTGGTCCTTTTAATAACATGCTATTCATATTGATCTTTGCTTACATTTATATAAAATATATACTTAAAACCTTGTATATGGTTTTAAATATACTGAATAGGATTATAGTATGTGTATCATTCTGTGACTTTCTTTTTTAAAGATTTATTTTCATTTATGCATCCAAGAATGGGGGTGTAGGCCAGAGGTGCAGGGGATGAGAAGGGAAACAGAGTGGGGAGCAGAACAGGCAGATCTACTGAAATACACTGGTGAGGGGGGAGACAGATGAGACAGAGGAGGTCTGCTGTGCTATGTGGGTCAGCTCCCTGGCCGGGGATCAGACTCACACCACAGTGTCTGGTGATAGCTTGATAGGGCTGAGACTTTAATCCCTGTGCCCACAGAGGGGCCCATTCTGTGACTTTTTAAACTTAATACTTTTGAAAAGAATGGCTCCCTGGTCTTTCCCTTTTATTTATCTTCTTTACTTTAATAAAGTAGTATATAGTTATGATAAGAAATTCAAACAGTGAAAGGTGAAATAAATTGATGTGTAAAGTCTTTGATGGTTGGCCACCCTCATCCCTCCCACTGGATATAAAAATGACTTCTAAAAGTTGATTGCATTGACAAAAGTTGACCATTTTTTGAGAATAGTGGTGGATACATTGGGATCCGCTTTAACATTTTGTTTTCTTTGAGATAGCTTCTTGAGAGAGCTTTTTGGGTCAGTGAAGAGAGTGGGGGCTGGTATAAGTAATGCACCCATGGTAATTAAAATTGGTGCCTGGTAATCAAAATGGCTTATCGGCCAAGATAGGCATCTTTGTAACAATTTGATATCATTTATCATCTGAAATAGGCTCAAGACAAGGTGTGCCTGTGGTGGCGCTGGTGGTGGAAGGAGGTCCCAATGTCATCATCTCAGTGTGGGAGACTGTGAAGGACAAAGATCCAGTGGTGGTTTGTGAAGGTACAGGCAGGGCTGCTGATCTCCTGGCCTTCACCCACAAGCACCTAGCAGATGAAGGGTGAGTTTTTGACTCTTGACATATGAAACTATGGTGACTGTTTGTCCCTCTATTTTAGTGTGTTAAGTGCTGCCTTTGAATGGGCCAAAAATGCTTGGAAGACAGAGTTTGAGACTGAACCTCTCTAATGTTCCATCAAAGATTTACAAGTTACTAATTCCTCAGCCTCCTCTGTCAGGGACACGACCTTGTTTGAGCTTCAGGAAAAAACATTTCCATGGGATAGAGAGGGAGGAGATGCTTGTGTAATTGGCCATTATAGCTAAAAGAACCCTTCACTGAGTGAGGTGGCCAGTGTTGACTCTGGGTCACCTTCAAATTTGCTTGCCAGTGATAAAAATAACAAGAAGGAAGGAAATTGAAATTTACATAGTATATTTTGCCCCTTTTTCGGGTTTTAATTATTTCCCCTTTTCAAATAGGAAGGTAGTTTTTCTCTTGCCAGCCCTATATCCAGCATGAATCTCCCAACTTAAAGCATGATATTTTTATTGTGAGTAAATACAGTGTCTAAGAACTAAATGTAGACCTCACTAATTTACTTAATGTTATTAACATTTACAAACTACTTATGTTACACTGCTCTGTGATGTCTCCTTTCTTATAATTTCTCTCCTCTTGTAGCCCTCAACCCTCTACTTTTACACTCTACCTTCCTTCCTTATCCTTTCACACCTGTCGATTTCCTGATATCACCCTAGATGAGGGGTTTTTAATCATTTTGGGATTTCATATCCTTTTGAGAATGTGATACCCATCTTTTTTTTTGAGATTCACAGCCCCTGCCCCCTGAAAATCTGTCAGCTGAAGAACCTGGCCCCTTGCATTCTCTCCAGCATCATGACTGACCAGTCTTCCCTTATTTTCAAATTCAGACTTCTCCTGATAATGCTCCTTTCCTTTGCTTTCTGCTAATTTGCTCACTTGGCATAACTGCCCAAGAAAGGGTTTTCTTGTACTGTTGTTGCTGGTTTGTTCCCTTTTCTGCATGTGTCAAGTCACAATCATTTATCTTTCTCTCAGGACCCTCCGTCCTCAGGTGAAGGAGGAGATCATATGCATGATTCAGAAAACTTTCAACTTTAGTCTTAAACAGTCCAAGCACCTTTTTCAAATTCTGATGGAGTGCATGGTGCATAGGGATTCTGTGAGTATGAGTTGATGACACAACTAACTTAAATCCTAACTTTCAACAAGTATAACATTTTCATAATTTGAAAAAGTATGGCATTTTGCATTTTTATCTTGATTGTATATAGCTAACTCTATAGAACTTTACCCTTAGTTGAATAAACTTGATTTCATATAAACTCCAACCCTTGTCTACAGCAGTGCCTTAAATGCCCAACTGTATCTGGGAAAAAGCATTTAGAAAGTGAAGCAGAATTACAGAGAAGTGTTCAAATCTAATGAAAATTGCAGATAAAAATTTCCAGAGGGTAAAGGAATAGCTCCATGTCTTGACAAGACTTGTCTACTGAGTTAGATGACTGTATCGCAGCCCCCCTGGTAATCCCACAGAAGAGCCTCGGGAATGTGCTGGATAATGGAAAATGTGAGAATATATTCTGGGTAGACAATGGAGTCTACAAACTATGAGCTATAACATAATGCGGATTCAGGAAAATATTTTAGTGTTTTAAGGTTCTTTATAAAAAATTTTTTCCAAGTTATGTTTATTGAGGTAAAATAGGTTTATATCTTTATATCTCCTCTGCCTGATCAACATTTTTAATCAACACTGTCAATGACCAAGATGATTTAAAGCTGAAAATTACAGTAAATGTGCAGATATGTCATGTTTACAGTGATTTTTCTGAACCATATCATACAAGATTTGGTAATATATAAGCATCTGGTTTAAAAAAAAAAACAGTTGAGCAAGTTCTAGCAAAGCATGACTAAATATGTGAAAAATGCTTTGGAAATTTTAGTTTATCTAATAAGACCAATAAAACCAACAGACATATCTACAATTAGCAGTGTGCTTTCAAATATGTATTTTCTTGTCTGAAATGTGTGAGGTCAATATGGCATTGATTGTTTATTTCACTTGTGGTGATGACAAAACTGAAACGTAGAGAATTTAAGTTATTTGCTCAGTAGGGTCATTCTAAAATAGTAGAACTAAAACTTAACCTGAGAAATTTTGAAATTTTGTCTATGGTCTACTCCATTTTATATTTCTTAAAATATGCAGTGAATTAAGAAGAGGGCATAATAAAAAGATCACCTTTATATTTGCCTCTTCCTCTACCAACCAGAGTAGCTAGTGAATGATAGGATGGCTAGGCTTGGACTGGAGACAGCACCTAAGGGTTTGTGCATTTCAGGAATTAGTTCTTTAGCTACTGTACAATTCAAAGTTGATTTTATTCATGCACATAGAGAGGCTGCTGGGGAAGGGAACAAATATGTGAAGTTGCAGGAGCATAATATTTTAAAAATCTTTATGTGAACCTAGAGATTATTTAATGGTTTCCTCTCCTCTTATGGGTGAGGAACCTGAGATTCATATGGCCACTGAGATTCAGTGGCCATATGAGATTTATCCAGGAATGTCTAATTAGAGGGCTAGAACTTGCCAGTCTTGGCTCTTTTGTAGTGAACAGTGTATTGTCATTTGGAAAAACTGGGATCCATTCATTACAGCAGGTGACCTTTTGAGACAGTAAAGTCCTTATTTGTCTTAAAAAACTAACTCTGCATGTGTTTTGATGAAAGTTTTTCTAATTCACTAACTCAAGGGTAAATATTGTTGGTACTTTGAAAACATTTCATTGCTAGCACCCAAAATGTATGGCTTTCTGTTTTGAACTGTTATAGATTACCATATTTGATGCTGATTCTGAGGAATCACAAGATCTTGATTTGGCAGTCCTAACAGCTCTGCTAAAGGGTGAGTGTCAGAATAGGGTCACCATTGTTCCTCCCTTTTCACAGTCCATGGCACTTTGTGCTTTTTATGTTGATGTTTTGAAAATAATATGATTGTTCCTTTTGTATATCCTAGGTACAAATTTATCAGCATCAGAACAATTAAATCTGGCAATGGCTTGGGACAGAGTGGACATTGCTAAGAAACATATCCTAATTTATGGACAACATTGGCAGGTATAATTGAAATTAAGTTATTTGGAGACAATATTTTGTGTTATGGTTTGTTAGGAATGATAAAAAGATGAAATTGGAGGAGGGATAGAATGGTTTGGAAAGGGTATAGTGTGGCAACTCTGGCTGAGTGTCCAGGGATAGCTAAGACATTTCTCTCATCTATTTTGCCTTCTTAAAAATATGTTTTTTCTTCTGACTCTGCAGCCTAATTGAAACTGACAGAGGACATTGGAAAAAAAAGACAAAATGGAAGGATTGTTTATTTTTTGAATGGGCATATTTTTATATTGCTGTTTAAAATGTTCTTATTTTTTTGCATGTCTTAGTATGTAATACGTGCTCATAATAGAAATAAGTGGAAATAGAAAAGAATATGATCCATAGTGCTAAGGATAATCACACTTAAAATTTCATATAAAAATATTACAGTTGTGACCATACTATAGGCATATTAATTTTGAGTCAAGTTAATACATTCACATTGTTTAAAAGACCAGATGATGCTAAAAGACTACTAAAAACACAGTGGTACCCAGTCTCCTAACAGCCAAGTTATTTTGATAACTTTTTGACAGTGCTAACAATTAGAAATTTCCATATTTGTAAATAATAAGTCACATAGCTATCTGATTCACCTGTTTTGGAGACCTCTCAATACAGCTGTCTCTGGTCCTCCCTGCTGCAATTTGGACTGGTTGTAGACTATTTCTATTGCTGGAATGTCATTTCTCATCGTCTTGGGGGTTCCTTCCTATTAGAGTGTTTTCTGTACTGAATGTCCTCCTCTTTCTTGGTTTACTCTTTTTTTTGATGACTTGCATTCTTCAGTAACCTCCTAAGAAAAGGAATAGGAGAGGTAGACCATTTGACTTACTTGTTTGGATAGGCTTTAATTCAGGATTGGAGCTAATTCTCCTTAAAGATTTTTTAAAATTATTTATTTATTATATTTTACATCACTGTTCATTTTTGTACAATGATTGCTTTCTTTTCTCAGGTGTAGTCCCCCTAGAATTTCCACCATCAGTTCACCCATGCACCATCACCATAGTCCCTTGTTCTCTTCCTGCCTTTGTTTTGATCCCTCTCCTTCCTCCTCCCCTGCAGAATGTTTCTGATTTTTAGTTGCCTGTTTATTTTTGTTTTGTTTTGTTGTGTTTTTTATGGTAGCTCCATTTTCCCCTAACCCTTTATTTGGTTTCCCCATATTCCTCCTATGAGTGAAACCATTTGATATTTTTCTTTCTCTTTCTGACTTATTTCACTGAGCATAATCCCTTCTAGGTCCATCCATGTTGTGGCGAATGGCATTAGTTTATCTTTTTTGATTGGTGAATAGTATTCCATTGTGTGTATATATATATATATATATATGTGTGTGTGTGTGTGTGTGTGTGTGTGTGTGTGTGTGTGTGTGTGTATACACACACATATATATCTTATATATATAATATATATCATAATATATATATTATAATATATAATATATTATATATTATATATAATATTATGTATATATATTATATATATATCTTATGTATATATATATATATATATCTTCTTGATTCATTCATCTCTTTTTGTTTTTTCCCCAAGTCTTACCTGTTATAAACAGTGCTGCAATAAACACAGGGTTCAGGTATCTTTTTGAATTATTGTTTTTTTGTCCTTTGGGTAGATCCCTAGGAGTGGAATTGCTTGGCCATATGGTAGCTCCATTTTTAGTAGGCTGAGGAACCTCCAAAGAGCTTTCCATAGTGTCTGGACCAGTTTGCATTCTCACCAGCAGTGTAGGAAAGTTCCTTTTTCACCACATCCTCACCAACATTTGTTGTTGCTATTCTCAATGGTATAAGGCGGTGTCTCATTGTGATTTTGATTTGCATTTCTCTGATTATGAGGGATGTTGAACATTTTTTCATATGCCTGTTGGCCATTTGCATTTCCTCTTTGGAGAAGTGTCTTTTAAGTTCTTCTGCCCATTTTTTGACTGGATTGTTTACTTTTTTTTTGGTGAGTCGTGTGAGTTTTTTGTGTTATCTTTGTGATCATTCCCTTATCAATTGTATGGAGTGCAAACATTTTCTTCCAATCATAAGAAAATCTTTATTTTGTTCCTAAGGATTTTGAATGCCTCACTTCTAGTGTTACTGTCGAGAAGCAAAAATCTTTTTATTTTCTACTATCATTTTTTTCTGGAAGTTCTAAAAATATTCTCTTTTTTGCATGTTCTGAGATTTCACAATGATGTGTGGTGTTGGGAATCTTTATACCCATTATACTGTTCACCAGCTTTCAACTTGGCAATCATGTGTGTCCATTCTGGGGAATTTCTTGCCCTGTTTTCTCTATCCTTTCTCTGGAATTCCTATTATTTAATAGTTGTTCCTATGCACTACTACCCCCATCTTATCTTTGTCAGCTTATCTTCCATATCTTTACTTTGGGAGATTTTCTTGACTTTAATCTTCATATCTTTTAGATAGATTTTTGTTTTTGGTAGCATACTAAGGGTAATTTCTTTGATCGTAACCTCCCACCCCCACCTTTTTAAAAAATAGTATCCTGAACACAGTATCTTCTTTTATTTCTCTGATGATATTAATGATTGCTCTCTTGACATTTCTTCCTGCACTGATTTATCCTATTTGAGATTTGGTAATCTGTTTCAGACTTTATACCTAAGAGTGGGCAATGGAGAGCTCATTAGAAATCCTGAGCCTTGCAGCCTAACATAGAGTGATCTGGATGCCCTTTGTTTGGAGACCTAAGATGTGGGTGATCATTAACATCATCAGATAAATCTTTTCTCCTATATTAGTCACATTATCACAAAGTCCTTTCTGCTTTTACCAGCAAGGTAAAAGCCTTGTTACAAGTATTATGAAAGTCAAATCGGGGAAGATGGAAGGTCCTAACAGGATTTCAGCATGTATACATTTATTTCTTCCTGATTCTGCCAGAATTCTAGGTCATAGATTTATTTTATTTTTTTGATTCTTGTCTTTTTCCAGTTTCATTTTCTTGGGACAGCTTAATCAATTACCACTCGACCATTTGCTTTCCAACTTCCAAATATTGTACTCTTGATCGGTTTATTCTTGTGGGTTCATTTGAAAAAAAATCCTTCTATAACTTTTTTTTTTAAAGATTTATTTATTTATACATACAAGCTGGGGTTACAGGCCAGAGGCGGGGGGGCGGCGAGAGGGTTCACCAGAGACAGAGTGGGGAGCAGAACAGGCAGATCAGAAATACACTGCTTAGGGGAGCAGCAGGCGAGGCAGGAGAGGTCTGCCGCACCATGTGGGATTCTCCCCAGCTGGGCGTCAAACTCGAATCACTCGATGCCCACAGGTCCACAGTGCAGCGCTCAAACTCTGCGCCACCAGGGAGGCCCAAATCCTTCTATAACTTTAGCATAGTTTTAGACTAAAAAACATAAGCACGTTTTACTTGCTATTTATTATACCCATTAACCAGTTATAGTTTGAATGGAAACATGCCAAGTTATTTAAAAAAAAAAACCACACACCTTGCATTTTTATTAGAATTATATTAAACCTATTAACTAATTTGAGAAGCATTAAGATTTTTACAATAGTCAGCCTTTTAACACATAATGAATTTATCCCAGATATCTTTAATGCCTTCAGGTTCACTTTTTATTTTTTTCACTCAGATCCTGAGTATATACTAGTAAGATTATATTTTATGGTTATTGTGTCTGTATAGATTTTATTTCAAAAACATGGAATCCTTTATTATTTCTGCTTTGATGTTATGTCTACTTTCTTTGTTGTCTCTGTCTCTTATTTATTTCTACCCTCTTGAAGCCTGGCTCACTGGAACAAGCGATGTTAGATGCTTTAATGATGGATCGAGTGGATTTTGTGAAGCTCTTAATAGAATATGGAGTGAACATCCATCGCTTTCTTACTATTCCCCGACTGGAAGAACTTTATAATGCAGTAAGTACTGGAACACTTCATCAATCACCTCCCTAAAGATTTATTTATTAATTAGCTTAAGGGTTAGTTTAAGCTAAATCTTGAATGTTCAGTTCTCCTTGAATGTTCTTGTACCACGATAGGTTATGGAGAGACAAATTTTTCAACTAAAGAAGAACCATTCTTACTAATTTCATTTTATCCTATGGTCATTGCTGTGTTTTCCATTAATAATTACACAAAATAGAAGCATAAACCAACTTAAAATATAGTCAGATCACCATGGTTAAAATTCTTCCATGGCACATTAAAAAAAAAAAAAAAAACTTTTCTCTCACTTTTTCTGAGTTCTAATTTTGAATTTTTGGTTTTTTTTTTTTTTACATCTAAGTGTGTACTCTTTTCTATTATAAGAGCTCTGCAAATGAAATTCTCTTATCCTTTATTGAATTCCTTAATGTCTTGATTGGACATTGTGTGCAGTAGATATTTGTTTATGAAATCACATGATAGGTCTAATTTAATGTCTAATTTATGATAAGGATAGTTATAAATTACTTAAAATTTATTTCTGCCTCATCACAAAATTAAGTTAATTAAGTCCTTACTACTAACTTATATATATCTTTCTTTGAAAAATAATTCAAATTGTATCTTCTTTTAGGAAATAGCTTCCTTAGAAGTAATGTGGCTTTAGCATCATTACTAAAGATACTAATGAAAATTTTCAATATGCTGAGTTTTTAATACATTCTGAAATGACATTTCTTTTCTAGCACATGGTAATTGAGCTGAGTAATTCTTCCTTTTGTTCTTTATTATAGAAACAGGGGCCTACTAATATGCTCTTGCATCATCTTGTACGAGATGTAAAACAGGTAACCTTATTACAAAGGTGTGCAATTTTCTTTGTGTATTGCCTTAGCTTTGTGCTGGAGGTGTTGTCAATTTTATAAAATGTAGATTTGGATTTTTTAGTAAATTATTCTTTACCTGCCACTCTGAATAATTTTATCACCACACCATATCACACTGTCACAACTTTACCTGTAATTTACTTTATGCTTTTAAGATTTGATCTCTCAAATAATTGACATTAGCTAATAATTATTTTCTCTTATAAAACATGAATTGGAGATACATAAAACTCCCTATCAGATGCCAATCGCAACATCAAACAACAGCCTGGACGATGAGATAACAATACCTGCTGAAAACAAAGAAACATCCTTTCTTTATTGGAGGATTAACGTGATTTCCATTGTTTTCCATTAACGTGATTTCCACTGTTTTGAATATTAGTGATAGTTTGGGGCTTTATCACTTCTTTTGTGAGTCTAAGCATTGTTCTAAGCAACCAGGATGGGCCCTGCTGCTCTGTATCCTTGCTTATATTTGTTTATGCTGTTCCCATTAAACTCTGAAATAAGTTAGACTTAATATAAAATTATCTGACCCCTCATTAGTTACCCAAACTTTCCAACTTTTTCAGCCTTTATGCCTTAATTCTTTCCCTTTTACTTACTAAGAATTTTTATTCAGAGCAGCCATAAAGTTGGGAATGTCTTTTATTTGTCACTGTGGTTAAAATTCTTCCACAACACATTAAAAAAAGCTTTTCTCTCACTCTTTTTCTGAGTTCTAATACCCTGATGGAGAGAGTATGGCTTTCTGGATATATAGACATCGTGTGAAAGGGCTAGGGAGGAAAATATTTAGTTGGCAAATTAGTAGTAAACAAAAGTGTCTTGCTAATGTAAACTTAGTTTGCATTGAATTTATGCTACATCAAAATGATTTTCCTTAAATTATTTTTTTAAAAGCTGATTCTATCATTGTGAACTGAAGAGGGAGCTAAATAGATTAAATATGCTTTTTGATTTTTTTAAAAAAGAGAAATATAAATATGAAAAAGATAAATTAAGCTATTTATATTTATTTAAACTTCTTTCTTGCTTAAAGCTTTATGAACATAATTCACAATATGTTCATTTCAAAGTTGTTGGTCAGTAGTTGGGGTGTCTTTAAAAATTTACTATAAATTCAGAAATGGACAGTTATGAAGAGGTACTACAGAGGGTTTTAGGAGGTCAAAATAGTTTTTATTTAGACTATGATCCATGTGCTTGGAAGTCTACTGCTCATAACATTTATCTTGGCACTGACTCATATCATGATATCTCATTTGTTTCTTCCACTCAATATTTCTTATTTCTATTAGCTCTACTTTCTTTTTTTTTTTTTTTTTTGCATATTATGTAGTCAATACAGTGGGAAGTATTGCAGAATTTTCAATAAAGAGAGAAGCTGAAGAGTGAACCCAATGTTAATTTTGGATCACATACATTCATTCTGTTTTTATCCTTCATTGATTCAGTTAAGAATAACCTTTTATGCTATATTTAAATGTATTTTATTCTAAAATGTGTGTGTGCATTTGAGAGAGAATGAGAAGATATAAGTGGACATTCTATGTCTATGAAATTAAAAACCTCTTAAAGCTGAGTACTTTTTCCAGTCTGAAGTAGATTGTGTCAGTAGCTGCATATTAACTGATCAGTTTGCAAAAGTGTTTGAAAAATATGATTCTGTCTCTTTACAGTTGATTTGGTTATGTCCTAATGGCATGACACTAGAGATAAGGTAAACTACAAGCTATAATTCATTATGTGTTTTTCTTTCAGCATGCCCTTCTCTCAGGCTACAAAATAACACTGATTGACATTGGATTGGTAATAGAATACCTCATTGGTGGAGCTTATCGAAGCAGCTATACTAGAAAAAATTTCAGAGCCCTCTATAACAGCCTCTTCAGAAAACACAAGGTAGCATAATTGAAAAGTATCTGGTAAAATTAAGGATAACTAGGAAGTTACACTTTTACAATAATTACTTGGGAAGATCAGATGGGGAAATCTTCTAAAATGAACATTCTATTTATAGACATTTATTGAGGGTTTGCGACTTGTGAAATACTGTGCTAAGTGCTGACTTGCTGGCCTGGGATGAACATAAAGATCAGGAGTTTAGAAACTGTTAGCGGAAACATATTTGTGAATAACTAGCCGTAATACAAAAGAGGATGCAATATGTGCTATATTGGCATGGGAAGAATGGGATGAGAGAGATTAGTGGAGAGATGACCAGTTCTTTCTTTTAAAAACAAAAATACAGAACTCAAAATTTCAGTGGTTTCAGATCTATAAACTCATAGCATTCCATATATAATCTGTAAGATGTATACAGAATGTACTTTAAAATTGTACATGATGTGCGCATTCTATCTTCCATCATATTTTCAAAGCCTAGGAATGTACCGTGAGGTTACCAATGGCTAACCTAGTGGGGAGCCTCCATGGAAAACTAGAAATAGGTATAAGATTACTTATTTCTTTGATTTTTTTTTTAGTGGAGGAGTACAGTTTATAGTTCATAACTATAATTTTACACAGTAAATTAGATTGTAGCTTGGTTTGGAGTCAGAGAGATCTGGGACTAAATCATTAGAAGCTATGTACTTTTCAGAGAAATTTATCTGTGTGTCACTTTCCTCATGTATAAAATGGGAATACTAATACCTTTTTCATAAATTTATAAAAAGAATTGAATAAAATAATAACTGAAAAACCCATACTGCTGGTACACAGAGACTGTAAAGTAACTGTTAATAATAACCATTAAATTATCACTGATACCATTAATTCTATATCATAATAATGATGTAATTTAGTATTATCTTTATAGTCTTGACCCCACCTTTGTCTAATTTATATCCATAAAACATAAACTAAAAAGAAATATAATTCAAAACCTATGGTTTGTATTGAACTTTTTATGCCAGTCCTTTTAAGAGTGCTTTTCTTGTTGTTTCTCATTATTAGTGATGAAAGCTTCATGCTTATAAGCATTGCTTTATATTGTTATCAGACCTACTGGAATGCCAGTGGAGATATTTTAAAACACCTTGGAGAAATTCCATAACTTTCTAACTTAACCTGAGAACTGTTTGTGAATGGGAACTTTTTCTTATCAGATCTGTGAATCTTTATTACCCATTCTGAATTTGTTCCAGGTATAGAACATCCATTGATTCTAATAGAATTTCCACATAGAGAAGGAATGCAGATATATAATAGAAAACAAGAGACTATATTCTCTAAGATGTCAGGAAATATCAGTGTGCTTAATAATAAAAAGGAGTTCATGAGAGGCTTTGTTGGGTGAGTGATTAATAGTTTTACTACTGATGAGGATGAAAGGCAGAAGCACTGAATATTTGTAGGACACATTATATTTGTTTTTTATTATTGTCTAGAAATAAAATGTTAGTCATTACCACTTTAATCTTTTTTTTCCCTTTTCTGTTTTATTAAAAAAAAATGTGCCAGCGAGTTTCCACCATTGCTCAAAGCCTTTCCCAGCATCCCCTTCACCAGAGACGCTCCTCAGGAAATAGAAATGAATCTGCAGAAAGCACACTGCATTCCCAGTTCATTAGAACTGCCCAGCCTTACAAATCCAAGGTACTAACTACTTATTGTTAAACTTAAAGATGAAATAGTTTTTTGCAGGCTGAGATTGTTTCTTCATTAAACTTAGAGAAAGGGGGTCACAAACAGCAGGACCATTTATAAAAACCATAGACAGATGGCACAAGTCAAAAGCATAGGGCAGCTGTCGGCTAATGACAATGAGAAAAAGCCCAGGATAGTGCTTTGGTAACTAAATAATTGCTGGGACCTTGCAGTTCAGTGTCTATTCCTTGTCCATACAAATGGTGACTCAAAAAGGCCATCCATGGGATGGTACTAAGAAAACAAATCATTAGTCCAACACCATCCCATTCATCCCCCTTTCCCCAATGTTAATTGGATGTGATAATTTCCTTCCCCTTTCCTCCTTCCTCATATGATCATTCTGCATCTTATTTTTTCCTTTCTGATACTTTCTTGATAGAAATTTTAGCACAGTGTTATAGTATGACAATGATCAGTGAAAGCTTTTTGTGTCTGTGTGAGCAATGTTATTATTAACAAAATCTCATTTTCCTCTGGTGATTAATGTTTTTGCTCAAGAATTTCCATATAAATGGTTACAATATAGGATGAAAGAGGTTCACTTTCCAGAGCTCCTAGAATGGAAAAGTATTTTATAAAATTACATTTAATCATATCAGTGTATACCAATTCCCTTTACTTATGGAAACACAGGAAGCGTATTACAATTTCAATGACCACCTTTAATTAAAAAGAATAATTTTTGAATCTTATTATTTGCCAGGCATTATGTTGGGTCCTTGGTAGAATTTGTGAGATAGATAGATTGGGGATAATATGATGATGAAGAAATGGTTTCATCTTTCTAAAATTCACAACTCTAGTACAGTATGATGAAAATTGAAACAGGGATACTATACAAAGTGATACAGAAGAACATGGTGGTGGGAGGGAAGTTAGAGGTGAATTTTAAAGTGTGAACTTACCAGGTCGAGAATAGTATTTCCATCACTAGAGGAATGTAATCAGAATAAAGAAAACTTAAAACCAATCTATTAAGATGTATTTTGAGAACCCTAGTAATGTTTTTCTGATGGAAATATAATAAATCTATTTCTAAGGTGAAATTACAGGTTTTTTTTAATAGTTCTCCTTTAAGCAATATGTTATTTCAATCCATTTTTTCAGGAAATTGCAAGTTGTCACATATAGTTAGTGCTCTTACTCCAAAGATGTAATGTTTAACTATTTTTTTCCCTTAGACTTAAAATATTTTTTAAATTTCTTTTTCCTTTTTTTTAAATTCCCTCCACCAAACTACTGGTGCCCATACCCTACAAATGTAGTGTTTTAAATTATGTTAAATGAAATTATATCAGTTTAGTGTCCCTGGATTGACAATAAGAAATAGATTACTTTAAAAGGTCAAAATGTTGTTGGGTTTTGATTTTCTATGTGAGTTTTATTCTCTTTTCAAGCAGTGATTTTAAAAAGTATCTCTAGGATATATATAAGATGTTTTCCATTAGGTAGAAATTATCATGAATTTGAGTATTGGAAATTCAATTCCTATTTCATTTTTCAATAGGAAAAGTCTGTTGTCCATAAATCAAGGAAGAAGTCAAAAGAAGAACAAAAATTATCTGATGACCCTGAATCTACTGGTTTTATTTACCCTTATAATGACCTGTTGGTGTGGGCTGTGCTAATGAAAAGGCAGAAGATGGCAATGTTCTTCTGGCAGCATGGAGAGGAAGCCACGGCTAAGGCGGTGATTGCTTGTATACTCTACCGAGCAATGGCCCGTGAAGCTAAGGAGAGCAACATGGTGGACGATGCCTCAGACGAATTGAAAAATTACTCAAAGTAGGAGTTCTCTCTTCACTTCATACTAAACAGCAACAGTTCTTAGAATGGTTAGACTCTTTTATCTCCCTCACCTTAGACCTTGTATGATAAGCAAACGTGTTACCGTGTGCTTCATGCATTCCATGGAGTCTTCTATAAAATAATGCTCTTTAGACATTTTATGAAGCTTTGTGGAATGAAAGGAAGAGAGGTGGCCTTCAAGTCAAGAAACTTGGGTCTAGTCCTGCTGCTTACAAATTGGGCAAGTCATTGGGCCAGATTTTAGGACTTTAGTTTCCTAACTGTAAAATGTTTAATTAATGATTTTGAAGGTTCCTTCCAACTCTCAAACTCTTTGTTACTGTTATGTTAAACCTCTTGTTTACTTTAAGTATCCCTTAGGCAAATAAATCATATATTATGTGTTAAAGAGCCAGACAGTGATGGTAGAAGATAAAAAACTTAGAAATGTTTTTGATTTTTTTTTATTATAAAGTGTTATAGTGATGAGGAAAGATGGGAAACTGGAGTTAATAGTAACTAATTTATAATTTTAACTTAAATGCTATTCCAGAGAATGACAGAATCTACTTTGTTAAGAAAACCTTTTGGAAAAACATGTGTGGGTGGCTCTAATTGTAGCTTCATATTTAAGTCGTGTACTTAATCTTTTGGAAGCAAAAAAAAAAAAAAAAAAAAAGACTACAGTTTCCCTTAATTGCTAGGTTAGCTATCAGGGAGGCCTGAATCAAGCAATACATAGTTTGTTTTGTGGTGTGGATTGACCATAATAGCTCATGTGCTCCTGGGTAAACCAAATTGTGTAAGCTGCAGTCTAAATCCTCTGCTTTAGTCCCCTCAGGAGAGGGAGTACAATCCATTTTCTGAGAAGGATTCCCTTTAAAACAACTTCTGCAAACAGATTATGAAGTTGCTGTTAGCTCTTTTGTGTTGGTCTTTTCCGGTTCTCCTATCTAAACTTTTGAATGTTTCTGGGCCCCTCAGCTGCATTTGTTTTTGTCATTCACCATTGTGTTGTTACAGACAGTTTGGCCAGCTTGCCCTGGATGTGTTGGAGAAGGCATTTAAGCAGAACGAGAGAATGGCCATGAAATTGTTGACCTATGAACTCAAGAATTGGAGCAATTCTACCTGTTTGAAACTGGCTGTGTCTGGAGGAGTACGCCCTTTTGTTTCACATACTTGTACCCAAATGTTATTGACAGACATGTGGATGGGGCGCCTGAAAATGAGGAAAAACTCTTGGTTAAAGGTGAAATTTACTTGTTTTACAGAGTTTCAGTTGTGTTTAACTTAAAGATTTGTATTCTTGAGTTTACTTTTTTACTTGTTCCAGAAGAATATTTTCAGGAAAACGAATTAACATCTTTGATTCTCATAATGAGCTATATCTTCCCAGTGTAACCTCCGACAGCTACTGTATTTTCACTATTACAGTTACTTTTTAAAAATGGGGATGATATATTACCTGTTGTGTCCATCACAAAACATACTCAGGTGAAGGGGATTCAAAGTTAAAAACATGTACAAACTTGTTCAAGTCTCTGTACTGTCGTAAACCAAAATATTTTTCAGTTCTTAGAGCTCATGTAGGGTTATGAGGAAAGGAAAGCTCATTTAAATGTTTTAGGATAACAGGCTCCAATCTGACCCTTGAAAATAGAATCTTGATGTCATTGAATATTATTTCACAGGTTTCTTGTTCTGTACTGCATGAGAGTACAAGAATATGGACCCTCTTTGGGAAGTGGGTTAGAAATTAATTGGTATAATATTATCATTGTATCTGGTAACTATGATGTTTCTAGATCTAGATTGATTGCATGTATTTGGGGTTCTATGTGTGAAAACAAGACAAACCCACAAGCAAAATCGTAGGAGGACTAGGGAAAGTTCAGAAAACCTTCACAGGAGATTAAGTTTTAAAACAAAACAACAAAAGGTCATTTTAGCATGAAAATGAAGATTGACAAGGATACAACTTCAGTTTATTTAATCATGGATGATATACATTCAGTATTAATCTTAGTTTTTATTCCCTGAATCCCAGAACATTAAGACCTAATTTTAGTTAGAAAGAGGTGGAGTTCAATTAGTTGATTTTCAGAACATTTGGTAAATCTTCTAAACAGTTTTACCTTGAAAAATCATATAATTTAAATATAAAAATTCTTTTGAAATGGTTATAAACAAATTAAGAATGGTAGCAAGATGAAAAATCGTGGCTGTCTGGAGCTATACCTTCCTTGGGTTTTGCAGGAAGAGGAAATATTTGTGTAGCATGGGAGATTATATAACAGAAGGTGACACTTGATATATTTTTATAGCTTTGATTTAATAAGATGAATAAATTTTAATGTGTTTTACTTGATAATATCTACTTAATGGCTTTAAAGAATTTTTAAAGCCATATGCTCACTAAAAATAAAACTTTTGACTGTTCTTCCCCTAGAGATAAGTAATAACTGTGTAGTACACATATTTTTGAACTTTTAAATGTATTTATGTGTATATGTATATATTTTTTAAAAAGTATTACAAAAATGGGATCACACTGTATATATTGCTCTATAACTTGATTTTTTCAACAAGTTATGGATGTCTTTTGGATATCTTTTCATTATATTCAAAATTACTTTTGGCTTATTCAATGATTGCATGGGCCCCACACCACCTATCTCTTATTAGGTAGACATTTAGGTTGACACCAGTATTTTGCTATTACATATAACGTTGCAATGAATATCACTGTCCACATAAACTTATATTCAGAGTATTCTGAGGGAGACACTTCTAGAATTGAAATTGTTGAGTCAAATAGTATGTCAAATCAGGATAACAACTGAATTGGGAATGAGTCTGACATTTTATATACACTAAAATCTTAATTATGTTATTTGAATAATACTTGTGTCTTGTATAACCCTTACTACTTATTTTGCTTTGTTTTCTTATAAAGATCATCATAAGCATTCTTTTGCCAACCACCATTTTGACACTGGAATTTAAAAGCAAAGCGGAGATGTCACATGTCCCCCAGGCCCAGGACTCCCAGTTTACATGGTATTATGGTGAACAGAACCCCAGCAATGCCAAAGAAAGTGCTTCTACGGTTAGTGTAATATCACAGTGAAACATGTTCTTGTGGAATTGAATGCACACAAACGTTACAACACATATACGACATTTTTTTTTAACATTTTTTAACAATCTGACAAGCAGACATTTTGTTTGCCACTGTGTCAACCTAGTGATGACACATGATCCCAAGGTTATACATCATTCTGAAATGCCTGTGTCTCTTCAATCAAGGATCTAGTTCTTTCCTGTGATAATCTTAATCATGTTATAATGTGGTTAGGTCTCACATGTATGGTATACCTAATTTACTTGAATAATGATTAAGCAAAGCATACCATTTCTACTTCAAAGCCAATGTCAAAGCCTTAATTTTATGTTGGCAACTCTTTAGCTTTTCATTTTCTTCTGTGATCAGTAGAATAAGTACACTTCTACTATTTTCCAGAGGCTATAATGGCTCATATCCTTAAAATTATTTATGAAGATGTAGACTTTGCTTTGATCTTTACTGTTCTATCCATAAATATTTTCATTTGTTATATCCAGTGACTATGAAGCCCTAATTGCATTCCTAGATGTATGCTCTTTCATGGTAACTTCTCTTGCAACCCATATTCCCTGGAAAGTCTCCCATATGTTATGTGTGGATGTATCTTTTGCTTTTCAAATTATTGCTTATAAAATTGTCATTTGTTGTGAAGTGTGATAAACATCTTCTCTAGCATTAAATACTTCAATGAGGCATCCTTAGCTAGCATTTTGTCTTACTAACTTTTCCAACTATTTTTTTTATTAATATATATTTTTATTGTTATTTATGTCTCTTACATTTTGTATTCCCCTTGGGTAGCCCACCACCAATTCACCCGTGATCCATCTCCATGGTCCCTTGTGTTCTTTTCTATTCCATTTTGTGCGCTTTTCCTTCCCTCCCCCCACTCCCCCCCTCCAGCTGAGTGTCTCTCTCCTATTTGGTTTCCTTATAGTCCTGTTATAGGTGAAACCATTCAATATTTTTCTCTTTACTTCTGGCTTATTTCACTGAGTATGATCCCCTCTAATTCCATCCATGTTGCTGCAAATTGCATGTGTTTATCTTCTTTGAATGCTGAATAGTATTCCATTGTGTATATGTACCACATCTTCTTGATCCAATCATCTATTTTTGGACATCTGGGTTGCTTCCATACCTTTGCTATTGTGAACAGTGCTGCAATGAACATAC
>PVIJ01000603.1:0-260230 GCA_004024925.1 Scalopus aquaticus | reverse complement strand
GCTTCCATACCTTTCAATGCCATGCAGTATCTTACTTATGTTTTCTTCTGTGCATTTTTATGGTTTCAGATCTTACATCCAAGTTATTAGCATATTTTTGCTAATTTTGTATAAGATGTGAGAGGAAACTTCCCTGTTTCTCCCAGGACTGAGGGAGGGCCTCAAATAGGCCTCCAGGGTGTAAGAATTCACAGGGATTCAAAGTCCAACCCTTGCTTGGGGGAAAGTCCAACCTCTCTGATTCAGGGAAGTGGCATGGGTCTTTCCCACCTTTGTGTAGTAGTTCTAGAGAGTTATTTCCCTCTCTCTTGTCCCCCACCCCCCATTCATACCCTTCTTGGGCCTCCCTGGTGGTGCAAGGGGTTAAGTTTCAGCACTATGAAACTATCAGCAGCCACTGCAGCACGAGTTCTATCCCTGGTCAGGGAGCTTCCCAAATGTTGCAGCAGACCTCTCCTGTCTCGTTCGCCGGCCGGCCATTCCCCTCAGCAGTGTATTTCAGTAGATCCTCCTGTTCCGCTCCCCACTCTTCTCTGGTGAATCCTCTCACCTTCTCTTCCCTCCCTACACCTCTGGCCTACACCCCAGCTTGTATGCATAAATAAAGAAATCTAAAAAAAATTCATACCCTTCTTCCTCCTGTTCTCTGCTCCAGTACAGCTAGGAGAGGCTTTGATGCCACCACTGCTTTGTTTGTGCTTCTGACCTCTTCCCAATTCCATTAGTACCCTAGGCTTTCTAGTGCCAAAGAAACATATCACCAATGTTCTGGTCTGTCTTCTTTCTCCCCACAAACTCTCCAATCCCAATGTTACAATGTGTTTGGTGCAAATATTTCTCTGCCTTGGTCCATAAACACGCACCAACAAAATACATTCAAAACAATGAATGGCCAGACTGCATATTGTCATACAGCTTGCATTATTGATTTAATATATTTTGGACATGCCTCCAGGCCAATATATACAGTTAGCATTTATCTTAATTAGGTGTTTAATATTATGAGGAATTAAAGTATCCCAATTAAAGATATTTATAATGTCTTCATAAGTTATGAATTGTTCTACTCTTAATGGATATATATGCTATTTCTAGGTGTGGATCACTATGTTTTTATATTTTAAATGGTGCTTTCCCCAAACCTTTCCAAAAATGTAAAAGACATTACATAGTAGGTTTCTCTAAAAGTAGAACATTACAGAATCTGAACTTATCAAAATATCTCCAAAGTAAATTTGCCATACCCCAATGACAACAAGAAGCTGATGATGGGTATTTCTTTCTTCTTAAAATAACTTTGTCAAGGTATACTTGATTTATAGTAAACTAAATATATTTAAGCATATAATTTAGTAATATTAAAACCATCACCGTAGTCAAGATAAACTCATCCATCACACACAGAACTTTCTTGTTCCCCTAATATTATTCCCTCTGGCTCTTGACTGCACTCACCAGCAATCACTGATTTACTGTTAATGATAGTTTACGTCTTCTACAGTTTTATGAAAATGGAATCACACGGTATATATTCCTTTTCATCTGACTTTTTTCACCTAACATAATCACTTTGAAATTAATGTGTAGTTGCAGGTTTCAGTTGCTTATTGCTTTTTTTTTTTTTTTGGCTTATTGCTTTTTATTGAGCAGCATGCCATCATATAGGTAAGCTACTGCAATTTATTTTCCCATTTATCTGTTGATGAATATTTGAGTTTTTCCCAGTGTTTTACCTATTCACATAAAGCTGCTTTGAGCATTCACATATAAGACTGTGTATAGACATAAACTTTGATTTCTTTTGCATAACTGCAAAGAAATAGAACAGCTGGATCATCTGATAAGTATGTTTCAGTTTTTATAAAACTGCTCTACTTTTCCAGATGCTTGTTCCATTTTACTTTCCCACACACAGTGTATGAAGATTCCAGTTGTTCCATATTGACATTAACGTTTAGTGTTTTCAAGCTTAGCCATTCCTATTGGTATGTGGTATCCAATTTAGTGTATCTCATTGTAGCTTTAATTGGCATTTCCCCAGTCACTAATGATGCTGAGCAACTTTTCATGTGCTTATTTGTCTTCTTTCATGAAGAATATACACATATATTTTTAAAGATTTATTTATTTTTGCATTCAAGCTGGGGTGTAGGCCAGAGGCATGGGGTGGCGAGAGGGTTCACCAGAGACAGAGTGGGGAGCAGAACAGGCAGATCGACTGAAACACACTGCTGAGGGGAGCAGGGGGAGAGGCAGGAGAGGTCTGCCGCGCCATGTGGGAATCTCCCTGGCTGGGCGTTGAACTCCCATTGCCGCTGCCAACAGCTCCACAGCGCAGCACTTAACTGCTGCGCCACCGGGGAGGCCCATAAAAAAATATTTTTAAAATGATGTGTATATTAAAAATTATTATTTCTGAGTTTTAAGAGTTTTTTTACTGTTTTTATCAATTGATTTGAAAATATGTCTCCCATTTTGTGGTTTTTCTTTTCATTGCCTCCACAGTGTCTTTTGAAAAGCAGAAGCTTTCATTTTACATATTGTGCTTTATCTGTAAGTTTTCCATATTTGCACGCTATCAAAATTGGAATTATTTTTAAAAATTCCTGATTTTCTTGTTAATTCATAGACATATTTAACTTGTATTCTACAACCTTGATAAGTCACTTATTAGTCTGAGTGATTTTTCTTCTATATCGCAATTTATATATAGGAAATCATGTGGTCTGTTTATAAATGTATATTTATTCATCTTTTCCAATCTGGATACTTTTTATACTTTTCCTTCACTTACTGCACTGACTAGACTCAGTACAATACTGAATGAAATCATGAAAGTAGATATCCTTGTCTTCTTCCTGATATTTGGGGAAAGCATTCTGTCTTCCACTCTAACTACTGATACTATGTTAGCTGAAGGTGTTTTGTAGATTCCATTTATCAGTTGAGGATATTCACTTTTATTTCTAGTGTGTGTAAAGTTTTCAGGAGTAGATGTCTGACTTGAACAAATTCCTTTTTGTGTCTTTTGAGATAATCATATTATTTTGGTAAATAAGATAAATCATATTGATTGATTTTTTTTTAAATATTAAACTAAAAATGGACCAAGTCCCCTTTAGGCATGATGTTTTGGGATGCCTGATGTTTTGTTGAATCAATTTGCCAACGATTTGTTTAGATTCTTAACATGGATATTTATAAAGGATATTGGCTAGTTGGTTTCCTTCTTGTGATGTTTTCGTCTGATTTTGATATCGAGAAAATGTTGGTCTCATAGAATGAGTTAGAAAGTGTTCTTTCATCTTCATTTTCCTGGAAGACTGTGTGTAAAATTGGTATTCTTTTTCTTTAATTGTTATGTGGAATTCACCAGTGAATCCAGTAGATCCTGGAGTTTTCTTTATGATAATGTTTTTTAACTATAAATTCATTTTCTGATATAGGTACAGATCTATCTTGTACAGTGGGCTTTGTATTGCATCTCTGAAAGAATACATGTATTTCATTTAAGTGTCTAATGTATATGCATGTAATTACTTGCAACATTACATTATTTTTTCATTAAGATCTATATACTTCGTAGTGTTGTCATTGCTCTCATTCCTGTTATGGTTAATTTGTGTCTTTTCTCTCTCTTTTTTTTTTTTAAGATTTATTTTTTATTTATACATACAAGTTGGGGTACAGGCCAGAGGCGTGGGGCGGCGAGAGGGTTCACCAGAGACAGAGCGGGTAGCAGAACAGGCAGATCAGAAATACACTGCTGAGGGGAGCAGCGGGCGAGGCAGGAGAAGTCTGCTGCGCCATGTGGGATTCTCCCTGGCCGGGCGTCGAACTCGCGTCGACACTGCCAACAGCTCCACAGCTCAGCGCTTAACCACTGCGCCACCAGGGAGGCCCTGTCTTTTCTCTCTTATTCCAAGTCAGTCCCACTAGAGTATTTGCTAGCCAGTATTTTTTATCTTCTCTA
Organism: Scalopus aquaticus; assembly: GCA_004024925.1. NCBI lineage: Eukaryota > Metazoa > Chordata > Mammalia > Eulipotyphla > Talpidae > Scalopus > Scalopus aquaticus. The sequence goes on along the minus strand of PVIJ01000603.1, from coordinate 256,257 downwards.
AGAATTGGCTTTTGTTTTCATTGGCTTGCTCTCTTGTTTTCAGTCTTCTATTGCATTTTTTCCCACTCTTTTTATTGCCTCTCTTCTGTTTACCTTGTGTTTAATTTGCTTCTATTTTTCTGGGTTCTTAAGGTAGAAGCTGAGGTTAGAGCATTTTCGATCATTTTTTTTTCTTTTTTACAGAGATTTTATTTATGCATACAAGAAGGTGCGAGGGTAGGGGTGGGGTTGAGAGGAGTCGCTAAAGATAGAGTGGGGAGCAGAATAGGTGGATCTACTGAAATACACTGCTGAAGGGAGCAGTGGGTGAGACAGGAGAAGTCTGCCTCACCATATGAGTTAGCTCCCTGGCTAGAAATTGAACTCATGCTGCAGTGGCTAGTATAGCTTCATAGCCCTGAGACTTTAACCCCTGCACCACCAGGGAGGCCCAGAGAACTTTTAATCTTTTCTAACATAAGTATTTAGAGCTGTAAATTTCTCCATAATCATGTAAGATGTTTTAGTGGTATGGTACATATTCTTTTTAAAAATTTGATTAAATTTGCCTTTTTTCTAAGGTCCCCCCCCTCATTTTTACTGCAATATAATTGACATTATAAGCACAAATTCTTATATGTAGAGTTTCCAGTTTTCCTTTGATTTTTTTTTTCATTGATACTGCTCCTTGAAAGGTCCTTTTGGAGCTCTTTTTTTCTGGCAGATAGTTTAATCACCTGCATTTGCTGATCAGAACCGAATATTTTAGAGGGACCCCTTGCAGATCTTCTGAGCACCCTCTCTTTACAGACTCTGTTTCCTAAGACTCTGTCCTGGAAGCTCTGCCTTGCTTGATTTCCCTGGACTTTCAGTGATATCTCCTCAAACCTAGGGAGGTGACTATGCATGGGTTTCTGCTTCCTGAGCTACAACCTTCATTTCTTATGTCCATGTCATGAAAATTTCTATTTCATGTATTTTTTCAATGTTTGATGATCTTAGTTGGGAGGTTAAAACTGTTCACTATTATTCCATCTTCATTAGAAGCAGAAGCCAACAGTATTTTGTTTTCTTTTGTTTATACTTCAGTATGCATATTTGCACATATGCATTAGATTGTAATATAACAGGCATTCCTTAGTGTGTGTCATGGTAAAAAAGTTAAAGAAATATTGACCTAGGGGCCTCCCTGGTAGCGCAACGGGTTAAGCGCAGCACTATGATGCTATCAGCAGCACAAATTAGATCCATGGCCAGGGAGATTCCCACATGGCGCAGCAGACCTCTCCTGTCTCGCCCGCTGCTCCCCTCAGTAGTGTATTTCAGTGGATATGTCTATTCTGCTCCCCACTCTATATCTGGTGAATCCTCTCACCCCCCTCCCCACACCCCTGGCCTGCACCCCAGCTTATATGCATAAATAAATAAATCATAAAAAAGAGAAATATTGACCCAGGTACATCATGGTCCAGAACAGGCAGCAGTCTAGTCTCCATGTCTGCCTGGAATAGTTCTTATGATCAGGGGAAAATTATCAATCTGTGTTATCTGGGGAAACTGTCTATCTGAAAAATGTTCACCAAATTCTAAAAAGTTCACCATCATTTCAGGTCTGAGAACCCCTAAAATGATGTATGTGAAATGTCTTGTAGATCTTAAAGTTGTGATGGATGCATAATTCCAACAGGTAATGAGCTGTTATGGATCATCCAGGGTGTCCCAGGCACTGTGCATAATAATACTGCGTGACCGCATGAATGAGCAGTAGACTTCCCTGACTCAGTGCTGGAATGTATCTGGCTACTAGAGGAGGCAGGAATTATGGCTTTAAGAAGTTCTATAAGAACTCATTAGAGTGGGTATGGGGCGCATCATTGCAATGGACTTGAAGGTTTGGAGACTAAGAAAGTGAGAGTGTAGAGGCCCATTTGAGGAACCTCATCATTAGTTTATTTCATTTATTCATTAAACACACATTTATTTTAAAACATACTATGTATTTGAGATATATCAATGAATAAAATAAATATCCCTGCCTTCCCAGAGTCTATATTCTACTGGAAGAAATACAATAAACAAGTAAGTAAATGACCTGTTGAAAGATAAGTACTATGGAAGAACAGAGCAGTGGAAGTCTATCAGAAGTGGGCCCTCTGATATAATTTTTAAGTGGGAGATATTCAGTGGGGGCATATTTAGGATTTTAATATGGTAGTGTAATTAAACATTAGATTGTAATATGGATTCTAAAAATATTCCAATACAATTAGAGTCTTCTAGTCCGAAAACCACGCTGACTATTGGTAATTTGAATTCTGCATTGACACTTTAAGCCATTGGGGTGCAAGTGGGTGATTTCTGAGAAAAATGGGGTGAGGGTGGGGTTGTGAGAGAAATGTGGGCAATTATCCACACACCACTCCTCCAGGTGTCCCACACGGGCAGCGCCAATTAAGGACAGTGACAAGGCTGGCAGCGATGTGTTTCTGTGTGATCTAAATCAAGACATTTTTGCCCTTGGCTTCCCTTCCTCGGCTTGTCTTCACCCAGCAGGGGATGAGGCCTCGCAGAGAAACCCTTTAGCACCCAATGCACATCACAGCTAGTGACTTTTCAGAGAGATAGACCCTCTGGTCTTGTCTTCTGGGTCTGCATCAAGATTTTTTGGTGTGGCCTAAGGATTTCCGGGGTTACACTTAGCGTCTGGGGTCCCACAGGATGCTTTTCTGTGCCTTTGTAAAATAATTAAGCTATCACCAAGATCTGAGCATTTATCTTGCCCTTAGGATTTCTAGATCCTTCCTACCCCCAACCTCTGTGGGCAAATTGATGACCATTCTGATATTTTGGAGAGATTTCTTCCCAGGGTCTTCCCTCAGGCTAAGGGGTGCCCGCCTTTCCCCCCCACTGCCAGGAGCGCGCAGCCGGTGCAGGGTCGCGCACGAGGCTAGGGCCGCGGCATCTGGAGCCAGTGCGCGCCCCCAGCACAGTGCGCGCCGCGGCAGTGGCGGTGAATTGGTTAGTGAGCGTGCCTGGCCCTCTTTCCCCGCGCGGGGGCACCAGAGCCCTCGGAAGTGTCAGACACTGCGGTGCATTTTCCCAGTTCCCTTTTAAATGACTGCGGAAAAACAGACTCCGAGCCGCAAATGGGAAGACGGATTCTCAGACAAGGCTTGCGAATGCCCCGCAGCCATCCTTTAACTGCGCCCGCAGAGCAGTTACGGTTTGTCACCAGACCATTCCGGATCGCCTCGTTTGTCCCTAGTGAGACCCCCAAGGCTCTGTCGGCGCCCGGCTTGCTAGTAGCTGGATGCATGTAGTGCTTCGGGCAGCGCGGGCGTAGGGCACGCGTTCGCGTATATCCGCGCACACACGAAAACGCGCAAGGTACGACAGGGGCGCAAGGGCTCGGGTGCCCCGCATGGGGGTGGGCATCGCGGAAAGCGAAGCTACCATTTAGGAATGGCTGCATCCTGCCAGGTGGAAGAATGAGTGAAAATGACGCGGCGCCACACATCCGACAGGCCAGGCTTGCTGCCGCGCATTTAGGGATCCCAGTAGCTTGAGGCGCGCTCCCTGCCTTCACATGTCTATTTTCCGGACGTGTGATGCCAGAAAACGGCAAGAAAAAGACCCATTTAGAGAGCTAGACCTGCATTTGGAGACTCTCCTCCCTCTGCAAAAGCACCAACTGGAAGATCCACCGAAACCGCCCATCTCCAAAGAGCTCGGAATTGCGGCGGTTATCGTCGGTTACCAATGTTGAGCACGTTTTGGTGTTTACAAAATTTATTTATTTATAGGCCAGCTCGTCCTTTTATGCAGGACGGGAAAGGAGAGAGCAGCCAGAAGGGAGAAGGGAGGGAGAATTCCTATAATAAGAATCAGCGCATTTTTCAGAGCTGAACCCGGCCGGGTTTCCATTTCAAAAAAGGAGGCAGACTCTACTGCGATTGCAGAAGAGATCGCGGTGTGAATTAGGGACCGGGAGACATTGAGCGGCGAAACATCCATCTCAGAGGTACCTGGAACTAAACACACACACACACACACACACACACACACACACACACACACACTCGTGCGCATCTACACTGCTAGGATGTATGCGTGTGTGCGCGTGTGTGAACTCCCACATGCTATTGCTGTCTGCTTCTGGCCAGTGGCACTGATGCCTGCCTCCTCCCCGCTCGCCCCCAGATTCCCCTCCCCTCCCTGTTGCTTTTGTCTGGAGGGTGTTATGGGTTTGTGTGTGTATGAGCGTGTGTGTTTTTGGATTTCAGACTAATTTTCTGGAGTTTCTGCCCCTGCTCTGCGTCAGCCCTCACGTCACTTCGCCAGCAGTAGCAGAGGAGGCGGCGGCGGTGGCGGCGGCGGCGGCGGCGGCGGCTCCCGGAATTGGGTTGGAGCAGGAGCCTGGCTGCTCCTTCGCTCGGGCTCTCCACGTTCAGTCCCCGGCGGCAGGAGGAGCCTGGACCCAGGCGCCGCTGGCGTGCGGTAGGCGCCAGAGCCCGGGTGAGCAGCGAGGACAGTGCCCTCCGTCGTCTGGGCCCTCACAGTCCGCCCCCCCCACCCCCGGGCGGCCGCGGCGCTCCCCAGGTGGGACGCGCCGCGCCACCTGCCCGCGCCCCCTGCGCCCAGCGGCGGTGGCGGATTCTGCAGCATCATTCGGGGGCCCCCGTCGCGGAGCCATAGCCTCCGGCAGTCTCAGCGTTCGCCTTCAAAGGGTCCTTCGCCTGGCCTGTGCCATGGAATCCTGTGACCCTGGTCCTCTCCTCTCTCGAGCTCAGGCTTGGAGAGAGGGTGGGCACATTGGTGACCCCAGCGGCGCAGTGCCATCGGGGGTCAAGTTTATTTCTGGGGCCAGAGCTGGGCATTCATCCATCCGCAGTCTTCCGGCTGGGGTCGGGGTGGGGGTGACGCTAGCGTGGGGGGATGGGGGTTGGGGGGGAGAGTGCCCCAATTCACTGTGTATGCCGTCCTGCGCTCAGTCTTATGCCTGTCTGTTTGTCCTCAGCCCCGAGGTGCGTCCGGGATCCCTGTGAGCTTCTGGCAAGAAGCCTGCATCTCAGAGAGTCCCGGGAGTGCTGCCGGCGGGTGCCCGGCGCGCCGGGCCATGCAGCGGCAGCCGCGGGGGAGCTCTGAGCAGCGGTAGCGCCCCCTGTGAGGCGACCAGAGATGCCCCGACTACAGTGAACCGTGCGGCCCGCTAGGACACGCTCAGTCAGAATACGCTAGGCTCAGCGCGCCGGGGGCAAGAACTGAGTAGAGAGAGTGGCGAGCGCGGCAAGGGCCGCCCAGCACCGGCAGAGGAGGCCGGCTGGTGCAGCATAGGGAAGCGTACTCGGGCTGACTCGCACTGACACTGGCTGCTAGGGATGCTGTCCTGGACGAGGTGGCATGGACCTGCCATGGCGAGGCTCTGGGGCTTCTGCTGGCTGGTTATGGGCTTCTGGAAAGCCGCTCTTGCCTGTCCCACGTCCTGCAAATGCAGCGCTTCTCGAATCTGGTGCAACGACCCTTCTCCTGGCATCGTGGCATTTCCGAGGTTGGAGCCTAATAGTGCAGACCCTGAGAACATCACCGAAATGTGAGTTTCTGGTGCTTTTACTCTCTCCTCCTCCTCCCCAGGCCGGGGCTGCTAGGAAGGCCCCTCCTGGGCATGAATGTTGTCTCAAGTCTAGGGAAAAAAGCAAAGATAAAAGATGCCAGGGCTGGGCGATTTGTCAGTTACCTGTGTGTTTCACTGACGTGGGGCTGTGACAATTTAAACTAAGTTTAAATATTATATATATTCAATATATACATTCCCGTGAGAAGGAGTTCCATATGCACTTTATATTTCCATGTCTGGATGTGGACATGCTTTAAGCCTTCCGTATGCAATAAGTTAGTTTTGGACATTTTTGTTTCATAGGGTGCTATGTGTATGTTGTGTTAGGAGACGTTCCAGTGATATTTACTGGAAAGTAGGTTAAAATAATTAACTTTTTGAAATCTGTTGAAGGTTACAGTCTCTACTTCAACATCTTTCTCTGAAGTTTAGAGTTCACCAGTTTCCCTTTTCATTTTATATATCAGATTTTGCTAAGGAGATTGCATCCAGAGATGGCCTTGAAAATGATCTGTAAGAGGAGAAGTTCTGAGTGTCGAAATGTACTGGCTCAAAAGAGAAAATGTGATCGTTGGAAGTCTAAAAGCCTGGTCTGATTTAATTTGGATTTGACTTCCCAGAGATACAATTTTGAGACCATTTGGATTATAAATCTTAATTCCTCACTGAATAATTTCCCAGGACTGGCTTGGATGATAAAGCAGTGTGTAGTGCTGTAATGAAGGTGGCCTTTAGCATGAGACTCCTAGGTCCTGAAAATGTTTGCTCTTATCCTGGTCTGATGGAGAAACAAAATTCTTTTTCGGTTCTTTTCTGCTGATACCTTGTGAAAAATATGTTGCCACGTAGGAATTCACCAGTCCTTTCTCTAGCATTCCCCTGTCACCTCTTTGATGTAGACATACAATTATATAAATTAGAACTACATATATATATATACACCATATTATATATATTAAAACTTAACCAGTTCAAATATTTCATTATCATGAACTTTTATTCATCCCTGTAGAGGATTATAAGGCAAAGTTTAGCCTGACTTCACTTACGGTGTCTGACACTAAGATAGGTACCCCTGAAAGTAGGGATTTGGCTGTGGCCTTCCGGTTGGTGAGTGCGCATGCATTCCCCTCCCCTTCCCCCACCGAAAACGCACACCAGTTTCTGCCAAGGTAGGCCAAGACAACCTGTTTTTTGAGGTAAGTAAGAGACCTGCCTAGTTTCTGTTGTTTGTTCTGCTAGTGATGCTCAGGTTAGAAGGCTCGGGCAGAAGGAAATGACAACAGAGCAGTGGGGGTCCTGCTGGCTAGCAGAACTAAGATGTGCTGGGAGCAGCCGACTGTCAGACTGGATCAGGATGCTTGGGTCGCAATCTATTTGGCAAAGAGGGCATCAGGCAGGGCTGCTGCAGAGAAAGGCTGGGTAGGGCCCCAATTGTGCTGGCCCTGGGCTGGGCTGACCGAGGCTGGCCAGGCGGGTCAAAGTGTTTCTGGTCTTTTGTCAGGATCTGTGTGTCTTTTTCAAGAGAAGGGGGGTTTGTAGTCAGATATAGGAGACCATATGAATTCATGGCCCTTCTGACTGTTTTGAGAAAATGAGTGCCTTTGTATGATTAGATGTCATGTTTTTGGTTTGCTTTAAAATTCTGTGTTAAGTGATAGATACATGATGGAGGAAATGAAATAGGGCTAATCATTTTTGCTTTAATGTTTTTTGCCCTTTAATATTTTTAAGGCCTTCATCAGAGAAAAGGAAGACTCTTTAAATTTAAAAATTATTATTTTTAAACCTCAGTGGTCTTCGTTGCCTGACATATGCGAAATCAATAGATTTGAGCAGAGCTTTCTTCAATCAGTTCTCACAATTGCTGTTGTTTCTGTTCTGATGCAAGTTCCTATTTTCAGGCATTTGAAAAAATTGATTTTTAAAAGTATCAGAGCATTTGACACATTTATTCATTCAATAATGGCACCCTTATTTTCTACTTTTATTTTTTCCTTTTGATTTAAAAATTCATTGAAACTGAGAAGTGTATAAGGGTAAGTGTTCAAGATGGGGAACTAAGTTATTTACATTAGACAAGCTGGTAGAAAAAGAATGTTCCTTTGCTTTATACCTCAACTTTACTTGAACCCAGCCTATTTTCATCCTCGTGTCTTTATCTGTAAAATATATCAGAATAGATGTTTGGAAATCACTTCATATAATTGTTTTGAATTCTGCTGTTTTGATGTCAAAATCATATTAGTGGATGAACTTGTTTTTCTCTTATCCTTCTATGACACTATATGTGATCTTTCTCTTCCATATTAATATTTGCTTGAACAGCTTTTAAATTAGTGACCACTGGATACCAGCTACGTTTGGAACCAGATTAGACACACGTTTTTTTTTTTTTACTTTGTTTTTAGACCTTATGGTATTTCTAAAATAACCCATGTTAGAGTTCTAGTTTAATGGTGTTTAGCTGAAGTTAAAAGTCTCTATTTTTTTAAAGGAAAAATTTAAGTTAAAAAAACCCAAAAACCTGTGATTAGAACTTACTGAAACAACTGAACTTTCTGTACTGTTTTAAAATAGTGTTTGTTAATATCTATGCATTGGGAGAAAATTACAACTACTGTACCTTTTATAATTCAGAGAGAGTTCTTGGTAGAACATTTGAAAATTATAGGTACAGACTAATTAAGAGACAGGATTTTACTCCTGTGTCTACCTGCATTTTTAAGCCAAGTTGACATTTCATTTTTAGAACCATTGTTTGAACCTGTTTTACTGAAAATCTTCCCATTACTGTATATTGCATCCTCTTAGCCCACCAACTGAATCTGTGTCTACAGCTATGTATTGCTCTTGATAGTTATATATCACACTTGCCCAACTTCACACTCGGGATGAGTGCTAGCCTCTGTTGTTTGGAAGTGATTATACCAAGGCCATGCTTAGTTAAATTTAAAAACAATTCCACTGTCACATAGAATTCGGATTCAAGAGTAAAGCCTGTTGTTGGAATTACATAATCAGCCATTTAAGTCTCAGTTGTATCAAGTACCAAAATGCATTGCAAAGGGCAAGTTCTATTTCACTCAAGTGTAAAAGGCTCGGTTAAAATAGGTCATGCATTTTTTGAAAATTGTGTCCAGAAACACATCATCTTAGTAATTTTTGAGTGTACTGTTCAGTAGTGTTAAGTATATTCGCTCTTTCTTTTTGCGAAAACATGGATTTTTATATTACCCACACAGGAAGTCAATGATGATCAGTTTTTCCCTGGATTTCTTGGGTGACAGGCTCTGATTTGGGGGTAATACTTGGTGACAAAGCTAATATTTTTCTCCCTAGTATAACATAAATAGAACTTGCAGCTTCTGCTGCCAGGGTTCCTGTGTACAATTTATTGTTGGCTTGGGGAAACGACTGTAATGTTATGTCATTAATACATTGATTTTGGCCCTTTCACCTTAGTAAGCTTTCCCACTGCAATTAATTGTACTAAGAAAACCCCCAAACCTTGGCACTCATAAGGATTCAGTGAAAGGTCTCTGTTTTATTACTCTGATATTTACTTATCAACTCCTCTGTCAGGGTTCTAGAACTTTGTATTGTGCTTTACTTGCAGTTAAGAGCTGCAGAATAAAATTTGACTGTTAGATAAGCCACACTGGACTTGTTAATAAATAAGGCACTCTAATTTACATCATTCATTATTTAATACAACTTGCAAACTGGAGTTGAAATGCGCTGTCTTCACAGTGAAGGTATTTCCAGAATCCAGCTCAGTATGACCATTTGAGGTTTTTCATTTTATACAGTCAATCTGTGCACTATGGAGGTTTTTGTTACATTGGATAAAACAATTGAAAAGCTCTAAGACCTTTCTGACCCTGCTTTCTTTCACCTCCCCCTGCATCACCTCTCATTGACTACAGGAAAATGTGTTTGATTTTTTTTCTTCTCCGAAAAGTGATATTTCCTTATGGGAATTCAAAGTACTAGAGTTAAGAGAAAAGCCTGCAGTGTATGTTATTACAAGCGAGTAATGGGAAGTTGAGATAATGTGGTCTCAGCTCCCCAGTGCTGAGTTTAGTTCTGTTTAAGATCTTTCACTGTTTCTATCCCATAAACCTCTGTTTGTGTTTCTTTCAATATTCCCTTGTAAAGAAGTTTTCTAAGCTGAAAAGTTGGCTGAACAGCTGAGAGTTGAGGTCTCTTTCTCCCTAGGAACATTCTGTATGATCTCTTTGACGATATCTAGGTCATAGGAGTATAAAACCTAGAGTTTTTGTTTAATTGGGGAAGGGAAATTGAATTTCTTTTTTTTCTTTTCCTTTTTTTGCTTATGGTACCAACCAAGTACCTCACTTTTAACTCATTGCTCGCCTTGCCTATTGGAGAAAGTAATACCAACAAGCCACTGTTGAATGCCACACTGACCTGACTCCACTTTACTGCTCCTCTAGAGAACTTCTTGTAGTTTCCAAACTTTAGGATAGAATGTGGCATTGAACTTGCTGCCCCTTGAGACAGTGCCAATATTCAGTTCCTCTTGATATGATAAACCAATAGATGATTTTGGGGACAGGTTATTTAGACAAGGCATACCTTTTGCTTGTGTGATGTATTTGAGAGAGATGGAGAGAGAAAAAAAATTGAACCTTGGATTATTAATAGCTGATGGATCATTTTTGTGATCTTCTTGGTCAAGCTATTTTAAAACACAGATCCCACCATCACCCTCCCCAGATGGCTCATCTCTGAGCTCTGCAGGCCCTGGTAGTTTTAGTTCTATATTTTATTGCTGATCAATCTCTATGTAAAAAGGCAAAAATCCCATGTAATCCAGGAGCCTTCTCACCACTTACTTTGCTCTCTGGGCTGACCAAAGGACTGGGAAGTCATAAATATTGATCTGAGAGATGTGAATGCTCATGAATGTTAAAACCCTGGGAAGAGAAGTAATAGGTAGGTATTATTTATGAATTTTTTAAAGTATGCTATTTTCTAGCTAGGGTTAGTGGTTACCTGATCTCTGTGTCTCTTGGCCTGACCATGTTGGGGCATAGCCCCTTCCTTCCAACCGCAAACTGCTAGGATGGTCCAAGATTGGAATTTGAAGCTCTGAGCAGTTTCTCCTGGCCATGCAGTTCCACAAAGCTTCACGTATGGAGATTATGCAGTTTATATATCAGTTCTGAAGTGAAGGGTGGACAGAGTGTGAGACTCTAAGGCCCTGTGGTGTCATGTGTATATTTTCAGTGTCTGATTTGAATTCCATGTCTTTTAAAATGTGCCCTGCTAAAGAGGCTGATATATGTTCATGCTGGGCTGACGAGCCCAGGGTCACAGGATGACTTTGAATCAGGACCGCAGAAGGACAAGGGGCCTTGCTCTGCTCTGCTCTAGTCCCTCTGCATAAGCCAAGGGTCAAAGAGCCTCCTGCGGCCGTGTCTCTTGGAAGACATGCAAGGGACCAGATGCTCTTTCTCCCAGCAACCCAAGACAATGCCAGTCCTCTACTTTCAGGTGCCTCCCGTCTCTTCTGTGTCCGTGCACTGTGTCTGTGACTCTGGTCTGCCATTTTAGAAATGTCAAAGATATGAAGACTGACTTAGTCTGTCTGTGCAAACCCATGTCTACCAGAGACAAAGCAATTAAAAAAGGTATGAGCTAGTGATCCCAAAGCCAAAGTCTTTGGGAAGAAATATATACGTGTTTAGTTTATTGTGAGGTGTTTGGTCTTTATTTTAAATTTCAAGAGTTCCTCCTTGTGAGGCAATTTACACACAAGTCAGATGGTAAAGAGAGATCTTCATGAGTCAGTGATGAAAGACGCTAACCTTGTGTGTGCTGGACCACCTTGGTGGCTGAGGGTTGGAGCAGGGGCAGCGTGGGCATCAGGCTGCCACCCCTGGAGTCTCTGCCATGGTCAGGGTGGGTATGTAACTGGGGGAACCCACAGCTCTTCCTACAAGGTCCATCTTTACTCCCGAGAAAGACCTGTGGCTGGAGAATACATACTGTCTCCTGCATCTTTTCTTCTGCTGACTTCTCACTGCCCCAGGATTGATGGCTGTATGCAGTGGCTGCCAGTGAGCAAGGCTAAGGCATGCTGACGCACGTCCAGAATTCACTCTGTGACCATTTGTGTATTGTCTGTGGCTCACTCCAAGAGCTCACTTCTAGAGATACCTCTGGTTTCTCTGCAGAGCTTCTTCCCATGGATCTGGAAGGCTCTTTGCAGACATCTCCTCATTTAGGTTCAATCTCTCTCTCTCAAGTAGGTGGGAAGGTCCTGACAGCTCAGAGGGAATGTAGGTTTGACTAGTGGGCCTGGTGTTCTGGATCAGGTAGAGTCTGACTTGGGGCAACCCCATCCCATCCAAAGCTTCATTTTGGTCTCTGCCTGCTCAGCCCCATAGGGGCAGATTTGGCCTGCAGAGCCCAGAGTGTTTTCAGAAAGGTGTAGAGATTTCAATAAATGCCCACCGGCTAAATAGCATGTCAGTGGGAAAGAAAGGGTCTTAAGCATCCTCTGAGGACTGGGGCTTCGGCTCATATTTCCCCTTTTCCATCATCTTATGCTCTTTTGCAATCTGTTTTCCTATGAAGGGAGAAGTGATTTGTGTCCCCTTGGGGATCTGGCATCGTCTCATACTAAATCAAAATGCAATAATAACATACCACTGAAAGTCCCCAATTTTATTACCAACAAGAGCTTATTGTATGTGGCACCTCAATTTTTACTGTAACCTTCATACTCTAACAATTCTGTGGACACACTCCCTCCCAGAGCTTTATTTATGTATGTACCGTGTATTTGTGAATATATGTATAAACCTCTGCTTGGTGCTCTTTTTAGACTTAATGATCATGAGTTGTATTTTCTTCTTTAAATCAAAGTTTTAGTTTTGTTCTAATCATCCTATGGGTTCCTTTCAGAGGACCCCGTAGGAGCTCTTCTCTGAGTAAAGCAGTGAGTGTTAGTTTTTTGAACTAACCAGTGTGGCTCCTCACATACTTACTGAGTTTATTCTCTTTGATCAGTTGTCAGTATGAACAAAATTATATTTTCAGTGAGGCACTTTTGAACAATTCTGCAATATTAGGCTTTTGATTTTCAATCTCTGAAATATAGTGCACTCTAGAAAAATGGACTGTTGCAAGCTCTGCTCTATCACAGACGTTGTCTAGTGTGTGTGCCCAGCCCACCTGCAGGGAGCTGCCTGGTCTGTGCCTGAGTTTTTGCTCACTTCCCTACTTCTGCCCTTGTTTACTCTCACCTCTGTGTTGTGTGCAGGGAAGAGTGGGTAGAGAGCTTGATATGATGGCGTCTAAGTTCTCTGGCAAAGTATAAAAAAACTCACGTATCTTTCCAGTAAGCAGCTGCCACCTGGAACTCAGAGCAATAGGTGCGAGATGGCTCTTGGCACATTCCCCTGGATTTGGCTTTTTCCCTTTGTGATTCTTGAGTCTCCATAGGCTGCTTTTGGTGGTGCTTCTTATCCCCCTCCCGTTTTCCCTGAGCTCTCTCCCCCACATACCCAGACACAAACACATACTAAGCATAAATGTGCACATACAAATGCATACAAATGTCACACAAGCACACACAGACTCTTATACCACACACACACACACACACACACACACACACACACACACACACACACACACACTCTTAGAGGTAGGTATTTGACGGCAAAGTCCCTTTAATGGATTATGAAGAAATCTTGGATTGTGGTTCCTGTGGGTTGACTACCATCATTCCCATTTTACCCAGCTTGATATAGTCAGAGGACAGCAGCAAAGAAGAGCCTAATGTCACTGAATGGGGCTCTGGGTGGGGAGATGGGATGTGGGGTTCATATCCAGTGTCAGAACCCAGGATCCTGGGTGACCCTTGAATCTCACCAGCCTGAGTTTCCTTATCTGGAAATTAGAGCTTGGGACTTAGACTGATGCTAATCTCTGTGCTTTTGAGTCAGCCAGCCATGGGCACTAGTGTTTCCTTTCTGTTCTGGAGTTCACCCAGCTCTCCTCCTCCAGGCCCGCCAGAGTTGTTCTGGATCACTTGGTGGCTTAGGCAGCACAGATCCCATCTGTGGGCATCCTCTGAGTCCAACCCTGAAGTTTGGGCCTAGTGGCTTTGCAGGTCACCTGCCCCTGCCATGTTGGGTGGCAGCACTTTCATGGTTACCCATGGATGGAAACAAACTTTTGTTTCTTTCTTGGAGATAGTTTTCCTAGCATGTACTATCTACCTGCACTTTCAACAGTTGCATCAACTAACCCTTATGGTCATGTCTCATTGGAACACCTGCCCCACGTGCATTCTGAATTTTGCAGCCCTTTCTGGGTGCTCTGCATATGTGCATGGGGGGGATTGCTAACAGGCTTGCCTCTCTGGCTGGTCTCAATGACCCTTAAACAGGCGCTAGCACTGAGATCACTCTCATCTTCTGCCCATTAAGGTTTCCTTTCATCCTGGCTGGACTAGTTTACCACGTTTCCTGATTGTCCTGTGGACTGCTTGCCAGCTAATTCAGAATCCACGTGAACATTGCTTTAGTTCAGCTAGTGTTGATTGAGGACACTGGGGCAATACAAGGCAAATGCGCTAGGTACAGCAGTAAGGAGCATCTACATGGCTTATCCCTACTGGGAGAGACAGAGACACAAACATCTACCTTTAATATAATATGATAAGGATAATCAATGCACACAGAGATAAGACGCATATTCACATCGTGATTGTTTCAGCTTCAACCAGCCACGTAGCCCTCTCCAAAGGTGCTTCCCCTGTACTGTGCCTAGTTCTCACTGCTCAGCTGGAGGAAGGCAGATGTGTAGACTGGGTATGGACCATCCCCAATCCCTACGTCCTGTGATGGCACGTACCCAACTGAGTCTAATTCTTTTCTCTCTGTCAAATAATTTTTGATGTTCTTGTGACCTCATCCATTCATGTTCCATTCGAGCAAACTGCCTGATTCTAAATCCAGCCATTCCCTTTGGCTGCCGTGGAAGTAGACACCTCTGGCTGAAGCTAGTCACGTCACCTGTTACAGACCGCATCCTCTTCGAGGTTCCCTCTTGACCACTGTCCTTATTTTACCTGTATTTCAGGCTCTTTCTCAGGTAAACATCAGAATCTAAGCAGGACCAGGACTCTCCTGTCTTACAGAAGTTGCCCTTTAGCATCATTCCTCCCTCTGCTTCTGTCGCCTTACTCACTGCCCTTCCCTTTATCTCTTCAGACTTGGCTGTATTTTTTATGTCTATTTCCCCAGGTCCTAGTCCAGTCTCAATCTACTGTTTCATGGAACTTACATCCACCCCTATCCCCGAAGTCCTCCATGGGTCTAAATCAGGGCATTTTTTCATCTTTTTCTTACTCGCTTCTTAGCAGAATTCGCCTCATTTCTCCCTCCCTCTCACTTGAAGTGTCCTTTTCCTTTTACCTCTTGCCGTTGATGCTCCTTGTTTTCTCCACACCCTCTGGAGGTGTTCTCTTGGTCTTTGCAGCCACCTTTTCTCTCCTCCTCCCTACAAGTTGCTGCCCCTTTGGTTTCTGTCCCAGGGCTGCTTCTCTTCAACACCCTCCTTAGGTTATGCCACCCTCCTCTACAACTTTTGTTGCCTTCTGCATGCCCGTCATGTCCTCATCTATGTCCCCATCAACTCTTAGTGATAATGTTTGGGCTTAAGTGCTCAGCTGCCTGCAGAGCCTCCTCCTGGACATGTCATAGCGTGTCACACTTGATATGTACAGATTAGAGTCATCATCACTGCCGAAACCCATCTCCAGTGTTCCCTACCTTTGTCGATGGCAACACTGTCCACAAAGTCATACAGCTCAGCAAACTTGCCTCCTCCTCTCTTTAACCTCTATATTCACTTAATTTTTAAGTTGTGCCAAATTCACTTTTCCAAATTTCTAAAATTTGTTTGATTCTTTTGATCTCTGTGGCTTCCTTCCTTCCCTCTCCATTCATCCCTTCTTTTTTCCCCTCCATCTCTTCCCTCCTTCATTCCTCCCTTCCACCCTTCATCCTCCCACCCTCCATCTTTCTTCCCCTTCCTTTCTGCAAATATACATTGGGGTCATGGAGAGAAGAAAGATTGGCCTGGTCTCTTCTCAGCAACCTTGATAGGAAATGAACACTTAAGTTAAAAAAATTAATTCATTCCGTTATTTTTGGCCTGAAATGCTGCAACCCCTTCCTACCTGGTATCTTGTCCTCCATTCTTGCCCCTTCTCTACCTATATGTGAGGCTGTGCTGAGTGGTGATTTTTAAATGCTGGTCTTATCATGTTCCTGCTTCTAAATGTCTTGTGGTTCACCATGTCTCTAATATATAAAGTCCAAAGTTGTTGTTTTAGTTTTTTAAATAAAACCAGATTGTCACTCTATTGCTGTGTAACAAGGCATATGACTCTCACATGGGCCAGGGTACACAGGTCCCCATAATAGTTGCTTTCTCCACTAAGAGATCTATAAAGAGAACAAATTATAACTGCAAGCTTGCTTGGTGATCTTGGAATTAGAGCAAGTGCACTTAATTCTACATTTAAAATGTTAAATGACATTAAGTTAATCTGGCCCAAGGCATCCATCTCCATAATGGGAGAGCCTTCACAAAGGGAATACAGAAAGAACTTGAAGTACTTTGGCCCAGACCTGTGTCCCCTGGATGGACACTCCTTTTTCTCTCCTTTCACTGCCCAGCACCAACGCTGATTGACACATTCTTTCTTTGGAAAGGTTAGTGCCTTTAGCCAAGGCTTGCTCAAGCGTAGAAGCCTTTCAGATTCTTTAAAATGATTTTGCACATGTTTTCTTTGAAATGCACTCATTTTTTTGTATGGAATTTTATTAGTAATCAGCTTTTTAAAAAATAATGTTTGATAAGAAATGCAAACAGTACAAAGGAATGCATTATGAAAGCAAGTCTTCCTCGTGCTGTGAGCCCCAAGCCTCTTACCCCTCAGCCCCCTCTCCAGTCACACTGACTGATCTGAGTTTGTGTATCTGCTTCCAGAAATAGTCCCACTCACAAATGTGAGCACACGTGTGCTTTTTTGTTTGTATACCAATGAGGGCATCCTATGCCTCCCCTCCTACACTTTGTTTTTTGCTTTTACTTAATAATTTATCTTAAAAATGCTTCTAAATCAGCATGTGTATACTAGCTATGTTTATTTTTTTTGCAGTCACATGGTAATCCAAGGAATGAATAGACAGCGCATTATTTAACCAACCTCCTTTTGAATAATCTTGTCATACATGATTTTATCCATAGAAAAAAGTTCCTAGAATTTGAATTTCAGGTGTTTGCAAGAAATTTGTGATTTTGATAGAAATGACCAAGTTGTCTTACAAAGGAATCACATTGTTTTATTCCCCCACCAAAACTGGAAGCACCTGTTTTTCTACAGCTAAGCCAATACTATTTGTTATCAAACCTTTTGACCTTTGTCAGTCATCTTCCTGGGAAATGGTATTTACCATTGTTTTATTTTGTAATTCTGTAATTATGATCCAGTTGAAAATCTCTTTATATGTGTGTAAGTAATTTGTATTTTTTAAAAGTGAACTACATTGTCATGTTGTTTACCCATTTTCTTTTTCTGTTGGGTTGGAGGCATTCTGAAAAGTTGATTCATAAAATCTCTGTAACAATAAGAAAATTTATACTTTGCCAAATGTTTTCCTTGTCTTTAGATGTTAATTATGATTTTATTTTCTATTTCTTTGTAATATTGAAGTAATTTTTTGTGGTAAGATTTATTATTTCTCCTATGGCTTCCATGTTTTAAATTGGCTTAGATGAGTCTCCCACTTTCTAAGAATATACAGTAAGTTCTCCTGTTTTTTTCCTACTTTTTAATCATTTTATGCTTTTGTAATTTAGAGTCCATCTGGAGTTTATAAATCTAAACAGTGAGATCACAAAAAAAAAGAATTAAAAAGAATTATAATTTTCAGGATAGCTAATTAGCCGCTCAGGTCTCTTGACACCATTGGTTATATAATTCTACCTTTACCCATTAATTTAAGAATAATAACTTGATTATATGTTAAGATCACTTTTGTATTTAGCCCCATTTTGGGACCTATATAGTCTATTAGTCTGTCTAGTCATGGGCTAGCAGTAAACTTTTTATCTCCCTGTACCTTCAAATTATTTTTTTCTACTTTTAGCATTAGTCTTACTCATCAGTCTTTTTCTTCAGAATTTTCTGGTCTGTTCTTACATAGGAAGTTTCCATATGAATTTTAGGAACTGCTTGCCTGGCTCACCCCACATTATACTGGTATTTTAAATGAAGATAAAATTACATTAGAAAAAAACTAATGATTTCTTAGCAAGTCTTAAAAGCTCATCATCTTCAAATTCATACCCATTTCTCTAGACTTACTGTCTGCCACTCCCTGTCTTCAATGAGACAATACAGGCACTGAGCTATTAATTCCTCTACTGAGCTGTCCTCACTCTGACCTCCCAGGCATCACACTGGCTATCCTGTCTGCCTGGACCACCATTTTCCTGCCTTCTTCCTCTGGCTGACTTCTTTGGTCTCTCTCCTTGTGTACTCTGTGCCTTCATGTGTGCTCTTACAGCCCCTGTGCTTCCCAACCTTGGCAGAGGTCACTTAGCATTATAATGCATGCCGGGATACCTATTTATGCACACCCTTAGAATATAAACAGTGTGAAGCTGGGGGCCCTGTGGATTTTGTTTACTCTTCTTCCCCAGTACTCAGCCCAGTGTCCTAATTCTCCACATTATACACATTCATGTGGACACACACACACACACACACACACACACACACACACACACCCATCCCCTTCCTCCTGGCTATTATTCAGAATTCCAAATAAGAATATTTATTAATTGTTCTTTGGGCTGTCTCTATGTAAATTTCTAGACATAACTTTAAGTCATGCAGTTCCTATGTTTGCTTACATAAATGACCTTCATGGAATTAAACAGCCCATGTTGGTTCATGCACCGCAAGTGGTCGAGTCTTGTGGAGACATAGCATAGCTGGAAAGGGAGAAGAGCAAAACCATGATGAAGCAGGCTGATTGGGAACCCAACAGGAAGGGGGCGAAATGGGGGGGATGGAGAAATGGCCCGCAGTTGATGAGAGGTGTAGCTCAACAACCGGAATAAGTCCAGGGGAAAACCATCATTCCAGGGACATCTGATCACAAATAGGTATAATGAGAAAGATTTGTGTGTTTTTTGTCATGTAATAGCTAATAATGGGTATCCCTGTGGGTCCATTGCTTTCCCTGCACTGCATTTGTGCTGCTTCACTTAAAAAGCATTTTGGTGTGGAATTTCATATGAGATTTATTCTTCTTGTAGTATGGAGGATAGGGGCTTTATTTTATTTTATTTTTTTTTAAGAACTACAGACATCAGTGTGTCAATCAAATTTAATATACTGTTTGACGCCTATTCTTATGTGCCACCTTACCAAGGTGTTTTGGGCTGATCCTATGACTGTTTCATGTGGCTTCCTTCATATATATTATAACTAACACTATTAGGCATTTTAGGACTTATAATAATGGTTTGCAAAACTGATCATAAAACTACTGATAGACATGAGATTGGAAGACTTTAAAAAAAATAAAGTGGGGCAAGTATATAGGTGAACAGATTGTGTTGAATAATACAAAAAGATAATTCTCCCTTGAGCTAAATAGCACCCATTTATTTATGTTTACACAATGCAGTATGTTAATAATATTCATAGAAATGGATATAGTTTAGACTCCATGTGTGTTTTTAAAATTAGTTTTTAAAAAGGAATGGGAATTGTGGAATCAACATGAAAAAAGTCTTACTTTTGGTTGAGCTATTGGCTCTCATGATAAGCATAGGTGGCCCTCTGGGATTTAATGTCTTAACCATGTCTTTTATTCCTTCAGACCATTGTTGCCTCACCAATAAAAGAATCCTCTGGACCTTAACATCTAGTGCCTTGACAGCACTGTTGAGACTTTTATTTAACCCTGCCCAACTTAGATTCCATTCCGTCATTACTTTCCTTTCACTGTATTTGAGACACACACACACATGCGTGTGCGTGCAAGCACACACATGCACATAGATACACACATGTGCAGTTTAGAAGGCAACATTCTGTTGACAAAGTCATCTTTCCCCACATGCAGTTGAAATGGAGGACAGGAATTAACTATACATGCATATTTTGACTAATTAATTCAATCAGTCAATCTACAAATGTGTTTTGTCATGTTCTCCTACTAAGCACTTTTTTGGTGACAACACTTAAGCCAGCTTCCACCATTTACATGGCTTGTTGAAGGGCACCAGTCATGGTCCCCACTCAGGTAACCCCCAACCTTATCTTGAAGCTATGTGGACAATCCAGCCTATTCATCCCAACTCCATCAGTACCACCACAGAGAGCAGCCTCAAACCTCCCCCACCCCCCACACCACTGTGCCTAGACAGGTGCACATCTGTAGCACAGCTCATCCTTCTCCCCTGGAAAAGGCCTGCATGGGTCTTGGGAGTGGGCTCAGGAGGTCTTTGGGTAGGGAATTCTGGAATGCTACTAAATCAAGAAGAGAAGGGTGATTCTAAGTAGGAGCATCCTTTGGCTCTGTAGACCCCTCATCTGCCTCATGTGGAGGAACTTGGTTAGAGGAGGGCCAGAGTGAGGGCCTCCGATGTGCCTGCGCCCTCTGACCAGAGCTGAGAGCTCCAGGGACACAGCTGTTTGAGTGTCATCTGGCGTCTGCATCACGGTCGTTTTGAGCTATGATGATGCTGTGGAGTAGAGGGAGTGTGGGGGTGCAGACTGCTTGTCTCATTGCATTCCCTCCTCTTCGGGGGAATTCTTGAACATGCGGGTTTGTTCCCAGTGAGGACGGCATGTGCAGATTCCTCCTCTGATTCTGACTGCAGTGAGCTTTGTGACATCACAAACACTCTCAGACTAGCATAGGCCTGTCCCAGGCAGTGAGTGGGGACTGTTAAACATTAGTATCTACCAGCTTCCAGCCGCTTTCTTATCTGTATAGATTTTAGTATCGCGTCTGAAACATCTGGGGCATCTTAAAAACATTTTAAGAATCAGCTCTTTATAACTAATCGATTATCTTTTTGCTGACACCCTCTGAGTATGCTGGGATTATGAAACCTGCCTAAAAAGTTCCTATTCTTTTTTTACAAATAGAAAAACCACTGAGTAGGTCAATTGCTGTGGGTAGCTAGACTGACAAATTCACATCTTCCTTTTCTTTGAGAGAAGTAGGAGAATGACAGAGGTTGTGAGACAAGGTTGCTTGGTGGGTTAAGGGCCCCACTCTGAACTTAGTCTTCCCTGTTACTTTGGACTAGTTATTAAAGCCCTCTGGTGTCGCAGTGTTCCTAACTATAAAAGGGGACATTACTAGTGTTACAGGGCAACCCCAAAAGGAAATGGGATGGCCTAGGTGTGAGTTGTCACCTGTGTGATTTAAAATAAAAACCTTAGAATACGACCCAATTGCAGGCACACACAAAAGGTTAATAGAAGATTTATCCACAAAGGGAAATGAAAAGAATGGGAACCTATGGAGAAAGAGAGAGATTAATTGTGAGTGCATTCTGCTGGTTACTCTCTGAGCTGGGACCCTGAGAGCATACTGAAGGCCGGCAAAACCAAGAGAGTGCAGGCCTGGCTGCTTAACTCCACACTTAGTTCCCAGCCCCCGCCCCCCCCCTTTGGAAGTCAAGGGTCACGGCTGATTCATTGCATAATGGGCTTTGTAATCCTCAGTGCCTGGGATCTCTTTGGCATGGAGATGGGGGTGGAGTCCATAAAATATCAGTGGGTGGAGTTCACTCAGGATATACTGTTCTCCCAATACTAGACATGTTCTCATTGGGCTTCTGTGCACTTAAAATGAGCTGATGTAAATGAAATGTTTATACTGATGCCTAACACATAGATTTCCCCTGTGGGCTTTAATTTTGTGTGGTTACTCTCAAATACATTTTGAAGGAGAGTAGAGTTTGTGGGACTGAGGGGGAGAATGGAAGAGCAAAGAGTCTGCCTTGAGTCTGACCCTGAAGAGGTGCTGGGTTTAAGAGGACAGATATGAAAGAGCATAGGTTCCTTTAATTACAACCTTGGCACAAGCTCTTGCTTTTCTGTGTGTTACTGTCATCTGTGGAGCTTGCTGTGCTTGGCTGTGTGGGATACTGACCTTCGTGTCCTAAGCCATCATGGGTCAGACTCAGCCACTAGGATTCAGGTTGCGGTCTTTGTTCTGTCACTTTGTTTTGCTCAATAGTCCTGGTCCATTTTATTTATTAGGTTGTTTACAATGGTTTTCCTGGACTCTGGAGGTAATCAGTCAGTGTGTACTCCATTTCCTCTTTCAACTATGTTTCTTACTCTTTAGTTGCAAGGCCTTTAAAAATATGTCTCCCCTCCCCCCCTTTTAGTTGTGGTAAAATACACAATCCACAAAATTGCCTTGTTAATCATGTTTAGATGTACAGTTCAGTGGTATTTGCAACCACATTCAGTGCAATGGTTATCACCATCCATCCCCAGAACTCTTTTCATCTTGAAAAACTGAAACTCTGTATCCCTAAAACAGCTTCCCATTCCACTCCCTGGCTCCTGGCGACCGCCATCACTTTTTTTTAAAATTTATTTATTTATGCATACAAGAGCTGCGGTGTAGGCCAGAGGTGTAGGGGGGGCGGTGAGAGGATTCACCAGAGACAGAGTGGGGAGCAGAACAGGCAAATCTACTAAAGTACACTGCTGAGGGGCCAGCCGGCGAGATAGGCGAGGTCTGCTGCTCCATATGGGAAGCTCCCTGCAGGGATTGAACTCATGCTGCAGTGGTTGCTCATAGCTTCATAGGCTGAGACTTAAACCCTTGCACCACCAGAGAGGTCCCACCATCACTCTTTTTGATGAATTTTAGTCAAGTTCATCACTCTATGAACTTGACTACTCAAGGTACCTCAAACATATACTTCCTTTTTTTGCAATGCTATTTCCCTTGAATTAGAAGTTTGTTTGTTTTTTTTTTATAAAAGATTTGTTTATGACTTTTAGATGCACTTGCACTTCCTATTTTACAAGATAGCTTCTGTGTTTTGTGAATTTACACAAACATTTATGACTGGGATCCTTTTCAGCAGCATCTTTGTTGTTTAACTCGAAAGAAAGTAATCTCCAACCTTCTATAAAAGTAACTAAAGGTTAACATGTGAAGTGAAGCCAGTGAAGACAAAATTGGAAGTATTCCTCACATTCTATCCCATTTCTTACTCCCACAACCTATAAATGTTGGCTGAAAATTGTGCTTAAATGAAAACAGACCTTAACAGATATCCTAAAATTTTGCCACTTGACTCTTTTTTTTTTTTTCTGACATTATGCTTGATGCTCATTTTTCTCTGTGCCATGCTTGATCTGACCTGGAGCTGGAGAAGAAATGTAAGTTTCAAAAATTCTCTTCATGTGAAATGATTTGGCCTGACTGGAGGCCAACAACTTTCAAAACTCTGTGCTGACTTGCATGCTTCATGGAATTTTGAAGGCCTGGGCTAATCATTGCACATTCTTCTTCACTAGTCATAAATGAAGTGTCGATTGGCTTGAAATAATGACGAAAGTGGAAATGACATTTTTTAAAAATTGTAATTTTTGTGTTGCAAGGAGATTTTACATTTTTTATGAATATTCACTCTGAAACAAAAAATCATGGATGAAATGATCTTCTAACTCATATCTCAAAAACTAAAGATAATTCTGTAGTATCAGCATATTGGTCATAATGGCCACCTAATTTGTACTGAGAAAATATTAGAACTGCAACAGTTAATCAGTTTATCATCACTATTTGAATAACGGATGCTAATTATTTTACACAATAAGGTTAATAAGGTAAAAATGAGAGGGAGGGAATGAGGAATGAAAAAGAGACAAGAACCCCAACTAACTCTAATGGTTGACATAGTTGCTGTAACTGAGCACATTTGTCCTCTATTTCCTGGCAGTGAAAAGAAAGCTCATTATTAGGAAGGAGAATGCCTACTAATTCCACAGGAACATAACTCTGTCTGGCACTATGTTCTGAAAGGAATTTCTTTTACAGGGACAATGAGTGTTGTAATTCACAGCTTTTATGAAAAATGCAGAAGTAGATTTCATTTTCTTCCTAATGAGAAAGCCAGTGACAGTTGGGGGAAGTGACAAGGGCATCAATTCTGCAAGGAGGCTAAAGCACTTCAGGAATTTAATCCCATGCTGTAATTATAAAACTGATACAACACAGAGTTTTAGATCCGCATACCCCCTTCCTGAGCCAGGTTTTGCTAGAAGCTGAACTGCAGATGATTTGAGTTGTCCCCTCTGACCAGAGCTGGAGAATTTTAAGCTCTGATACTGGCTAAGACCAGATCTGATCTCTTTGGAAACCAGACAAGCAGATGGTGGGGCTGACATCCTTTTACAAACACCAAGCTGTGTGCTCACCCAGGTGGAAGCCTCCCCACCCGCCTGCAGATGAAGACGAGCTGTGGACGTACCAGCAGGCAGATCTAAGCTGGCTGGGGTCAGCAGCCTCTTGGCTGCCCCTGAACTTAGACAGATGTTTGGTTGGGACCCCAGAGTTCCACCCACAGTGCACCGCAGACATGGTTTTATCTTAGAAGCTGTTAGGAGAAAGTATAACCAGGTGACTCCCCAGCCAAAGGAAAAGTCCCCTTGGTTTGCTAGGGGGCCTCCAAACCCAAGAGGGATGGTCCCTTCATAGGCCTGCCGGGATAAAATAGTTGCAGAGTTCACCCCAAGTCAGCTCACAAGCTGACTCATGTTTCTGGGGTTTCATATTGATGGATATTCAAGTGCACCTGCCTGAAATAAAAAATTTGGCCTAAACTTAATTAAAGCCTCCCTCCGATGGTCAAACTGTATTAGGATCATTTCTACGTGGGGGCTCTTCATTTAATATGATGGAACTGTGTTTATGGTGGGATATGTCTAGTTATTTGTCTTCCTGTTTGCTGTGGCAGTTTATCATGACCTATTCAAAGGTCTGAGACTTAATATGAAATACTCTTCTGAGGGGAGCAGTGGGCAAGACAGGAGAGGTCTGATGCACCATGTGGGTCAGCTCCCTGGCCAGGGATCAAACTCAGGCTGCAGTGACTGGTGATAGCTTGATAGCACTGAGACTTTAACCCCTGTGCCACCAGGGAGACCCCCAAAAAGTGAGGCATTTTTATTGTCTCCATGTCACTTAATCTAATGAGACTCCTTTTCGGGTTATCTCTGTGCGTAGAGATGTGGGAGGGGGTAGAATGCTGAGGGCTCAGAGGAAATTACAAGCAAGAACTAATCACGTGTCGTGACTTCTTTCCATGGGACAGCTGAGGTCGGCGGAGATGTGACCGGTTGGGAACATGTTGCCTCCCCCCAGGGCAGTGCCACTCAGCTCCAGTGACTATTTCCAGGGACTGATGCTCTCCCACCTTGGTGGACCTTCTGTTTTTTTTTTTTTTTTCCTAAAAGAAAATGAAAATTCATATCTTCAAAATGTGAAACCTCCCCATTTTGAAAAGCCAGTGGCTAATTAGAAAATTTTAAAGACAAAGCACCCCCTGTTGGCTGCGTCAGACCCCACGCTGTTCCTATGAGCTCTCATCAACCAGTTTATTAGGTCTCTACCTCACATTATTTGTAGGCTGGAGTCCAATTCTAAATTTGCCTAGGAGTCTATGCTAATAAGTCAAATTAAATCTACATTTCCTGGTGATGACAGTGATGTTTTATGTAAAAAAACAACTTTAAGGGATTTTGTCACAATTAATTTTTCTGGTCATAAATTCTGGTGCTCCTTGTAGGGAGCCACCTTGTTAATAGATGTGGATGAGAAAAATGCTATGTAACTACTCAGAGGGAAACCTGGAGTGTAATTTTTTTCTTCATTATATTTTTCTGAGCGTTTCTTACAATTTGTGTGCTGAAGGACACTGGACATTATCAAGTCCAAATGCCCGCCGCACAGGTGTGGAGGCAGGGTGAGAATAGCCGAGTGGTGAGTCACCATGCTGAGCCTTGAACCTTGGTCTTCTGCTTATTGCTAATAATGATCAGTGTTAATCGAGGTGCTCATATTTGCCAGGGAATTTTTTGAGTTATCCTCAAATCCCACAAAGCAACTGTTGTCACCCCACTTTCCAGACAAGGAAACTGAGGTGCAGTGACTTGTCCCAGGTCACACCTCCTAAGAGGTGAAGCTAGTAAAGTGTTTTTGTGCCTCACACTACACCAGTTGTTATTTTCCAGGCATTTGAACCCTTAAATTCCCAGGGTATTTAAGCTGTTCCAAGAATTGCTGCTCTCACAGCCTGGCATTGTATGAGAATCTAAAAAAATTTTAAATTTATCTCCTATAGACATAGTACCTGAAATCATCCTACACAATGTCTTCACTCTTTTTCATTGACTGTTGTTTTTAGGCTGTGGTTATTGTTGAAGGTCCATTTTGCAGACATTTTAGATGTTATTCCCTGTTGAAGCTTCTGGATGACCTGCTGCCAAGGAGCTCAGGCTTCAAAGGCGGGCAGATCTGGATTCAAGTCCTGTTTTGGCATTGGTGTGACCTTGGGGAAGTGACCTGGAATGGTGGGGCCTCAGTTTCCTCTTCCAAAAAGTGGAAACAATGACAGCAGTCTCCCGGTAGTGCTGCTGCGTTAAAGGAGACAATCCCCCTGTGCCAGGTACCAGACACACAACGCCAGCCCCATGAAAGGGAATTCCCTGTGCTGCTTCCATGGCCAGGTCCAAAATGAGGCTGGAAGTGCGCATGATGAACAGCGTGTGCTAGTAGGCCACCGGGATTTAGCTTGTGGGCATTGTTTGGGGTTCTTTGCACTCATATCTTCACTGTGGGTGTGACCTCTCTTAAGACGGGCCTCAAGGTGGAGAGGTTCCTATCTCGAGTCCTGCTGTGGCCCTTCCCTGCACTTGCTCATGACTGACTTTCAGACTCTTTCTCTGCATTTTTGTTGATCAACCACAGCTGCTTAGCTCTGGACCCAGGGACCAAGGGCATTTCAATAAAAGGTTGTTAGATTCTTTGTGAAAGCAATCTTATGGTAGAGAGGATCCCATCAGAGTTGAAGTGCCTCACCCCATAGCAGTAAGTCTGGGTGCATATCATCATCTCCTGTGGCAGTTACTTTTATTAACTTAATTGTTAGTTTATTTATTTGGCAGTGGGATGGGGATGGCCAGGGTTGTAGGAAGCAATTCCATTTTGAAGAGTCACCATTAGAAATAGTCACTGCTGTTTCCATTTCTTTTTGATGTAGCGCCAGAGTACAGTTCAGCTAATAAAGTCTGAGCAAAAGGGAGAGTTCACTTTGGAGCAATACTGCTGTTAAGTTAATACACACAAAGAAAAGATGCATTAGAAACCACTCTTTGTTACTTGGGAAGATTACTTGGAGGAATTATTTGATGGGTTGTTAAAGCCAATGTGAAATCTTTTAAAATGGGATGAGTACCCTTTCCAGGAACCTGTAATTCAAAAACATTTCTGTGAATTTTTCCTAAAATTACCTGTCCTTCTTTTCCAAAAAATCTACCAGTAAGATTTTTGTTAAGTTTAGGAGAGAAAAATTTTTCTTAAAGGAGAATGTCTTAGATGGTCTTGGATATCCAGTTGAGCGTACAGGAGCTTACAGATGAGATGACAAATAATGTGGACTTTGCTTCTATTCAAACCCCATGGACATTCTGATCACTCTTCAAGGCTTGACCTCAATGCCTTTTCTCTGTGCCAGCCTTCACCGACATGCCCAATCAATCTGGAATTTCTTTCTATGGTGTTTTCACAGTGCGGGTACTTGTACCTAGCCTGGAACCTTCTCCTCATCAAATATGGTAGCAGTGAGCCCTGTCCCCAAAGAGCAGTACCTCCTTCAAGGTCAGGAACTACTGAAGCTGGAGATGCTTTACTAATTTTAACACTCCTGACACTGAGGGATTCAGTGGGAAATTATTGCTATCTTCTGAGGGTGATTAGTTTTTGTCATTTAAAAAATTATAAATAAGTAGTTGGTTTGAAAATCTTATCTGCTTGTGATCTACGTCTGCTTCTGTGAATTTTGCTTGCAAAACTGGCTCTCTGTCCTCTTCTGGTACAGTCTTTACTTTGTTTCCTTGTTTTCTACATGATAAATGAAGTTCTTTTCTATCATCACAACCTTCATTTAGTTATGAAGGTTATGGTGCATATTTCATGCACATACATGTATATAATTGGTTTTTCGAGTGTGTTAATAAAAATTCAAGTGGAGGACTGTGGATCTGTTGGATTGCTCTAAGTCAGCTTCTGTTCTGTGAGCATCAGCTCTGTGCTAAGAAGTGGAGATACAATGAGGTAAATAAGACCTCTCCTGTTTGAGGAGTTAACAGGGAAGTTAAGAAGTGAGATAAGACTAATAGAAAAATACAGTTGGGGGTACAGAGTACCCCCATTCCCTCTAATTCTTCATTACAAAGTTAAGAATTAAAATAAATGGTAAAAACAGTGCTTGTCAACTGATGGAATAAAAATGTTCTGATTGTAAAAAGCATTTTTTGATGTTGCAAAAAAATCACCAAACAGTATTTCAGATATTATAGGGCCCCAGAATAGATCAAAGTGAAAGCATTGAGAAACCCCTAGATATGGACCCAACCTCTAGGGCAGTAGACAGTATCTTAGGATATAGAAAAAGTGGAAAACAAAAATAGAAAATAACTTTCCTAAGTAATACTCCAGCAAGAGTCCTACACATGGATTTAAGAAAGGAGGAATGCATACTTTGGACAAAACAGGGTGGTTGAAGGCAAATAATGATTCCAGGTAAACTGCTACAAAGGAGAAGGGACTGGAGGCCAAGGAGGTAAGTGAGAAAAAGTGATAAGCAGTATCAATTAAAAAAAATCCAAATCTAGGCAGCTCTGGGGCCTGCTTGTGACTATGCAGGCGCCTCTCTTTTTTCTCTCCTTTTCCTCATAAACCTGTCCTTTCAAAATATTTTAAAAAAAACACCAAAAACCATATCTACGAAGTCTCTCTGTCGCTATTTAAAGACTGCCAACTTGCTTAAAAGAGAGCATAGACAAAGTCTGCAGATTAGAGGGGGGAGAACTTAGTTTTCTGTGAAGAACCAAATATCTGCCAAACTCCAGATTATCAGACCAGAGCTGGGACCAGGGCTCTAGGGCTGTGCCTGAAGACCCCTAGGGCTAAGTTTTCTAGAAGAGTGGGCATAGATCAGAGGTGTGAGAGGTTGTCATGGAGACAGCTCCTGAGGAAGGCCTGTGCAGAATGCTTCCTAGGGAATGAAATCCTTCTTGGAGAGGTGCTGTATGAAGCAAGGTTGACTCAATAAAGAGCCCTTGGCCAGCAGGATGGGAAATGGTTTTCTGGAGGAAACTCTGCTGGGTGGATCTTTCAGTTGTCTGCCCTGTCCTGGCTCCTCCTCTATCAGTCCTAACCCAGAGTTAGTCTCTGCAACTGTGGCTCCTCTGATCAGAGCTGCGGGAGAGTTCCCGTGTTGCCCAGATCCTGCTGGAGGTCTGTGGAAGTCACCAGTAGGGGGCAGCCCAGCATGCTCCTCAGTCTTCTGGCTCCTGCCCCGCGGCGTTGTTTAGATTGCCTTTTGGGTGGTCCAGGAAACAAAGAACTTGCGTTCAGGTGTCTGTGTCCATTGTGTAACTGAGAAGCCCTGGGATCTTCCCTGCTAGTATTCCTTTCTTTGTCTCTCTGTCCATTTCTCACGACCTTCTTTCTTCTATCTCTCACTTCTTACTTCCCTCCCTTCCCCTTTTCTTTTTTCTTCCAACTTTTAAAAATTAAAGAAAAAATTAACACCACCACCACCACCACAGCTTCATATGCTTATATTTAGAACTGGCACTTTAACTTTTTTATTTTGTTTTATTTTGACAATCTTTTTAAATAAAAGAAATCGTTTAACAATTTGTTTCTTTACTCCGGACCCATTTTCCTTTCCCAAGATGACCTTCACTGCAATTTTTTTTTTGATACTTTAAAAATGTATGCTGGATAATAAGCAGCATATATTCTGGTATCTTTAAAACTTCACCTATATTGTTTCGCAGTAAATGTACACATCAGTATGTAATTTTGCTCCTTTTTCTTTCTCATTTAGCATGAGTATCTTTTTGCTTAAATAGATAGTTCAATTCAACTTATGTATTTTTATCAACTTGTATATTTAACGCATCTTATTTTCTTGAATTTCTTTATCGATGAATACTTGGGTATACTTTTGATAATGACCATAACACAATATTATGAATATTGAGAATATTGTGGATACTCTTGGGTGTGTCTCTTTGTGTGGGTATGTGAGAACTTCTTGCAGGTGAACACCTAGAAATGAAGTTGTTGGCATAAAGTGTGTTGATATTCCAGGTTTCCTGGCAAATTGCTAATCAGAGTTGTTAACTCTCTCCAGCAATGTAAGGGAGCTCCCCTTCTCCTCAGAAATGCTTTGTATTGTCAGACTTTAAACATTATGCCAGTCTTTTGGGAGAAGAATGATGTATTACTGTTGGTCTAGTTTGCATTTCAGGTTGTTTATGTGGTGAACAGCTTTTCATATGTTTCTTGGTCCAGAATGGCGGTTACCCCTCTGTAAATTGTATTTTAGTGGTTTTCATCCTAACCTGATTCCTCGCTTGATGGAAGCTGAGGGGAGTTGCTTAGGGGACCTAGTTCATGCACACTTTATAGCCACAACCATGTTGTGGTCATCTCCAGATGGTCTCCAGGAAGGGGTATTGGCATTTCTCACTAGAAAGGTCTTTATGGCCTTTAAATTTAGCTCTTTTGTTGGTGTTTCCATTTTGATCAGGAGAAAAATTCATTTATCTAGGGCATTCCTGGCCCCCCAGTGGAAGAATATTCTCTAGTGACTGTTTTTCATAATTTCATATGGTTTCTTGACGACTTTCAGCAAACTCTCCTATGTGACGTTAGGTCCAAGAACTGTTATGCTTTACTTACCTAACTTATTTTCATCTCACAAACGCCGTGAATTTACCACTGGCAAATTTATCCTGTTTCTCCTTCTTTTCTTGGATGTTGGTGACTAGAACTCTTAGAATTAAGCTGGTGGACCTTTGCCAACAAGTCATTGCCTTTTTTTTACCCCAATTCTTTAGTTCCGTTGATGTTCTGCTCTTGCTTTTCTTTATTTCTTCAATTTTTATTTATGTTTTCTCACTATATTTTATTTAATGTAACTAGGAATTTAAAAAACAGCTGATGAAAAATGGAATAAAAATGTTAAAAAGGGCATACCTAACAAAACAATAAAATAGATGCTTTACGTAACAGATGTTAAGTATGCAGGGTGTGGCTGGCCCTAATGTAAGTGTGCAGAGCATTGCGATGATCTGGGCACGGAGGGTGCCTGGACTCCCAGGTGATTTCAGAACAGCAATAGCAGCTACCTGAGCTCAGCTGGAAGGAGTGGAGGCTGCTGGAAAGTTCTGGCTGTGACTGCAAAAGACACCATGTTCTCGTTATCTGCCCTTTTTACTGCTAGTTGCAAGAGCAAAGCATTAACACTTAGGGGCCTCTGCAATGCAGTTGTTATTGGGGGACAATTTAGAAGAGAGTCATTGCAGTGTCTGTTAAAAATGTCAGTGGAATGAATGTCTTGGGAAAATGTATCTAAAATGTGATAATTTTGAAACATTTTTTAAATACTCGATTCTGAAAGTTGTTGTTTGAGGAAAAGGTTGGAGTGCTAAAATGTTCCTCCTTCTGTGTGTGGTAGCTGGAGAGAAGAGAGCAAATCTTTCCTGCAGGTCTATTAAGAGCCAGGCCCTTGGGGGTTAGGGAGACCAAGATCTTTGAGAGGAGGATGTACTTCTCCTGGATGTTGCCTCATTATGTAATAGGGGATGTGTCTATCTGGGTCTTTTAAAAATTATTTCTCCTTGATGTAAATTTATTTCTTTAGAACATTTACTTGTACTTTACTTTAAAAATTTGTTTCCTAAAAATGGGTGCGCCAGTCTTATAATAGTAGCATGTCATCTTTTTGCTTTTTTGAATTGGGTAGAACGGGCCTATTGAGGCTGTATCCTTTCTTTCATTGGCTACTAGACTTTTCATTTTATCTCATGTTGATAACAGTAGGGACACTTATTTGTTTTCAATATATTAATTGGAATATATTATTTATCTTACAATTTTTGAAAGAGAAAGTGGAAAATCCATCCTGGAATAACTTCCTGTAGTACCTTTGGAAACTTCAAGTGCTGTCTGCTATCCATCCACCCATCTACCTACCACCCATCTACCATCCATCCCACCCATCTATCCTTCATCATTCGAACACCTATTTTGTGTGGTACTTTGCTAGATGCGGATGCACACATTATGAATGATAAAATGGAATATAGCTGTCTTCAAAGAGGTTGTGATCTAAGAACAGTGAATAGACACATACTCAAATAACTACAGCACGAGGAAATTCATGATGGTACTTTTAAGAATTTTGTATTTGTATTACTAGGGATTGTCTTGGTTATAAGTGACAGGAATTCATATCAAACTTTTGTTAGTGACATCTAACCTCAATGATAACTGGAACATACACTCAGTGGCATTTTCAGGGTTCTCTCTGTATCTCTTAGCTCCCCCTTCTGTGTACTGACATCATTCTTGGATAGTCTTTCCTTCTATTAGAAAATGTTCCCAATGGAAGCCCCAGGCCTGTATAATCTTTCAGTTATATATCTATATATGTATATGTATGTATGCATATATTAATATAAATTATTTTTATATATGTAAATTTTTATATATAGAGAGAGAGGGCGAGGGAGAGGGAAAGGGAGAGAGACTGACTCAGTGCTAACATTCATTAATTTTTGGGACAGTTCTCACTGGTCTAGTTTAAAGTCACAGCAAATCTTTAATCCAAAGCCAAGGGGATGGACTTTTCTGCCCATCAGAGTCACCAGTTTATTCCCATATTTGAAGTTTTGGAAGTGGAGGGAAAGGAAGGTTTATATGAGAAGCATTAAGGCCACATGGACTTTGTGAAATATGCCTCATGAAAGGGAAAATTGCCATTATTATAGGCAAAGGAGGGAAGAGGAGATAATGGATCACGAAAAAGATTGTGGAGAGGCAAGAAGGGTGAGAAAAGGGGGACAAGGAGTCTGCTTCAGTGTTTTAGACAAAGGAGAGACTGGCTGTTCCTCTTGGAATGTGAGGAGAGAGGTGACTTGTGGGTGGTGTCTTGGGATGATACCAGCACCCCCATGACCATCACCAAAAAGATAAAATGCCTTTGAGAGGTAGTGGATGCATTTCCAAGTATTTTTGAGGCCTATAGACAGAAGGTACCTTGGAAGGGGAAGCAAACTGAGATTGTTGAAAGGATGATGAAAGATTAAGAAAAAAATGGAACCTACTAAACCTGCCACCGACTATGAAACCTGGTCTCATCTCAACTAAGAAACCATGGTTTCTTCTCAGTCACACTCAGTTTCACTCCTCTTGCTATATTTTAAAAAATGGGGGTGGGCTGGGATAGTGGATAGGGATCCCCTTGGGTAACCTGATGAGGTTAGATGGAAGTTACCCCTTCTGTCATGTATCCCCAACCTCCTGAGTCACTGGTTTTTGCTCTGCTTTTTTGCAGTTACATTGCGAATCAGAAAAGGTTAGAAATCATCAATGAAGATGATGTTGAAGCTTATGTGGGACTGAAAAATCTGTGAGTACTTCAAATATCTATACATAATCTCAGAACTTTTTCTTAGGCTCTGTTATTGTCAGGGGTTGTTCATCACTTAATTCTAATATACATGAACTTATATGTTTTCATAGGACAATTGTGGATTCTGGATTAAAATTTGTGGCTCATAAAGCATTTCTGAAAAATGGCAACTTACAGCACATGTAAGTAAAAGTTTATTTTTTTTTCTTCACAGGACCCAGTTTATTCAATATTCTCATCTTCTTGGTTTCCTTCTTTTACAACTTTAAACTCCCTTTTCAAAAATAAGTTAGCATAGCTGTGACAATAACTTAGAAACGTTTAGCTTTGATTTTGTTTGATTTCTGAATAGCTTCAGAGGAGTACTTAGAACAGCCTGTTTATTTCCTTTCATGAAATTTTGGGCCACTTCCATCTTGGACAGAGCAATAGGCCAACAGCAAGGAGTCTGATGTGAAAACTATGACCTGGTATAGCATCCTTGATTCTTTTCCTTGGAATCATGACATGTTCCCTGGAAAACATCAAACTAGTGCAATTGAAAGAAACTTGGCCTTTTTTGGGAACCAAAAATTGCTAGTGCTTCCCCCTCCCCTACAATAGAACCTCTTTGAATCCTCAGTTTACCAAAGCTATCTGTTATGATTGATAAAAGTGGGGAAAGAAATCAATCATGGAACATTTTAAGGGTTCAAATTGTTATTAATAATAGATAAACCTTTCCCTAAAATCACGTTAATGCTTTCTTGACTGCATTCAAATGGACAATATGGAAAAAGGGAACTTTTAGGGTATTTACTGCTAAATCCTGTTAGATGATAGCAGTTAGTCAATAACGTATGACTGTCCTGAGAGGTCTCTGCATTTAGTAGAGAATCACGACCCTGAAGCTCGGATTGGTGTTCCACCCATGCCCGACTTTTCTGCGGGAGCTTCTGCTAGAGGAATGCTGCTTGAATTCATTGACCCTTTTGTGTTCTGAAAATTCTCTTTGAAATAATACCCTATTGTTTCAGAGTCTATAGCTTACCTGTAGGACTCTTACCTGCATTATCTCACTTGATTTTTCTGACAATTAGTCAGGAAGATATTTTGATTTCCATTTTATAGACATAAAATCAAATGGAGAAAGTTCTAGTAGTTGCTCTGGTCCACAGATTCCAAGTGGCAGGGTTGTGATTGCAAGGCTCACTCCAGGCCATGTGCCTACAATAAGAGGACAGGGAATAAAGTGTGTGCTACCAATATTCTTGTAGAGTCAACCCTTCTTATAACATTGGTCTTTTTTGTTTTCTTGGGGAGAATAGTTTCTCCACTGATTTTCAGGCCAGTTATGAAAGAAGCCATTCTCTTAGTCTAGGCTGCCTGATTACTTATAAAGATTTGTTGATATTTGGGAACATCTTGATTTCATAAAGCCAGTGCCATGACTCATATTTTATAGGTGGCCTTAATGGAGAAGTCAACTTAAAAAAAGTATATAGAATTAAAGATATAAAAAATTCAGCAAACGGTGATGAATTTCCAGGGAACTTTATTAGCACATTTCTCTTTAAATGCTTTTTAGTATCATCTAGGTTGTTGATTTATCTGAACAGATTTATATCTGCATAACCTGATAGCATAAACAAGAGAGAAGTTGGATACAAAAAAAATACAAAATGCTCTAGTGCAATCATTTAAATGTAATTAATGACTTCACTGGTTAAGTTCTGGTGTTTTCATTACACTTGACTTTAGACCTGAATTACTCAATAAAGACATTTTACTTCCCTTACAGTTATGATTTGTATAGTGGGCTTCTGGCTCATTGTAGTTTTAGTAATAGACATTACTTTTCTATACTGCTTATATATCCATACTGTCTTTGTTTCATGCTTTTTGCATGAAATCCTGTGTGTTTTAGGGTGATTTATGATAGAATAATTTTAATGGCATACATTCCATGTGCTGTATACAACTTAGATAAAGCCAACCATCTGCCCCTGTCTCCCAAAGAGGTGTGACTTGAAAATAGGAAACCAAAGAGACAGACTTACTTTGTATAGTTTCTTTAAAAAAGAGCAGTTGGGGCGGTGGGGAAAAAAAAAAGAGCAGTTAGGAAACCCAGTCATTGATCAAACTATAAAATCTCTACTGGTATTTGTAAGCATGATCTATACTAAGACAGAACAGAATTAGAATTAATAGACAGTTTTGAAGTTGTGTAAAGTGTCAATAAGCTTCATATATTCACATTTAACAAAAGAGGTCCCCAAGTGTCAATATATGAAATTAAATTAAGTTGTTGTCTTTTGAGGATGTCAGGGAGAGGAGGGAATTCAGTCAGGTGTCTGCTTTTCCAGATCTTCCTTCAAATGCTGTTTATGACTGAAGACTCTACCAGCTCCTTCTGCCTATTTTCCTAACAAAAATTGCAGTTTCATGTAAATATCAACACAGTGGGTGCAAGGGAGCTGGCAAAGAAATCTGTCTTACAGGATGTCTCTCTACTGTGGGTTACACTGATTATCTCTCTGAGTTCCCCCAATGTCTATTTCACTTCTGGTTTCCGGAACACTCAAATTGGATCCTGCCTCTCACTTTCACCGCTCCTCCCCAACTCGGTCCACACTTAGTGTCACCTGGTGACTGTCCAGCATCCTGGTCATTGAGTTTATTTCTTGGTGCCTTTAATTCCTGCCTGGTCCCTGAGAACCCAGAGACTGTGAGAAAAGCCAGTATTTATGTTTTCCAGAGGCTTTGCAGAGGTGCTAATTAGCTCCTTTCAAAGTCCTATAATCAAACAGTAAGAGGATTGTTGATTTTTTTTCTCCTCTCCCCCTCCTTTTTGGCTTTTGGCCCCAATAATAAGTATGGTTCATAAAACTCATCTCATTCTCTGGCGAGGACGCCAGCTCTGGGCTGCGTTGCCGGCAGCCCCGTGGGGAGACTGCTCCTAGCTGCCTTGGCTGATCAGCCCGCCTGAGAGCCTGGACAATGAGTGTCCTCTTTCTCTGCCTCCACCCTTCTCCTTCTTGGAGAGAAAAAGCAGGTGGTTTTGTTTTTTCCTTCAAAAGGATGGGGATTTCTAATGAAGACAAAAACAGTTGTGCATTACAGGAGAGGGAGAAGACAGGCAGATGGATTTTTCAGTGTATTATATTATATTAAAAAAAAAAAGACTCATGTGGGCACATTTTACAACTCCCCAGTGGATTGTTTTCCCATGTAGGTGAGCATTTGCCACTGAGAAGATGCAAATGTAGAAGAGGAGGGACACTTGTGTTAGTAGGAGTTGAGATGAGTGGAAATGTCCATGTAGAATTAATTGGCGAGTGGACACACATATTCTTGAATTAGGAGATGCTGAAGTGGCATTTTTTTTCTCTTTCAACTGACTTGCTTTAACTCAGGTGGTGGCTTCTGGGTTGAGTCCTCTCTAAAGGTCATGGGTCAGGGGTACCAGGCTGTTTCAACCCCTGATTTCCTTGGCTGACAGAAGCAGCTAGCTCAGGGGTGGGCTGGGATTATTGTCATCCTTATATCTCCTGTTCTTTTTGGATTCAGCCCAACGTTTGCTTTCTGAGCAGGAAGCTGATGCTGAAAAGCTCATTGCAATTTGTTGAGGACTTGGTAACTTTTGTGAAAGTTGATTTTTGTTTTACATTCATGTTATGTATTAAACTCACATCTAAAAGCCAAAGCATTAAACGCTTTTTAAATAAATTGAACCAGTAAGCAAATTCACATAGTGAGTCAGCTGCCAGGATTATGGTTCTGAATTTCCCAATTCAAGGTCTCCTCTCTGGAAACTGAAACTCCAACCCAATGAATAAAACTATGTATGTGGAAAACAGCAGTAAATTAAGTATTTTTTTCAATCATAAATACATCTTTTTATGTCAGGTTGTTCCAAATTTTAAAATATGTCACCACCATCATCTATAATAAAATCTGCATATTTCTTTTTAGCTGATTTGTTGGTGATGATGTTCTCACCATGGACCTATCTGATTACTCAGAAGTTATATATAAACTATCTCAGCAGTTATTCACTCAGTAGGTGTGTTCTTCCTATGAAGACGAGTTAATTTTAGTTATCTTCAAGTTTTTGTGTGTCATGTGATTTGAAAACACTTATGATAGTGTTTGGTTTGAAAGCATCTTTCCCTACTGACCTTACAGTTTTAAATTTAATTTCATTCTCCTGTTAATTGTTCCAAGGGTTAGAGATCTGTAGGAGGTGTATAACTTGGTTTTGCATAGGAAAAATAAGTTTTTTTGTGTAGAAAAGAGATAAAAATAGACAACATGCAAAGAATTCCCCACCTCTACCTGCAGAATTACAGGAGAGGCTAGAACTTAAGCCATCACTCCAAATGAAAAAGAGATGATTGGCCTATGTAAGGCATATACAATGATCAAATAAAGTTATATTTTGAAAAAGAAAATCTCTATTTGAATACTTTGTTCCTGCAAGGTAATATTTGGAATTCACATGGGATGTTTTTTATTTTTTTCAGCAATTTTACCCGAAATAAATTGACGAGTTTGTCTAGGAAACATTTCCGTCACCTTGACTTGTCTGAACTGTAAGTAATGATTTTATGTGGCATTTGGGAAAAAATTTCAAAATTTCAATTAAATATATATTTTTAAATGAGTAATGTTATAGATTTGTTTTTTTTTATCAAAATCATTGAAAATGATTTCTCAAATTTTGACTACTTATTCTTTCATTCTTCGTGAATATGTGATTCAGTAATAAAAACAACAGATATCACAATGGTGACATCTTTTATGATGAGTCTAAATGTTATATTTGCAGAAATGATTTGTTTTCTAAAGGAGGGAAAAACAGGGGGACTTTGTGTGAAAATGACAACATATCTCATGGCATCTGTTTGGTCCTTGTTACGTTCAGGTGACAGTAAATCCATTCAAGAAGGAAATCCCAATGGGCAATACCCCCCCCCCCCCCCCACCGCCACCAGCTTTAGTCCATCAACTCCAGAGCTGATTGACTGTTAGTGAATATTAGAGGAGAGCTAGTGTTTTCCTTGCTCTCCCAACATTGAGAGATTTCCTTCTAGGTCTGCCACTGCATTCAATATTTATCCTTATGCTCAATTTCCTTTGCTGTAAAGTGGGAGTGAAAATATGAAATGTCTTGAGGACTATTAGTCATTATTTCCAAGTGTGACCCATTATTGTGTTAGTACATAAAGAAAATATGAGCTGTGCCATTCCTTTGGGTAAGGCACCCACAAAGAACCCTAGAGCAGAAGTTCTGTGTGGCAGAGGTAGACAAGGTCTTTAAATACCAAGCAATAGCTTTCACTTAAACTTTGTTGCCCCAGTTGTAGGTTCAGCCCTATTCAACAAGGAAATTGTGTGGGTTAAAGGATACCACTAGTGGGGAAACAAGTTGATAGATGGTTTGATGGTGAAGTTTGGCCATTAGCTATTATTTGGAATAAACTCAATTCAAGCAGTTAGAGCACAGATTTCTAATTCAGGAATAGATATAGAAAATTTAAGGAAGATCTATGAAATAGAGTAAGAGAGAAAACATTTTGTGTGACACCACAGAAAATTTACTTGAGGAGTTAATAGTTAGAGTCCTGATTTCAAATTCACATCTTGATATTCTCCTTGCAGTATATTTGCCAGTTGCAAATCAAACTAATATGGCACCAGGAAATGGGGATACAAAGGGAACAGTTTCTGTGTTCCAGGATTATGCTATCATGTGGAGAGGTAGAAGCCTAAACAAATAAAAGGGATGCGCTGTAAACAGTTATTGCAAAAGAAATCACACACTGAGCTAGCAGCAGTCAACTGTGTGCCGGCATTCTGTGGTCTTGTGAGCATTCCTGTGTTATATGTGAAGATCCCTTTGCATTTTTATCCCTTCTGCTGATTCAATCATACATTTGCTTTAGAAAGATTCTATAGTTTCTCATGTACTCTGAGAGCCAGGAAACATCTTAGATAAGTGGGGTTTAAACATTGTGAATCTCCTCTGCATTAGTCCATATCCAGTAGCATTGAATCGTATTTTGGTGTTGAAGGGGTACTTGTCGAAGATCACGCAGGCACAAATTAAACGAGTCTGTCATGACCACATTTTCCCCAAAGAAACTCCCAGAAAAATCTCCAGGGATCCCTGAGATTCTTAGAACCCAACCAGAAAACCACAGGAGCAAATGATGTTGCAAGCCCAGATCCTGTCCTCACGGAAATCTTAAGTATTGTGGTTAATGCCAGGCAGAGCCTATGTAACGATTTTAAATGACCTCATTTAAAGGCTCATTACCATAAATGGAATTCATCTTAAATAGGCCACTGAGTATTATAAATAAGCATTTAAAGATTTTTTTTTCTTGTGGTTTTTATTTTCCTCTTCACTACTTCCTCTTTGGCCAATCACAAGCCACAGGAGCCAGGCGGCATGGCTGAATGGTGGCATTTTCTTTGCAGACCTTCCCAACCTGGGCGAAGGGGTCCAATCTGCAACTCAGTTGCCCTTGCTCACGGAAACCCTGAACTTGGTGCGTGAGAGCATGTATGCTCACACA
Source organism: Scalopus aquaticus (assembly GCA_004024925.1). Taxonomy (NCBI): domain Eukaryota; kingdom Metazoa; phylum Chordata; class Mammalia; order Eulipotyphla; family Talpidae; genus Scalopus; species Scalopus aquaticus. The sequence continues at coordinate 216,267 of PVIJ01000603.1, read as the reverse complement.
GGATGTCCAGGAACTAACATTTCTTGCATCAGTCAAACAGAACTGTGGTTGCATAATGAAGAAAGCTGAGAGGACCAGCCTATTGCGCTCATGATTGAGCTTTGCATTATACTTACCATTTCATTTTAAATTAGGATGAAATTGCACCCCCAACTGAAATTTGGGCTTATTAAACAATAACCTCTCTAACCTGGTTGGAAATAAGTATGTTAGCATACCTGAGAACATATTGTTGACATCTGTAATATCTTCTGAATTGGAGATTATCTTCTTAATATAGTAATTGTGATAAATTTATTATGGAACCTTAGTTTTCTCCAACTTATGAGACATCTTTTCTATCCTATATTATAGCTACTTATGTTCCTGTCTTGTTTCACCTATAATTTTGTAAGGTCTCACAACATGTTGCATCTTTAGCCTCTGTGGTGGTGTTTGCATGTGGCAGAAACTTGTTAAGTACTACATAAATGATTGGATAATAAATACTGTCATGCAATAAAGGTAGGTATGATTTCCAAAGATTGCAGGCTAGAAAATATCGTAACATTGTAGTACTTCATTAATATTTGTGTAGTTAAATCTGGAAATGCAGTTTGATTGCATTTCATTTTTGTTCCATGTAGGATCCTCATGGGCAATCCATTTACATGCTCCTGTGAAATTATGTGGATCAAGACTCTTCAGGAAACTAAATCTAGTCCAGAAACTCAGGATCTGTACTGCCTAAATGAAAGCAGCAAGAATATTCCCTTGGCAAACCTGCAGATACCCAATTGTGGTAATTTACTTTTAAATCAATGAGTTCTAGTTGCTATTAATTATTCTAATTGCCTTGGTGTGGTGGAGAGTCTGGGAGGATTACCACTATTCCCATTTTATATAGTATGCTATTGATGTCTCCAGTGATTCAGACAACATTTGTGTGCCATATAGAGAAATCTGCTGGGAGCAACTTTGCTAAATATTCTTTGCAAGTAGAATATCAATTTTGAATGAATAACTTAAAATGCATAGAGAAAAAAAGTACTCTGTTTATTCCTTTGTTTCTTTGTCCGTCCATCTGTCCATCCATCCATCTATACATCCATCCAACCATCCATCCATCCATCCTTCATACAAAAAATACCTATGAAGAGTTTGATACTTCGTTGATCCACTATGTACTTGTTTGATCTCCAGGCCATATAGGAGGATGGATCTCAGGATGTTAAAATAAATGCACAAAATAAACGCGGCTCAATCCAGCACATTCCCTTAAGCTTTTCTCACTAGCAGGTGTCTGTGCCTCTTGGAAAGACATTGTGTTTTGCCCTTCCTCAAGTTTTCCCCCATTTTGGGGTTTATTGTCTTCCACTTACTCATGTACCCCTTTCTTTCCTCAGCATTTGTACTTCCAGGACTTAAAAGGGCATCATATAAAAAAAATAAAAGGGTATCATATGATGAAATTATAACTCTCTGTGAGTGCCAGTGTAATTTTAAGGGAGGAAAATCAAAGTGTCTGCTTAGGATTTTGCTATAATACCCACATATGCATATTACTCCTCTGTTGAAATTTTTTTATCAGTTAGTTAACTAGTTAATCATTTCAAGCATTTGTATTTGATCTTCGGGCCTGGGGACATGACATAAAATCATGTAGTACCTGGTTTACATTGCAAAGAAATTATGCATTAACCAGAAACATGCTATTCTTTTTTCCCCCCCGCCCAAAACTATTATTTGGGGTCAGTTTTTATATAAGAAAATACAGCTGCTGCTCACTTTAATGAGAATGTAATAAAAGGAAAGAAGTGTTTGTTTCTTATCCTGAGGGGCTGAGAAGACAGCACTCACCCTTCCCACAGATTTTTCTGTCATAACTAGGTCCTTTGGCATCATAATGGAGGTATCAGGCTTTTTTCCCTTGCCAAGTTCCCATAGCTTTCTTTGCTAGCCAACATAGAAGAAAAAAACAAAAATCTCTTAATATATATATTTTTCTGATTGATAAGAGGGTAGCTATTCTCTGTTATGGTATAAATTTGCACTGCTGAGAGAAATTGCCTAGAGGGACACGAAATTCAATGTTGAGTCACCTGGCCCCTTGGCCAGCTCCCAAATCCCCGTGGCTGTTGTGACCACATTGATTCAACAACCACTGAGAGGAAAAAAAGAAAACATTTAATTTCTGCTCTGATTTCACAAACTGCCCCTTAGCAGACGTCTGCTTTGCCCTAGACTGAAACCAATTCTGGCTGTTTTTTTTTTTTTTTTAAATTTTTGGTCATGTAGCCTTGAGGGCATTCTGGTAGTGCCCCCTCCCCCCCCTTAGGTTTGTCACTAGGTCATTGAGATAGTAAAGAGGAGGGACAGAGGGTGTAAAGGGTAAAGGTGAACTTGTCCCAATTTTTCCTGACCAGTTTGTTGGTTTTCAATTATTTTTTTGTATCCTATAAATTAGTCAGTGAATTGTTTGAGAGTAGACTTTAGATCTACTGCCAAAGGGCATGCATTGATTGATCCATTACTACTCAATAGTTAGATTTATGGTAACTGTTCACCTTAAATCTTCCATATTGATGGGCATTTAGCTTATTTCCTATTTTCCATTATATATTCAACAAATATCTTTATATGTATTCTTTGTGCACATGTACAGGTGCCAAGATTCTTCTAGAATATGTAATAGGAAGCACTTTTTGGCTTAAATGATTTACACATTAATAATAATATAATAACAGCCACTTAATACCTTGATCTTGGCCAGTTTATTTTTTTATTTTTATAAAATACAGTATGTTATTGTTTTTTAGTTTGTATCTTCTTGATTATTATTATCTTCAGTTTATTGGACACTGTCAGTAAATTGTCCATTTGTATTCTTGGTCTATTTTTCTATAGGGTTTTTTTTTTAGAATGGAAAATAAAGCTTTTTTTTCTAAACTGTCACTGATTAAATTTTTGTGTTGAAAAATTCTGTGACCTCTGTTATGTAATAATAACTAAAATAAGTATAGAGGCACAATTTCCAGTTTGTACTTGGAATTTTGCTAATTTGCAAATCTAATTGTAAAAAATTTGCTAATTTTCTGTCCTTTTTGCAATCAGGTGTAAAGCAGGCACTTCTAAATAGATCAGGCTCACTCTAGCTTCATTCCTGGTAATGAAATTTGTAGGAGACAAAGAAACTGAAAGATATGCCAGCAAGATAGAAGGTGAGAGGAGAGAAGATGGAATTTATTTGAATTTTTTTTACTTACGACGTGATAACTACATAGGAAATACACAGAGCTCAGGATCACTAAGGCAAGATGAAAAGAGTATCCAATCAAGAATTACTGGTGTGTATTGACAAAAAAAAAAAAAAAAAAAACCCAAACTTGACCTATCTCATTTATCACAAAGTTGATGAGGTTAGTTTTACTCAGTTACTAGAGCATAACCTGCATACCTAGCCTTAGGTCACTAATGGGTGGGCGAGCGGCATGGAGTAGCCCGATCAAGAAAACATCAGTATATTTGTTAAGACAAGGACAGAGAGATGTGGGTCTTCCCAGTCATTAGCTGTTAACTTATAATACTAGATAAGCTTTAAATTCGTTACCTGTAAATAAGGATAATAGTGACACTTACTATATAATGGGGAAGAGCCTCCCTGGTGGCACAGGGGTTCAAGTCAGTGCTATCAAGCTATTTCCAGCTACTGCTGCATGAGTTTGATCCCCGGCCAGGGAGCTGACCCACATGGCGCAGCAGACGTCTCCTGTCTCGCCCGCTGCTCCCCTCAGCAGTATATTTCAGTAGGTCCACCGGTTCTGCTCCTCACTCTGTCTCTGGTGAATCCTCTCATAGCCCACATCTCTGGCCTAGATCCTAGTTCTTCTATACATAAATAAATAAACCTTTAAAAATATATAATGGGGAAAATACTATACATATTATTCAGTAAATATTAGCTATTAATATTAGTATCATCAATATGAATATAACCTTAAATATATTAAAAGTAAAATGTATTTTAAATCTAATATAAATAATGTGCTTAATCTTTTGTTAAATTTAAATAAAAATAGCAAGGCCTTAACAAGGTAATCACAACTCAGAGAAATGGTGTGTACTCAAATAAACTCAAGATATGTAAGATGAAGGGAAGTGAAAAAATTCCCTTAGAGTGGACTTCTCAGGTTTTAATATGGCTATGTGTATTTTGACCTTCCAGGGTTACATTCCCTATAGGTTTTTTTTTTTTTTAAATCTTGGATTTCTTCCCACTCCCAAGGCCTCTGCAGAGCATCTCTAGGAATTCAAGATTAGAGTTGTGTTGAGCACACTTTAGGGAAAGTTTGATGAACTAGATGATTGCTCAGCTCATCATTCCATCAGGTTCAGAAACAAAAGCCTTTTTGTCCATCACCCATTGCCTTGTTACTGAAAGTGTAGTTTGTGGAACAGGGTGTTTGTTAAAAATGTAGTCTCTGAGTTCCCAACTCAGGCCTACTGGAAAAGAAGCACGATTTTAACAAGTTCCAGTGGTGATTGATCTGAGTGTTATGTATGGGAAAGCCTGGTCTAAAGAAAGTCAGTCCTTGGCTGATGACTTTGTACTGAGCTCTACAGGTAGGATGTCTTTCCTGGACACATGCAGGTCAAGAGACTGGGATGCAGAGGTGTTTTCTGGCTGGGAAGCTGGTCATCTCTTAGCTACAGTGAGGTTTCTCAAAGTGTCAAAGGAGGCGGCTCTAAAACTCAAATCAGATCCCATCAGAATAATGCTACACACTCTTGGAAGCATTACTGAGCTTTCCTCTGTACTTGTGCCTATTTCAAATCTTATTAGTCAGGAAGTAGTGCCTGGCAAATGGTTTATCCTGCTTGGCTATTCATGCTTCCCAATTCATTTTTATTGTGCTAATTAAACCTCAAGTGATATTTCAAGTACAGATTGTTTTTTCCATTATTGAATCTTTGGCCAGCATATTAATGCTGTAGAATTAACGTGAGTCAGATGCTTACTCATTTGTGGAAGACTTTACATTTAAAAGATCTAGACTTGGCCAATTTTGCACAGATTCCTTTGGAAACAGCTATGACAGGGTGATACAATTCTCTATAAATAAAGGAGACTCACTCTTCCTTCACAAATAGATACAAATTATTTTTTTAAATGAACCAAATTCCTAGCTCATGGATCTGTACTGGTGTTTGTGGTCTCTGCTAAAATTGAGTAGATGCAGTCTAGGGAGGTAGTATAGTGTGGGGGAAAAATTCTGAGTTTTGGGTTCAAATTCCAAGACTAGGTACTTGGCAACTTTGGAAGATGTATTTGACTTTTGCAAAATTTATATCCTTCATTAATTAAGTGAAGGCAAAATACTTAACTTCAAGATTTGTTGTAAGGATTAAAAATAACCCAATAATTTAAAGTACTAGACAAGAATTTCTGGTTTAGTGAATGCCCAGTGAATGTTATTATTTAATGTAATTAAAAAACATTTTAGAATTACTAATCATATAAATTTAGGCTTGTAGAAAAAAATATTAGATTTTATAGGACACAATCTGATTCTCCACTGAGGATATCTTTATTTTAACTTTTTCCTGTGCAGAATTTCCAGACTGTTAGGTGCACTTGTAAAATGTAGGACCCTCACCCCATAGGTTTGTATTTAAGGTGTAAGAAGGGTGTCTCCATGCTCTGTTGGTGGAGTCTGATTAGAGGAGGTCAGAATGTGGGGATGAGGCCCTAGCTTGTTGGTGCCTCCTGATTGAGTGGGTTGATCTGTTTTAGTACAAAAAATGGAAAAAGGTCAACGAAGCACAAAAAGTTGTGAGCTGGAGAACTGAGGGATGGGTAGTGAATGACCGGAGTGCTGAGAATACTGATTATCATGTCAGTCATGGGGAACACCAAGGGACAACTTGTTTTCTATCCAGACTCCTACAAAGCTCAGAAAGTGATACCAAATACAGGAGGTTGGCTGAAGTTTTGTTAAGTAACACTTAAATCCATTTTCATCCCAAGTGATTGTACTCCTTACTAGCAGAAAACTGGAGATTTATTATCTAAAGAAGATAAAGCTAAGATCCTGAGGAACTCTAGGTAGAGTTGAAGATTTGAGAACCATTCTGAAAATGATGGATTTCCATTCTGAATATTGACATGTCTATTCTTTTTCCTTTTCTAAGGAGAATACTGGAAGGACATTACCTGCATAATTTGACTGTTCCCTTCCCCAAGTGTTTTAATAATACTGATATCAGATGCTACCCAGTAGAGGCCAATAATATTGCTCTCCAGTGAGGTTGGCAGTTAATGAGTGTGCATTGCCTCTGATACCTCATTCTTAAAGATGTGTAAACAGTTAAGGGTCACCAACTGTTTGATAAAAACTTTTGAGAGAGAAAAACAAACACAAAATAATCAAAAAGAGAAAGAAAAAAGTGCAAGAGATGGTTGATATGGAGAGAAGAAATACTCAAAATAAATTTTCATTAATACAAAATCAGAAGCAAAACAGGATGCTGTAAAATTAGAAGACTATTCAGGAGCAGTAAAAGAAGCTTGGAAACTAAAACTATGACAGAGCAGAAAACCTCCAAGGAAAGTTTGTATTTTAAATCTGAGGAAATCTCCCTTAAATAAAACAAAAAGATGGAAAAAGATGGAAAAAGATGGATAATTGGAGAGAAAGGATTAAAAACTTAGAGGAGCTATCTAGAAACTTCAACATCCAAATAATAGGAGCTCTGGATGGTGAGAAAATATTGTGTCAGAGTTGAGCTGGCATAATTTTTTTTTTTTACTTAGTGGTACATATCACAAGGTTCTATCCTCTAATTAATGCTATCTTAAATTTAATAAAACTTGATAACAATTACATGTGATGCATCAGCTGTCACTGGGGTTTATATACCCAAATGAGCTTTATCCCTAAATGTGGACAACATGACTTCATAGTAAAGGAAAGATATGAAGACAGAAAATGTCAAGTGTTGCATGGTAATGTATGAAAGTGACCTACATTTTATCCTCCATGGTTGGAGATCAGTAGTAAATATTAAAATAGAAAAATCAGAAGTAGCAATATAAACATGGTGTTTAGTCATGGAGAGATCAAAACTCCAAAACTGAGTGGAAAGAGGTGAAGTTAGTGCCTGTGGAGAACAGGAATAAGTATGACTTGGCTCCTGATTTTCACACGTAGTTTAATATTTTTTCATAATAAGTTTTGTTACAGACTGTATGTGATTGCATGGTTTGATTAAAAAACTATAAAAATTTTTTTGAAAAGTCACCTCGATCATAATGCTGAATCTTCAAGGAGATTTTTCACTAAGTAAACCATTTCTTAAATCTTGCCATGACATGCTTCTTAACACATTAGAAAGCTTAATTGTCACAGACGTTGTCACTGGATATTAGACTTGGAAGAAATTTGAACTAGATCTTCTAATTAAACTGCTGAATCTTAGTGAGAAGGAAGCATCGAGAGAAGAGGAGAAATGACTCACCCAGGCCATGTAGTACAGGCAGGTTTAGAGCCTGGGACTCCTGACTCCTAATCCAGTGCTCCTTCCTGTCCTTGGGACTGCCTCTGGGTCACCCCATATGCTTCATTGTCCTGTATACCTCAGAGTGTTGGGAACGTTTTTGAAATCCCATGAGATATATACCCTGCTCTCTACTGGATGCTGACAGGAAGGGAGACTTGAGAAGAGGTTACATAGGTCACTAAATGGTCTTCTATGGGGGGTGGGGGGGGAATATGTAGCACAACATGACATACACTATCTGAATTTTGTTCCTGTTTTGTTTCTGTCATGAAGAATAAAGACCTTGTCAGTAAAAACTGAGTCACAGGAGAAGGTTGATGCACATTGTTGTGAGATGGCAGGTCAGATACCTCTAAGGGGGTGGGGGTTAATTGCCGTTTAACGACTATTAAAGATGAATTGCTTTTCTGACCTCTGAGTTACTTACTCTGGAGTTAATGATGTATTGTAGTTCTATAGGACACAGCAGCTGTGGGGTGAGTGCAGTCCCAAGCAGAGTCTTTGATACCAAGCGAGGGATGGACTTGACTGACAGAACCTCAGTTTGTTTCACCCTGCGAGATTCTCTTTCATGTTAAAAAAACAAAACAAAACACTGTGATTCCCTTGTGGTTTAAAGAAGTGTAAACAACCAATAGGTGTGACTGTTTAATGAAGTGATAATAGCATCAATAAAGCAAAGCGAGCATTTGAAATATAAAAGTATAAAATGATGCTGTCCTGAAATATCAAAAAATTGTTTATAAGCTTCAAAATTTCACCTGATAACAAATAGTTTCTTAGGGTTTTCACACAAAAAAGACCTTTTCATTAGAATTAGAACCCATGTAACTTTTTTTTATCACATCATAAATCAGATGACCCATTTTATCTGTATAACTTTGAAACATTGGAATGCTGTGATGGTCAAGCTTCTGATCTTTGAAAAATGCTTGAAAACTACATTTTTCCCAATCTGACTCAAAAATCAAGGTCTGACTGGTTTCAAAATTACAGTCTAATCCTTTTAAAATCCAGGTGTGTAGAGGGTTGGATTTATGAGTTACTTCATGCAAAAAATAGATTTATTCAAGAAAATGTAGATGCATTTCACCCTTTTGTTCTCCACTATAACAAAGTGGAGGTGAGGAAAGGGGGAGATAAGATAACAGTGTTTATTTATGTGCAAAACACTGGATTTGTACCTGTAGAACAGAAGAGATAGAAGACATCCTTCTATAAATTATTTTTTTAAATAAAAGATTACCCTGTAATAATCTTTCTCAGAAAAGAAAATTTGTTTCAGATCTTATGACTGCACATTTTGGTTCATAATTAAATCTGTATAACTTTCCAGCCTGGTCCGTCTTCAGATCAACGTAAATCAGTGTCAGAAAGTAAATAATGAATTATGGATTTTAAAGCATAAGGAGTTTTCATTTCATTACTGTCATTTTGATAACATATTTAAGTATTTGTGTATGTCTCCAATTACTGTTCTTGTTCCACAGGTTTGCCATCAGCAAATTTGGCCGCACCTAACCTTACTGTAGAAGAAGGAAAGTCTATCACATTATCTTGTAGTGTTGCAGGCGATCCAGTTCCGAATTTGTACTGGGATGTTGGTAATCTGATTTCCAAGCATATGGTAAGGCTTATGTTTGGCTCTGTGCTCGTAGAGAGGCTAGTGTCTTAAAACTTGAGGTTCTGTTAACCTAGTGATGACCATTTAATATTTCATAAATCACAGAAAGACCTTTTTGATGAGTTTTGGATGCACATTTACTTTCTTTATATCTTTAAGTAATAAAGACTAATAGAAGTGTGCATTTTAGTTATGTATACCCAGTACATGGAAAAATCTCTATGTCCTAGTGAGCTTTTTGTATCATCATGAGCTTGTGGTCTTTTCCCTTGGAGGAAGCTAGGCAGAAATTTAAGGATTAAATCAATTTTTTCTCATTAGGCAATTGAAATATAGAGAAATAGAATAACTTCTGATTTCTTCCCTTGCCTAAACCTGTTTCAGAATACAAATATTTTCTTTTTTTTTTTTTAACATACAAGCTGGGGTACAGGCCAGAGGTATGGGGCAGTGAGAGGGTTGGGTTCACCAGAGACAGAGTGGGGAGCAGAACAGGCAGATCAGAAATACACTGCTGAGGGGAGCAGCAGGCGAGGCAGGAGAGGTCTGCCGCACCATGTGGGATTCTCCCCGGCTGGGCGTTGAACTCGCGTCGCCGCTGCCCGCTGCCGACACCTCCACAGCGCAGCGCCTAACCGCTGCGCCACCGGGGAGGCCCAGAATACAAATATTTTCTAATGTGATGCACACATACATATATATTTTCTCTCTAATTAGGGGAAGAAACCATAAACCTTGTCACTTTTGGAACCTTACTAACAAAGATTTTTTTTTCTGTTAATTCATTTGTAGAATGAAACAAGCTACACACAGGGCTCCTTAAGGATAACTAACATTTCATCTGATGACAGTGGAAAGCAAATCTCTTGTGTGGCAGAAAATCTTGTAGGAGAAGATCAAGATTCTGTCAACATCACTGTACATTGTACGTAATCAGACAGGCATGTGTTTTTAATAACAAATGGTCATGGACACACCTACATTTGTCAGTGAGTCACTGTAGGTATTGTTCAAGTGTGTTCAATATGTTTATGCAGTATTTTGTGTGTATTTAATTAATAGATTATCAGTCTTTTTCACTTGTTCTATTTCTGCTAATCTTTCTTGCTCATGCATTGTGTTTTTTTAAGCTTATTCTTATTATTATTTTCTCTTCAGTTTGTCCTCTGTGCCTTCCTCGTCTTTTGTTGTTACATTTATTTTCAGCAGGAAATCCTCCTCTGGTTAATAAATTTTAGTATAAATTCTGATTAGTCAGTGTCTAAAAATTTCTTCTTTTTGAAAGCAAAATGAATTTTAAATTGTGACACGTAAAGCATTGGCTGGCTGTTCACAAACACCTAATCGTATTGTTGACACAGTAAAACCTCATTAGTTTGACATCAAGTTTCTGTGGAAAGGTTGGAGAGTCCAGTTTAAGCTGTCCAAAATTACTATTATCATCACCTGTAGAAAACTTATTGTTGTTCTAAATTTCTGTATACATTGAGATTAAGATATAGGATATTAATGCTTCTTAAACATATGTGCATTACTTCCCAATATTATAAATAACACAACACATCTTAACATGCCAGATGGTGATGTTCAGTGTGAATGTGTATTCAGTAAAAATGATACACTTTTCACATCATTACAAATTCTGAGCTGGCATGGGATAAATTAATGAGGCTCTGTTCTGTTTGGATTAGGGTTTGGTTGAGAATTGGATTCTTTTCACATCATTGCATATATGTCAGAATGGGTACACATTGCGCACATGCAGACAAGGGTGAGGTACACTGGGTCAGGTCACTCATAGCCCACATGCAGCACATGATTGCTGGAATGAATCACTGAAATTACCAGCCTAATTCTTTATCACTGTTGGAACCACCGCAGCCCAGTAGATACTGGATTCCTAATTTCTCATAATTTCACCCACTCAGAAGCCTGAAGTCAATGTTATCACCCGAACATATGCAACCAGCTTCCAACATATTTAAATCGGCACCTCCCCTAAAGCCCATTTGAGCATGGTAGAATAAGTGGTTCTGGGTCTGGTGGCCTAGGCTGGTGGGAGGAGGTAAGTATGGGACCTGCCCTGTCATGTTTTTTGTGTTTGTAACACGGATCGCTAAATAGGTGTGTTTACGTGTGTTCTTTATTTTGGGTAATGGATTTGGAGCCCCCTTCCTCAAATTGTGTTTAAATTGGATTTTTATACATGATGCTATATATGAAAAGTTATTTACCTTTTAAAGACTATTTTAAGGATAGTTTTGACAAGTATTTGATAAAAAATTAAGCTTTGTAAATTTAAGTTTTGTAGTATTGAGTTTCTTAAGATGAAGAACCCTGTTCCAACACACATCTGCAGAGTTCAGAAACTCTCTGTGCTCACTTAGAAGGAATTTCATTGCTAACTGGAAATCTTTCTGTAGATTTTGAAGGTGAATTAGTCTCTGTTATCATCTTTGCTTCTTGTTGTCCTGGTAGGATTTATCTGAGCACAAATAGAAGGTAATATCAGATTATCTAATAAGGACATTCAGATTAAAAATTTTCTCAGTTTAGGCTGATATCTATGTGATCACTCTAATTTGAGGAGTTCACCTCTAAGCTTTCAAATTCACCATCAAGAGTAGAAGGAATATGTGATAAAGAATATGAACAACTGAGATAACATTAACCATGCCCCCACAAAGGGTGGATGACATTCCCCCTTAGTGTGTTGAACTCCTGCAAGGTGTGGAACTTATACAACTAGGGAGCAGTGTCTGAGTGGGAAGGCCTACTGGATTAGGCATTGGAAGATCTGGATTCTTGTTTCAGAGTGGCCTCTCTCAGTTACATATATTTTCAGCAGGACAATCTTGACTAAGTCACTTTATTGGACTTGGGTTCCTTCATCTGAAAAATGAGGCTATTAGATTTGAAGGTCTTTTCTGGCCTTTGATTTTGTAATTATCAGTCAGACCACATTAAAATATAAAGTGATGAGGGATTTTAAATTTCTTCACTCAAGCTAAGTACTCTGTTTAAAGGTGCTACTTGATAATGTTTGTTTACCCCAAAATATAAATTGCTTTATACTTAAAATCATTTCTATCTTGTTTTTCTATGTTTAAAAAGAACCCTAGACATTTAGAGGATAATAGAAAGAGCATTGGCATTTGAAATCTAGCACAAATGGACTGAACTGTAATGAAATGTGATGCTTTTAAAGGACATTTGCTATTTACAAGCAGTGACAAATCACAATTTATCACATTTTATAATAATCAACATTAGAAGCAACATTCATGGCATTGATCAGTTGGATAAGTTATGTGAGATTAGGGCTTCTGACAAGACTTCCAAAGTCGTGTTTTGTCTTTATTTGCATTATTTAGTGAAGAAATAATGTAAAAATAGTGCCCCTCAATGTTTTCATAATGAATATACATAATACTAAGGCATATGTATTAGAAACCAGGTTAACCTAAAATGAAACTTTTCCACTGTCAGAAATCCTTGGCTCTGTTTGGAGCTGGTTCTCACACTGAATGAATTTAAAAAATGACTGTGGCGCATGGCTCTTAAGTAAAGCAGAGAAAGGAGTCTCTCTGAAGCTATCTGTGAGGAATTAAATCAACTTTAATAATAGTACAAAATATTGATGGATTCCAGAGTTGATGATTATATATTTTCTTAAACCAAATAATAGTGAATAAGATCCCCTGTCAATGACAAAGAAATCTGGAGATGGGGAGAATTCTGAGCTTTCTGATGCTATTAACTCTCTCTTTTTCAATTTAGTTGCTCCAACTATCACATTTCTCGAATCTCCAACCTCAGACCACCACTGGTGCATTCCATTCACTGTGAAAGGCAACCCCAAACCAGCGCTGCAGTGGTTCTATAACGGGGCAATATTGAATGAGTCCAAATACATCTGTACTAAAATCCATGTTACCAATCACACGGAATACCATGGCTGCCTCCAGCTGGATAATCCCACTCACATGAACAATGGGGACTACAAGTTAGTAGCCAAGAATGAGTATGGGAAGGATGAGAAACAGATTTCTGCTCACTTCATGGGCCGGCCTGGTATTGAGACTGGTGAGTATTTGATGTTTTTGCATTGGGGAGAAGATTAGGTTATGTCACTCAACTATCACCAAAATCATGTAAACAATGACCCACCTCCAAACTGAGTGGCTGGAAATGACATCATCTAGTTGAATTATATTCAACTGGGGTAGGTTTTGTGCCATGAGTCTTTATTATGGGATGCAAGGTGAAGAAACTGAATCTACACAGGTCTGCATCTTCTGACAAGTGTGAGTATAGGAGGACATCTAAACATCTGTAAGTCTTCTTGGGGCCTAAGTTCATGGCCTCTTTTGAGTATATGCCATTGGCCAAAGCCAAGTCTGTAGCAGGGATCATTTAAAAAATAATCTAATATATATGTTTGATTTTTGTCTCCAGTGATTCATGAGATTTTGTACCCATGAAAGCAAAACTCATGCAAAACCTTGAACAGCTTAATTGTATTTGGTTGGCTCATAAATATTTAAGATTTATTTTCCATTCCTTATCTGTAAGACACATTCCTTACTCATCCATGGATGAGAAACCAGTGTCTTGAAATGCTTTGCTCACCTGAAATGGTTGCATCTAGGTATTCTTTTTTTAAAAAAAAAATTATCCTGAATTGTTTTTCTAGGAGTGGTAATAATTTCGATATGATGAATGGTTTGGTTTAGAAGAAAGGTGACAGGCATCAAGGATTCACACTGTGGCCAGCTGGAGAATTTCAGTTTGAATCCCACTAATTTAGTAGAGACTATTGCCTTGCATTTACTTGCTTCAGATACTTTCATGCAGTGGAAAATTCCTTTTTTCTTAAATTTCTATTGAGGTAACATTAGTTCATAACATTATATAAGTTTTGGATTGCACAGCAATGTAATCCAACATCACTACATACTACATCAGAATCACCACTAACTGTCTGATTTCCATCCATCTCCATAGTACTGACCTCCTTTATTCTTTTCCCCACCGCCTTTCTGGTAACCACATTCTGTTCTCTGTATCTGTTTTTGTTTGTCTTTTACTTATATTCCACATATGAGTGAGGTTGTACAATATTTGACTTTCTTCAGCCTCCTTATTGCACTGTTTGTAAGTCATCCATCTGACAAAGGGTTAATATCTAAATTATATAAAGAACACATATCATTCAACAACCAAAAACAACCTGATTAAATAATGGGTAGAGAATCTGAATAGACACTTCTCCAAAGAAGACATACAGATGGTCAACAAGCATATGGAAAGATGTTCAGCGTTACTAATTATCAGGGAAATGCAAATCGAAGCCCCAATAAGATGACACTTCATACCTATTGGAATTGCTATTATCAAAAAGACAAGAGATAGCAAGTGTTGGAAAGAATGTGGGGAGAAGGGAGGCTTTGTATGCTGTCGATGGTAATGGAAATCAGTGTAGCCACTATGGAAAACAATATGGAGAGTCCTTAAAAACTTAAGAATAGAAATACCATGTGATCCAGCTATCCTTCTTTTGGGTATTTCTCTGAATAATGTGGAACACTAATTCAATAAATATATATATAGCACCCTTAAGTCCAGTGGGGTGTTCTTATTTGCTCTATCTTATAGCCCCAAACCTGATATCATTGTGGACGCTGAGGCTTGTGTTAGAATATTGGGACCTGTGTGTGAATGGAATTCCTCATTGTAATAGCTCTGAATTCATTCAAGTCACACGAAGATGACTTAGCAGAGGCAAAAGAAAATTTGGGTGGGGCCTGCTTGGGCAGCTTATGCTGTGTGGCTTACCAAGCTGTTCCATGGACAAAGGTGATGGATGTGAAGATACCAAACAATAAATGAGAATGCAGTAGTTCTCATCACATAATAAGTCTTCCCATTATCCTGGTATTTATTAAACAGCTTTTTAAATATGCAAGCTTCCTTAGCTTGTTCAAAATGTGATTTGAATTATTTAAGTTTGATTTACAAACAGCCTTTCAGGAGCACATAAAACAAGCTAAGTTTGGATGCCTTACCCAGACACCATGGCAGTTGTTATATTCCTCATTAAATCTTCTTAATTGAGAATTGAGCTGCCTGGCTACACTTGCCATGGTAAATCTCTAGATTACTATTTCTTCCAGCATACTTGGGGGAATATAGCATTATTGTTAAGTCTAGAGACTGTTTTGATATAACTATTTTGTTAGTTTTAAACCAGTCTTTCATTTGTGAATGTTTTATTTTTCATGTAGCTAATAAGAAACTTGTTACATAGAAATTTCAGGTATACACCATTATAAATCAATATCTGAATATATAATATTATGTTGGCCACCAAAGTCTATCCATCATCATACAATTGACTTTTTTTACCCTTCCAGTAAATTATATTATTATAGTCTAAGAGTTTGTTTTTAAATTGCTTTGTTTGTTCTATTTGTTTTTATCTTTATTTTCCACCTATGAGTGAAAACCTACAGGGTTTATCTTTCTCCATCCAATTTATCTCACTAAGCATAATGCTCCCTAGGTCCATTCATGTTGTAAATGGTAGGATTTCACAAATTTTTATACCCGAGTAGTATTCCTTTGTGCCTGTATAGCACATCTCCTTTAGCCAGTCATAGGCTGATGTTCGCTTAGGTTGTTTCCAACTCTTGTCTATTATGTATAATGTTGATGTAACCATGGGATGCATATATTTCTTCAAATTAGTGTTTTTATATTCTTGTGAGTAATGTTAGATTTACAGAAATGTTGCAATGACAGTACAGAGAACCACTAGCTAGCCCTCACCCAATTTTCTCCATTGTTAACATCTTGCATTATTTATATTTCTCAAAACTAAGAATCTGACATTTGTATGTTACTGTTAACTAAACTTCAGAATTGATTTGAATTTCACCATTGACTGCCTTTTGAAACAGTTGGAGGTGAACTTGATTCAGGGTGAAGGGCTGGCATTTAAAGTTTTAGATGTGTTCTGTGTGCTTTGATATATACAAAGCTCTGCCAGTGGAAAGCCTGTAACTTCTATTTTAGATAGGATTTTAATGTATTTTTTTAACATTTCTGAAGGGTGCCAATATTTGGGAGAATTTAACTCCTCTTATTCATGCGACCTCGTTTTTATTGAACATTTCTGTCGTTTTAACTTAGCTAGTGATAGAAAAGAACTGCTTTCTAGCATAAGAATAATTGGAGTCTCTCAAATATTCTCTTTAAAAGAAATAATTTATCAAAAATAAGTTATTTTATAAGGATTTTCTCTCTCCTTTTCCTCTTGTTCCTTATTTTTTTTTATTAGATTTTTAAAAAAATAATTTCAAAGAACTCTACTTTTAGAGAAAAAACTTTTTTTTTCTTGGTATTCAAGTATTTACTCAAGGACTAACTATCAAGGATTAAATGAAAGTAGAGATGAAAGAGACTTAACCCAGTGTGATGGGGATATAAATGGCCCTAGTAGGTCATCAACCAGTACAAGCAATTAAAAATTGACTTCACTTGGCTTGTATTATAGAATTTTTGTGGCTATTTATGAGATTTGTAACCATGTCATATATCCTGGCTTTCCTTCTCATCTCCCTTTAAAAGTAAAGAAAATATACCTATCTCTCTATATTGGTGCAATTTTCTTGCTATTCTAAAGGTACATTCCAAATAAAGGACAACAGTTCAAGTTTGGTGTATATTCCTTCAACATGTCTGCTGTCATCATATAGCAATTAATGAAGAAGCTTTGCTGCCACAGCTTTTCGATAAGAAGTTTCCACTGTTTTTCTCCCCACTTGTTTTGATGACTTCCTTCTTGTTCCAGTGCCAGTCTCCTGGCTTGCACGAATGCAGGGAGCCTGGGCTCACTGTGAAGCCACTGCAATGCCACACACAGAATTCATTGGTAGTTCTGTGTCCTTACAGTGTGTGTTCCTCATTCAGCTCAGAATTGAGATTTCCATGGGTAGGTGACCTTGCTTAGGAATCATTCTCTACTTAGGATTATAAAAGAATGAAGAGTGTCAAAATCAATTAAAATACAAATGAAAAAACATAAGCCAAAAGTCCCAAAACATGAACAGGTGATACTGAAAGAAGATGGACAAGTTGTTGTGCTTCAATACTGATTGCTGGTTGTTTTTACTGCTCTCTGGATTGGAGACACTGGGCATGGGGGCAGATGCTGTGCTTTTCATTTGGAGGAAGGATAGCGTGGAGATACTATCCAACATCAGTCAGGCCTAGAAGGTGCCACCCATAGGATGGGGTAAAGACAGTAAAGATTCTATGCTGTGTCTTTCCACATTGCTGAGCCTTGCAGACCTCACATTCTGACTCTGGCCTGGACCCAGATCAGGTGCTAAGAGTCCAGACAGATGTTATCAGATCTGTAGAGGTCAGCAGCACCCCACATTCCAAGCCAAAACCTTCCTCATCTGCTGATCACTGGAAACTTGGTTTGGAGGAAAGATTTTCCCAGTTTCAAAGTGCTAGACAGACCATTTTGGGATCATACTTAGAACTGAGCTCAGTTCTAGTCAGTTTTGAGTTATGTTTAAAGCACAAAACCCAACTTTCAACATCAAAATGAAATTTAGAAAACAATAGTTTTTATCTTTTGAGTACACTGAAGAGCACAACATGTGATAGAGCTTTTTATTTGTTTCATTTTTAAAAATTTATTTCATTTTTGTTTCCATTCTCCCTTTCAAATTTATTTGCATGAATAATCTCTGGTTTCACGAACAGTAGCATCCTACTCCTTGATGCACATTGGAATAAACTGAGTGGTTTTAATTATTATTTTATTTTATTTCATTTTTAAGATAAATTCCTGGGACCCACGTCTAGCAATTCTGATTCACTGATTCTTGGATGAAGCTTGGGTTTTCTCTTTTTTTTTTTCAAGATCCCAGGGACTCCAAGGTTGACGATCACTGCTTTGGGAGGGAGCTCTGACCCGAGGGAGGTTTTTCTGCTCATTGTTGAGTAATAATTCTTTGGTGACTTTAGTTGCAGAGAAAATCTCAACTGATAGATAGCATGCATGTCCTGTATGAGTTAGAAATCAAAACTCTGCAACTTCGTTTAATGGCCAATCTTTATGCCCACGAAGGACCTTT
Source organism: Scalopus aquaticus (assembly GCA_004024925.1). Classification (NCBI taxonomy): domain Eukaryota; kingdom Metazoa; phylum Chordata; class Mammalia; order Eulipotyphla; family Talpidae; genus Scalopus; species Scalopus aquaticus. The sequence continues at coordinate 197,949 of PVIJ01000603.1, read as the reverse complement.
GACTTTGGTCAAACTTCTTGTGGTGTATGGACCAAGACTACTCAAAATTTAATGAGCATACAGATCTTCTGTTTAACCAGATTTAACAGACTAAACAGATTCTGTTTAAAATGCGAATTTTGATTCTGTGCGTTGGAGAAGGGACTAGGATTCTGTAGTCTAAAGCTCCAGAATGTGCTGATGCTGCAGGTCCTTGAATCACACTTGAGTAATGGGGGTGATTCAGGGGGGTGCAAAATAGGGGGGCAGCAGAAAAACTATCACGAATCCATCAAGATTACCTCACTAACTCCCTTACGATATCAGCTGTGATAGTGATAAAAATATAGACTAGCTGGCACACAGAGATGTGCTCTAATTTGGCAAAATATAGCTTGAGTACATATATGACTTAAGAAGCCTTGGAGAGTGAATTAAAAGCAAGACAGCAGTGCAGGCCCGCCCAGGGGAAGTTCAGGGTTATCTGAGGATTCTCCAAAGATTCTCTGTACCTTTTTTAGCTTATGGGCCAAAAATAAGACTTGTCTAAGATGAAATTGATACACAATGTGATTGTCATTGGATTTCAACAATGCATATAGGAAAGTCTTTTCATGAACATGAAGGTGTACAAGGAGGGCTTAGTGGAGATTAGAAAAGAGGGTGTATTTTAAAGCAGAAATTAATGGAAGAGAGATTGTGTGTGTCGTGAGGAAGGAACCTGAAGTCTTGGCTGCTGTTTTCTGATCACATGGCAAAAGTTTCAAGACTTTTCAGGATCGGACTTTTTTTTTAATAAAAAATTTATTTATGCATACAAGAGCTGGGGTGTAGGCCAGAGGTGTGGAGGGTGAGCGGAGTCACCAGAGAAAGAGTGGGGAGCAGTACAGGTGGATTAGCTCAAATACACTGCTTAGGGGAGCAGCGGGCAAGACAGGAGAAGTCTGCCATGTCATGTGGGAAGCTCCCTGGCTGGGGACCGAATTCGTGCTGCGGTGGTTGCTGAGAGCTTCCTAGTGCTGAGACTTAACCCCTTGTGCCACCAGGGAGGCCCTCAAGGTCAGACATTCTTATGAGTTTGACCGTATTGATTATTTGAGATAGATTCTATTGAAATCACAATCCAAGTGGTGATTACTTCATGTTTGGAACAAATTTAGCCGAAACACTCAGTAATAAAATACCCTTGTTTTGAAGCTTCCCATTCTTTAGGCGGTACATAAAGAAGTGTCTCTCTGGCCCACTCATTCAGGAAGAATGTCACAGCTCAAGAATGCTCATTCACACAAGCAGTGGGAGTTAGTGACTTATGCTGCCTAATTCTGGATCAGTTATCTCCTATGCAAAATGCACGTCAGGAACAAACTATAAATATTGGAAGAGTTTTCCCCACAGTTTCTTAGTAGTGCTATTTTATCAAAAGATTTATGACTTCTGGATGAACTAGCGCTCTCTGTCGCACTTAGAATTGCCCCAGACTGGCAGATTTAGGTTTGGCGTACTTAGGTCAAAGAATGCAGAGTAAGAAATTTCTCCAAATGTTACGTACACATTGAGGAAATGTAAAACTCCCCTCTGTTTGCCCCTTAGGCCATTTGTCTTCACCCATTTTTTGTCCTGGGAATGAAAGAAAAGAAAATTCTACCTGCCTTTCTACCTCAAATAACCAAGAAGAGCATGGTTCAACCATAGACTCATAATAATCATGATAATTAAGATTTATACTTAAATAGCTCTTTATGTCTCAAGAGTACTAATGTTAATTAATTATGCTCCCCGAAGCTCCTGAGGAGTTGCCAAAGCTAGAGCTATTATCTTCTCCCGTCTCATAGAAGCCTCCTTTGTTAGAGAAAAAGTGAAGAGACTTACAGCGCTGCACAGCACATTAGTGGTTCAGTCAGAAATACGACCCAGACATCTGAACCCCCTGATGTTTTCAGGCCCTGAGTTCAGCCTGCCACGCAGAGAGGCAAGAGAGAAGGATCTGGAAACTCATGATGGACTGCCATGGGTTAGAAAGCATTGTTGACAAAGCAAGGATAATTTACTCAAAAAAGAGTGAATCTTCCTATTATCTTATGATATGAAATTCTCTGAAATATTTTTCAAAATCACACCTGAGTGTGCAGATAGAGAAAGGAAAGTCTTTTTTTTTTTTTATGGGGCATTTGAGAGAAAGAAAAAGCTTAAAGGAGGAAATGGATGTGTCTTCTGGCCTCTCCATTATTTTTATCTTTGCAGCAGAGTGGAAGGTGAACCTTACTGCTGTGCTACCAGTCTTCTCACAGTTTTTTTAAAAACACTACAAATGTGTTTTCTGTTTAACTGTGGAGTGTTACAGTGAAAAAAGTCATAAAGATTTACTCATGAGGATTCACTCATCAACTATAACAGATGAAAAGATAGAAGAGAAAAGGCCCTCACTTTAAGTCCTTCAGCGTGAAATGAAGAGGGTGGTGAAGTATTTTGAGTTGATATTTTTAGGGAAGAAGTTCGATATTTTCATCTACATTTAGAAACCTAAATGCCCTATTGCCTCTTGAGGTGTGAAAGTCTCACATTTTTTTTTTTTTTAAGATTTATTTTATTTATACATACAAGCTGGGGTACAAGCCAGAGGTGTGGGGCGGCGAGAGGGTTCACCAGAGACAGAGCGGATAGCAGAACAGGCACATCAGAAGTACACTGCTGAGGGGAGCAGCGGGCGAGGCAGGAGAGGTCTGCCGCGCCATGTGGGACTCTCCCTGGCCGAGCGTCGAACTTGCGTCACCGCTGCCAACAGCTCCACAGCGCAGCGCTTAACCGCTGCGCCACCGGGGAGGCCCGAAAGTCTCACATTTAAAGAAGAGCTGGGTCAGGATGCTCGTGTGACTACAGCGTGGTCTCCATTGTTCTTCTCCCTGGGAGCACTTCAAGCAGCCTCCTGGGCTTGTCAGTTCCTGACAATGCAAGTTGGATCAAGAGCCAAGTAGAGTCATGTGTCACTTCGCAGCAGGGATATATTCTGAAAAATGTATCATTCGGTGACTTTTTGAAGATCATAGGGCACAATTACATAACCTAGATGGTCCAGCCTGCTGTGCAGCTGGTAGGTGGTGTTGCCTGTTGGGGACCATGATTTAAAATGTCTGAGGTGACACATGACTGTACAAATGAGGGGAACACCCATAGGTGCTCCACAAACATCAGAAAATAAAATACAAAAACTGGAAAAGGAGACATGTGCTGATTTGGTGCTCATCATCTTTGAGTGGTCGAGGTACACAGCTGTTTGCAGTGCCCATGGAGATAATGGAGTATCCAGATTTCCATGTTCTAGCCCAGAGACTCCCAGCATGAAACATTAGGTCTTGGTGCCACCTCTTGCTGCCTAAATCTGAGATTTCTTACCTGATGGAGACACAAGGACAGTATTCAAAGAGGCATAACACTTTTTAAGTCTCCACTATGAGCAGATGCTACCCACTTATCATGGATTCACTCTCTTTTTGTTGGATTTTTTCCCCTCTTACCAGTATTTACCTTTCCTCATTCACCATTTAGAGCTGAATATCTCCAGCAGGGACTTCTGCTTTTACCATGTAATGGTTTATAATGAATGTATTGAAAGGAGCCAGTTAGAAATTAGACTTTAAAAATGGCACAATATTTTAAAAATTTGACTGTTGTCAGAAGTCTAAAAAGGAAGTGACAATTGTTTTTCTGTCATATTTAAGATGATGTTAGTCACAACTTCAGTACGGAGGGTAAACATTATGGAAGGTTATCTGTCTGAGAATCTACTAAAACAAAATGCTGTTCTTGGTGAGCAGTGGACAGCTGGAGTAATGCAACTCTTGTTTTTCGTAAACACTGGGTATGTGTGTTCATCCTCCCATGTGCCTGGCTGCCTAAACCTTTGTTCATGAAAAGGCACTTCATTCTTGCAGCAAACAGGCCTTCATCAGACATAGAACAGTATGGTTGAGAGGAAGAAAACCCATTATGGTTGTTCCCACATGTCTTTCTGCCAGTTTCATAATTTTGCACCAAACTGGCTTTTACTGACAATGAAAGTAAAGTGGCCATAGGTCTGGGGACTCTGGGGACATGAAATTAGGGATATATAGTGCTTTTCAGACAGGTTTAGACATGAGCTAGTGGTTTTGCTGGTGAACTTTGTCAGAAAGGCATACATGGATATGGATCATAAATCTAGAAAATGGTCTGTTTTCCAGATGATGGGCTAACCTACTTTCTTTGGATGCTAATCCAAATCCCATGTTTTTTACACCTAACATTTGCTATAATAAATTGATTGGATTTGATGTTCTTGGACCGTCCTGGGAGCTTTGTATGAGTGATGTGTTGAATGTTCCTTTACCGTGATGGGACTGATGAGACCCGTCTGACAGTCATATTCTCTGAGTCCCTTTCAGTATGTCCCTTAGATAAATTTGGCCTTGAGTCCTCAGTCTCTTCTTAATTTCTTATGGAATCACGGAAGGCCCACCAGTCACAGGCACAGGGTCTCTGGGGGTATGAGAACAAAACAAGGAGACTGATTTGTCCTGGTTTTAAAACTGAAAGTCCCTGTCTGGGATAACTAATTCCTGGGAAAACTGCAAGGATTTGCCTGGAACTAAAGTCTAATGTCTAGGTGTCCCCTTGATCTCAGGTGATCTGGCATGGTTGATGACCATAGTATAAGTGAAGGTTCATATATTTATATCCAAATACTTTAAAAATATATGTCAAGTTAATGAATTGTTAAATAAAATAGTTCTTCCCTTCTGCGTTGGAAAATATGTTTGTAATTTTAGACTTGGAAGACTGAATTTGAAGTTCAAATTCTCATAGTATTCCATGCTGAGACATAATGGTTTTGGTCGTGCTAACCTGGGCCATGGTCCTTACACTGACTGTAACTATGCAATGAGAGTTCTGTATCTATGAAGTAATGAGTGTGTGTGTGTGTGTGTGTGTGTGTGTGTGTGTGTGTGTGTGTACCTTCTAGCCCACCTGTTCTAGCTCAGTCCTTACCCCTCCCCTGGGTCTTGGGTAAGAGGAAGCTCTTCCTAGTGGTGTGGCCACTATAGGATTGACAGATTAAGGGGAAACTGGCCTTAAGTGGGTGTAGGGCCATTGGAGAGAAATTTGGTTAATAGAAGATGAAGTGAAATCTAGAAATAATGAATGAGTTCTAGTGGCATGTGCTCTGCAGATTCAGAAGGCTTGGTAAGAGGAGGATCAGAGTGGCATCTTCTAAATAATGGAATACTGAGCAGTTCGAAGGGTTACTTGCTCATTTGGGGTGATAGAACTTTTCCTTCAGCAAGGACATTCTCATCATTTGGGGACACCATTTGGTCCAGGATTATGCAAGGGAAAGAACTTCAGAAGATGGAAGGCTTTCTGCAAATGACATCACCAGGGGTGCTTCTGGGATTTCTTACTGCTTTATTCACTGAATTACCTCTCAAACTATAGGGTAACCTTCAAGATCTTTCTCAGGAAGGGTCTACATGAGCTACCAATAATCCTGACAAAACATCTTGATGTGTTGAAACTCAAAACTGCTTTAAAATGGTGTTTGGGATAATAAGACTTAAAGTGCTGTAGAAGTGTACTGGAATCAGTGTTTCTGCATGAATTGATGCAGGCTCATCACACGTGTTTGTGCACTGCACAATTTAAGGCCGTGCCATCACACAGCCCACAGTCTGGATGATGCCCCCTACAGGTATGCAAAGCGTGGATGGCAGAGCCGTAGCAGCCTCCCAGAATCAAAGTTCACAACCATTTACTCCATTTTTCCCCTGCTGAGAGAAACAAAAAGACAAAAAAACAAGCAAACAGACACAGACATAGAGAGCAGATTGGTGGTTGTCATAGGGAAAAAAATTTGGGGGGTGGTGAGTGAAATGGGAAAGGGGATCAGTTGTGTGATGGTGGATGGAAACTGTGATCATGAGATGATCTCTGTTGGGTCATAGTGCTATCCAACTGAAACTTAAGTTAGACACCATGATGCCTCAATTTAAAAAGTATTAACTGTTGAAAGGAAAAAAGATATTTTGATAGTTGAGCTGTGTAAAAAAATAAAACCTCTAATTTGACCATCAGGGCCAATTTTATTTGATTCTTCAGTTGGACTAAACTTGATTGATTAGTCACTGGGGGATACGAGAATGGAAAGCTGGCTTGTTTCACTGTAAGTGGTATTTTCTGCTAAGATTTCAGAAGTGAAATGATAACAGAGTAAGCTTCATGATGTACAAGTTTAACTTTTTTACGGTAGGAAGACTGAAACATAGCAAGTTGCTCTGGAAATTTGGTTTTGTAATCATGTATATGTTATATCAAAATTTAATTTTATTTCCAAGTAGGCTTTCATATAGAGAACCAGTTAGTTTTGAATGGAGGATGAGTAGAAAATGTTTTTGCAGATCATAATTGAAAAATATGTTTTTGCAAATTCTCTTGGAAATGCTTGAAAGTAGAATATTCTGATAATCTTGGTGACTAATGTCATTTAACAAAACTACGTGGATATACTTTCGCATCTCATTCTGATATACATTTATTTATAATCTCTAATATGTGAACAATTTCAATAGAGAAAATATATTTATTTTTCTATATTGTATTAGGGCAAAAATAAAGGGATTTATTTAGTCTTGGAACCATCTCTTCTCCCTCCCCACCAAGACCAAGTGAAAAGCAAAACTGTGTGTTAGGAATCATTATACACAGTGACTAATATGTGTTTGTCATTGAAAATGGATCTGCCAAACATATTCTGAAAGTAAATCCCAAAATCATCAGAGAATAACAAAAGTGGTCTGGAAATTATCTGTCTCTGAAATGAAAAATATCAAAATTGCAATTAAAATGACAAACCATGTAAAAAAATTAAATGAAGAAATTGTCACATTAATTGATTAATGAAGTGTTTTCAGCCAAAGTGATTTGTGATTAATCTTTATTTTCTTCTTTGGAGGGGTGGAGGTTATGGGACTCGTAGGGGAGGCACGAAGCAAACCAAGAATTTCGAGGTTTATTTAACCTGTTTTGTAGAGCATTCTATTCAATTAAATAAAATTTTAATACATATTTAGCTTATCTAGTTGGTATAAATCAGTAATTTTTTAACACCACGTGTATACTTACATATCTTTGTTTTGCTTTTATAGGTTCAAGCATAAGTTATCCTGATGTAATTTATGAAGGTAGCTATCATGTCTTTATTTTGTATTCTTTCAAAATGGTTGTCTAAAATGAAATAAATCAACTAAAGCTCAGTTAAATATACACTTCAAGCATTATATAGACCAAAATGCTATTCCAAAAATCATTCAATATTGATGGCTGATTTCCCTCGATATTTACAGCATGTGCCGTAAATAGCATTTTCTCTCTCTTGCCCTGTTCTTGGAAGCACTAAATCTATTATGCTCTTAACAGACATTTTGTTTCCATAATTGGGAACTAATTACCTGTTTAAAAGCCATGGCTACTAAGAAAATAGAGGTATATCAGGTTCTTGCTATGTCAGTAAACCCAATCAAAATTGTGTTTTTTGTGTAATGAGGTCCTTTGGCTCTCAGACAGGAACCTCAAAGGTAGGGGCTTGGCTAAATCAACAGTTCAACCATGTCATCAGGGACTGAACTTTTCTCTTCTGTGCATTCCCCTGCCCTTTGTGCTGTCTTCACTGAAGGCTCTTTCGCCTTAATGGTTCTGAGCTGATGCCAGCAGAGGGGCTACTGTCCTTCACATGGATGGAGGAAGTGCAAGAATTTCTTCCTTTCCCTTCCTTCCAGAAGGAAGAGAATTTGCCCAGCATCCTCCATCAAGCTTGCCTTATATCTGATTCAAGGCACAGTTGAGTCCATTTTACCTCCATTACTGATAGAGAAATGGATGAACAGTTAACTAAGGAGATCTACCCCTGAAATTTAAATCAGTTTAAATCAAGTCAATCCTCTAATAGACTTGAACCCCTTGAATTAGATGGGGGTTTTCTTAGTAATGTGGAAGGCAAGAAATAAAAAGATCCACTCTACTAGTTTTTAAATGAATATTTCTTTTTTCTTGCTTTTTGAATTGAATGACAGGCACATTTCACTAGGTGTAAAAAAAACTAATTTTACCAGATTTTCAAACCACTTTCATGACCTGAAGGCTTCTTTTCAGAAAGTAGTTGGCTAAAATTCAAAATCTGGCTTGAAATTTAAGATAGATTAATAATGAAGACCTTTAAAGTTGAAAGTTAGATGGATTTAAAAAAGTTGTATTTATTTACACATTTAACTTATAAAATATTCCATTCTTTAATTTTATAGTTATATATGCAGATTGACGTTTGACATTTTTTATATATCAATTCTGTGTTATGTGTGTATATTTAAGTTGAGTTGATTTTAAATGGGGCATTATATTGTCTTTGCTTGTTTTATGCATGTTAAACTATTTCCTCCAAATTGTGCTTTGGATGATTTTGTGCATGTGATTTATGTATTTTTCTCTTTTGATATGATTTAAAGGGAGTATGTCAAATTGTATCACAGAGAAATATGTTGGAAATGTGATTTTACTTTTAAAAATTCTATTTTGCACCCCTGTCCAGTAACTTTAAGACTTTAAAATTGTCACCTTCTCATTGGCCTCAAATATATCAAATTAGATCTTTGGGTCAAAATGTTATGATTAAACTAATATTTTGATGTAATGATACTTTAGTGATTTAATACTGCATGAAGCGTTGGATATAATATAAAAAGGGAAAAATAAGCAAGCAATTGATATTCAGTATTTGAAGTTAGCAAACTTTAATATATTCAAAATGGAAATGGTAAGAATGTAGTTTTGGAGTCAATAATAGAACAGCAAAGAAAAAATAGATGCTTTTTCTATTACTTTCACTCACATTCAAAAGAACACTCCGCAAATGAAAATATCATTTGAATTGGTTGCTCCAAGGCTGGCATGATAATTTTGCTGAGGGAAGTTTATCTGAGGCTGACTTAATGAGGTTATTTGTTCAAGATGGAAATTGAAAGCACCATATCCATTTAGAATAAAAATGCCAAACATTTATAAACACCATTGTGTTTCACATTTTAGATACCAAGAATTTTCTATGACCTTTAATAGATAATATTATTAATGAAAGCTTTGATGGCCCACAAAAGCATCAGTCCTTTCTCTTCCTCCTGATCCATGTAGGTTGAAATTGATTCCGAATATGGCAACTACATTTGAGACATGGCCATGTGAGAACTATCCTTGGAATTTTAAATATTGTGTTGGCACAGTTCCCCATCATTTCTGAATTTGAAATACTGGCAATTCAGGACTACTCCAAAGAGACCATATTGCTGATCTCACATTCCATCTTGGGTGACTGCCCCTTACCCAGTGAGATGCCACCCCTCTGAATCAGTGTTGCTGAGGTCAAGTGGTGAACGTGTCTAGCTCTGCCAACTTCTTACCAAATAACCCTACTCTAGTCACTTAACTTTCTTCAGCTGACATTCTTCAGCTGTAACATTGGCAGCTAGACTCAGCTTCTAAAACCCTTCCAGGTCTATGAAACTAACCTTAGATGATTGATTTGCTTTCATGTTTATATCAAACCCTTCCTCAAAAAAGGGGATGTATTCTTATGTGTGAAGTAAAACCTTAAATCTGGTTTAGAATTTTATTAATAAAACAATGGTCTAAAGGTCTGGGTTGAATAAAATATTGGCATCATGCAGTCCCAGTGCTACGAGATTTAACCGAACAGTTGGATCGTTCTTTCCCAGCAAGTCTGTCAGTGGTTTGGAATCTTGGTGATTTGTCTTACTTTGTTCTGGGTCGTGCTATATCCTCGGTTGTTGGCAACCTCATGACAACTTCATGGTTTCTTCTCCTGTTGCTTTCTCTAATTTAAGATTATGGGACTGCAGCAAATGACATTGGGGACACCACGAACCGAAGCATCGATGGCCCTGCCCCAGGTGTGACCAACAAAACTGGTCGGGAGCATCTCTCGGTGAGTTGGATAAATAGTTGTTTCCCACATTGGCTCTGAGCATGCAGGATGCTTAAAAAATTGGGGTAGTGGAGCTGCTTCAATGCATGTTTTTCAACAAGACATTTTGCAGTCCTGATGTAGACGGGACATTAAAGGTTGGTTGGTTGGTTGGTTGGTTGGTTGGTTGGTTGGTTGGTTGGTTGAAACAGAGAGGTTTAAGAAAAGTGATAAAGGTGCTAATGGTCCCTGATTTATTTGCTTCCCTTTTGCATACCACCTTAATTGCTAGTGGTTCCCATTTTCTTTTCTTTCAAAAAATATTTTATTGAAGTAACATTGGTTTATAGCATTATATATGTGTATGGTATGCTTCCTATTTTAAATATCTTTAAAAGGTTGTCACTAAGAAGAGAAAGAAACCAGATTTCTTATTCAGGGAGCTCTATAATTAAAATTATTCCTGTCTTCCACACCTCACAAGTGTCTCCTTCAGTATTTTAATAAAAGTTTTAGCACCCACCAAATGTAAGGAAGAGAATCTGTCGGTTCTGGAAGGGACTGGATATGAGCTTTAAAAATATGAATGAAACTCACATCTGTCATTGAGGAAGTTTCCTTCAATTGGAGACCTGAGATGTGAATACTGGCACCAAAACTACAGAAAGCAGTTGGGAACAGGAGGAGAGAGATACTGGGGCAAGTGCTCCCTCCACTCCTTCCTGCTAGGAAAAGCAGGAGAGCCTGGTACCACAGGTGGCATTTTCCACGGCCAGCAAGGCTGTCTGGGACTTGGATAGAAGAAGTTTGGGGAAGGCATTTTAGGTGGGAACAGTCTTCGTTGGGTGGTCAGGCTCATGAAGGGCAGTGGTCGGAGCAAGGTTGAAGTTGGCTGTGCCATGTCATGGGATCTTGAAGCACATGGGCAAGTGGTTAGATTTATTGTAGAGTGAGGGGGTTGTGAAGGGGGTTCACTCACAATGAACTCCCTGGCAGTGTTGGGTTACCTGATGCTCAGATCAAACCCTGGCAGGCTTTCTCCTTTCTTTTGTTTTCCTCACATGCCTTTGGCACACGGACTCATGTGCGGTGAACTCTGCCTCCTTATAACCTCCAAACCCACCACCTCTCCCCACCTCCGCTGCCACAGCCACACACAGACCCAGGGTGGAGAAGTCACAGATCCTGTTCTTGTGTGGTTTGCAGGCAAAGACTAGTTCTTGCATTTTAAGTTGCTTGAAAAAAGCAAAAGAAGAATGATATTTTGAGACACATGGAAACTTTATGAAATTGAAAAATCAGTGCCCTTACAGTTTTAAAGGAACAGAGTCACGCCCATTTATAAACTATCTGTGCCTGCTTTTGTGCTCCCAGGACAATGGAGTAGCTGCTGCAAAGTCCATGTGGCCTGAAAAGCCAACGTGTTTCCTAGTTGTTCCTTTACAGAGAAAGTTTGTCACAATTGCCTCTTCCTGGGTGACCACTACAGCCCCCTCCCCGGTCCCCCGCTCCCACTCCCATCTTACAGCCTTTCTCTACACAGCAACCTCAGTGGTCCTTTTCAAGTACAAACCAGATCTCGGATTCTTTCCAGTGCAAATTTAATAAAATTTTATTATAGAAACCATACTCCCCATGATGGCCGCACCTTGCCCTCATCGGTCTCTCTGACTTGACCACCCACACTCTTCTCACTGCTTGCTGTCTGTTCTTTTAATGTTTTCATGATTACTCCATGCTTACTCTTAATTTACAGTCTTTATAGTTGCTGTCCCCTCTAAAAGGTATGCAGTTCTTTATGGGCTTCACATGGCGTTAACTAGGGTGGCTAGCAGGCAGCCATTACCCTGTTTAATTTTCTTATTATTGTCTATAATAATCTTGCTTATTTATTTCTTTACTTGTCTCTTTCTCTCCCCTAAATTCTTCAGTGTGATTATGTATTATACAGGCAACCTGGTTAGTGTTTTTCCTATCTGTACCCCCAGTCCCCAGAATAGTGTCTGGCACCGAGAACGTATTCAGTAAAATAAACTAATGATGAAAACTATAGAATGAGCTGCAGAACATAACTTAGAGTCTGGTACAGTAATAAAGAGATGTGGTTCACATATAGACCAGGGCCAGGGTAGTGGAAATGGGGTGCTCATAAGCAGATGCTGCCCAACTGAAAATCAAAGTATTCATTTCTAGTAGATGGAGATACCCGAGTGCTTGTGCGCGCGCACACACACTCTTTCTCTCTCTCTCTCACCCATAGATGACTGTATGTATTACACTGGAATAATAAGGACAAACACTGTGGCAAATGAAGTACATAATATTTGCCACTTTCTGCCTTGTGCAGTCATTTCAGTTTTTTATTCTAATACCAAATCGCTTAATGTTTCTCAACGTGAAAAAATTATTTGGGTATATGAGGAATCCAAGATGGGTGTGCATATGTATTACAACTAATTAAAATTATATGTTAATTTCAATTTTCTTTCTTGAATCCAAAAGATGAATTTAAACCCTTAATTTGCATACTTAATTTTATTTAAACTGTCTAAATTAGGGTCACTGGAAAGCAAGGTTAATGACAATCTTTGTTGAAAGTCTAGATGTTAGGATTCTAAGATTCCTAGAAATTGCCTAACAATATTTTGAGAATTTAAAGAAAATTTTAAAATTATGTGTGGATCAGATATCAGACAGACAGTTCCTGCTCACAGGAAGGGTAGTAGATTTAGAAGAATTTCAGAGTTAGGGAGCTGATACCAAGTACTCAAGTATTTTCCAATGTAGATAGGAGACCGTAGTTAATACTGTGACAGGTTGTGGGACTCAGAGAAAGTCTTCTTACCTCTCTCCATCTCCCTTTACTTATCTACAAGATAAAGTTTTGAACTTGGTCTTTTAGGTATTTCCCTCTGTTTGTAGAAGTCTGGAATTTAATAATGTGGTAAAAAAAATACTTTGATTTATTTTCCATGGAACTGTTAGTTGGAGATAAATATTGAAAAACTAAAACCAGAATCATTAGGTAAGTTTGAGGGAAATAGTCTTGGTTAGTACAAGTTGATCCATAATTAGCTTTCTAGGAATCTAAGCCATTCTGTATTTGGACAAATTAAGTCTGCATTAAAATATTTGCGGAAGTGCTCTCTGGGAAAGTCACTCACAGATGAAGTTTCAGAGGAGAATTGTCACATCTTTGCTACACACTGGCATGTGTTCTTTTCTAATATTTTGTGACTTATTTAATGCTGTCCCCATCTGACATGAAAGAATGCATTACAGGAGGAACAGTGTCTTTTTGTTATTATCCTAACTTTATTATCACTCACATGCTTTGGTGAGGCAGTATTATAATGGCTACATCACAGGGTAAATCACAGGTTTTATACTTGAGCCAAATTTGGTTCAAGTCCAAAGCTTAAAAGGTGTGATCTTGGCCTCCTTATCTAATTTTTTCTAAATCTCAGTTTTATCATCATCATCATCATCATCTTCATCCATCACCAATGTAATTTATTTATTATTTATTTATGTGTAGACACTATTCCAAACTCATTATCTACATTAACTATTAAGGATTTACAACAACCTGAAAGGTAGAATTAGATTATGAGCTGTTGGGAGGTAAAGTAATTCTGAGATTGTGCAGCAAATGATAGTAAATCTAAATTTCAAAGTCAAAGCCCATATTCTTAAATCTTAAATCTATACTACCTCTCACTATGAGGTGATTTTATCAATCAAGATAAATTATGCTGCAGTAACAAAAAATCCCTATAACTTAGTGGCTTAAACCAACAAAGGTTTACTTTTTGCTTCATTACATGTGTTGGTTGAGAGCTCAGTCATCCTCTTTCTAAGACGAGGCTGACAAGGTACTGCATTTTGGAAAGGTAGCTTTTATTATGACAGAGGAAAGAGAACTAGGGCAGCGTGTCTCAATTTTGGTACTATTGAAATTGGAGGAGGAGGCTGTCCTTAGTGCTGTGGGATGTTTAGCAGCATCCCTAGCCTCAACCCACTAGATGCCAGTAGCTCCCTATCCTCCATTATTACACCCCCAAATTCTCAAACGTCTCTTAGGTGCAAGTAATAGTATCTGGGGCTAAGAATCACTGCCTAGTTTAAGATCTTGTGATAGTAAGTATATCCCCTACTTGGTAGTGACTTGTCAACTCAGTGACCAAAACTAACCATATAAACCCATCTCACCACAATGAAGCCAGGAAGTGAATCTTACCAAGACAAACACACAGGGAAGAACTGAAATGTTTTGGAACTAACATTAATGACTACCACCAGTGGGATAATAGTATTTGTCTTAAGGATTATTATACAGATTAAATGAAACCATGAAGCTTAAGAATATAAGTCAACATGGACATCTAACAGTTCAGAGAAGGGGTCAGCAAACTTTCGGCTAGCCATCTGTTCTTGTAAATAAAGTTTTATTAGCACACTGCCATATCCATTTGTTCACATATTGTCTATGACTGCTAGCATGCCACACAGAGGAGTTGAGTTATTGCAACAGATAGTCTATGGTTCCAAAGTCTAAAATATTTGCTATCTCACCCTAGATAGTGTTTGCCAACTTCTAGTTTAGGGAATCGAACTATGTTTGGAAGCAGGACCTTTGACTGAGCGCCAGAAATGGAAGGAGTGATTTTTGTTTGTAAAATGTTAATATGTGCTTAGCGTTATGTACTTGTGTCTCTGTAATCTTCAGTTCTGGGCTATGATAGGATTCATATAGATACTTATCTACTCTCTCTACTTATATAATCCACATCTTATAATTGTACTTTTAAGCCAATAAAAGTGACCTGTATCATAAGTACAGAAAAGTGCATATGCCTTAGGTATACACTCCAATGAGTTTTCACAAGTTGAAATCACCGACAAGTGCCCTCTTGCTCCCTTCCAGACATAGTTACTACTCCAAGCTACCTTGATTTCTAGAGCAGTGACAGTCAACTTTAAAGCTATGCCTTTAAAACACAAACAATGTTGTAAACCAGCATTCCCTCAAAAAAATCTGTATTTATATTATTTATTATTTTCAAACAAGATCAGTGATAGGGAGCATAGCAAAATGAACCTCATTGTATCTTTGACCACTTTCAAAAATAATCAGCATTTTATTCATGTTTCCAATAGATAGATAGATAGAGATTAGATAAATGGAGACAGATTAGGTAGATGAAGACAGAAATAGAGATGGAGATACATGTAATATCTATATCTATATATAATATCCATTGGATACCCATTTTTATAAGCTTTAGCTTTTGTTTTGATTTGTAAATACTTCATCATAGGGTTGTTGAGGATTAAATAAATTGATGTATGTAACATTCTTAGATGAGCAAGTAGTAAGCTCTCAATAAATATTAACCATTATCTTCATCTAGGTATAAGCAACTCATTAGCTAGGTCATAAGTGTCCTCTCTTCCTTTATTTAGGTCTATGCTGTGGTGGTAATTGCATCTGTGGTGGGATTCTGTCTGCTGGTAATGCTGTTTCTGCTGAAGTTGGCAAGACACTCCAAGTTTGGCATGAAAGGTAAGAAGGGTTGTGTTTACTTTTGATGTGGAATCATTTTTGGTTTAATGCTAATTACCACTAAATAAAGAAGCAGCTATATTTATGGTGACTGGGTTTAAGGCTGAAAAAATAGCAATGAGGATATGATACTACAAATCAAGACAGAGCAAAATAATGTTGATTACTCAGCATGACCCATTTTCCAATGAGAACAGTGTCCCAGAAGACAGAGAACTGGTTTCTTGAGTATCGAGTGACTAATAGTGATATAGATAAATGGTGCCTGATTTTTCCTTTGGCTTCAGAAAAGCAGATGAGGCTGGGTGGCATTAGGCTAATTGTGGACACATGGATTTTGTGCAGAAAGACCATTTCTGCTATACACTTGACTTCCAGATCGTCGGTAGTATGCTTCTGGTGTTGCTCCTACTTTCCTGGACTCTCATCTTTTGAAATTTAAACAGTGTTGGGAAACAAAATAAGAGCCATTGGTGGTACATTGAAGCTTTGTGAATGAGTAGCTTTTTTCTTTAGTGGAAAAATTCCCAGTGCTCAATTAAAAATTGAGGACTATGTTGCCCAACAATAGATCATTGGTCTCTTTTAGAGAATTTGGAATTCATTTTAGGGGGAAACTTTTTAAATGTTTTTGTTATATAAATAGTCAAGAGTTTCAGTGATTTAAAAGCATTTGCTCTGAAGTTTATACTTAAATATTGATGAATATGTTATTTGAAATTTGTGTGGTCTCATAAATAGCCACTAGCTTGGAAAAGTTGTGAAGAAGGTTTAATAGTGTCTTAGTTTTGTTGGAAAGTCAGGTGGTTTTCTTTTCTTTCTTTCTTTTTTCTTTTTTCGATCTATGTGGTTCATTGCAATTATTATTATTGTTTCTTGCTTACTTGGAAAGCAGTGAGTTGTCCAGCCTCCCCTGGGCTCAGGGGTGGGTCAGACCTATTTCTGAGGTTTTCTCTTCTTCCTCTGTGAGATCCCTAATCCTACCCTTAACAGAGAGGAGTAGCAGTAAATTGGCGCTTAAATTCTCTCCCACTCTCAGCCCCCCAAACCTCCTCTTGATTCCCCCATTTGCCTGTTGATCCCTGACTTTTCTTTTGGAGGAGGGAAGGTGTCTTTTCTCCAATTATAAATAATGCTTAGGAGAGGGACTCTATACAATAATTCTGATTAACCCCACGGTGGTTCTCAAACTTGACTTTGTATCAGAAATCCCAAGGCTTGTAAAATCATGGATTTCTGGGCCACCTGAGAGTTTATGATTTAATAGGTCTGCAGTGGGTTGGGAGATTGTCATATCTAACAGTTTTCAAGGGATACTGATGCTGTATTGCCCAAGCATTCTCAGAGAATCATTGTTCCCTGGTGTAAATGTGGGCTACCAGGCCTCTTTTTGAGTGTGGCAAGAGGGGGGAGAGACATTGCAAACCGAGCTCACTCACTGCTTCACAGACGTATCTGAGTCCACATTTCAGCTAGCAGCCTGGTAGCAGCCAGGTCTAGGGTCAGGTGACAGTACTTTGCATGTCAGCTACCTCCCATGGTATTTTGCTTTCCTCATTCCAATCAGGTTCCTTCTTTCCAGAGAGGCATTTAGAGTGGATGTCCCCAAGTAGAGATTCTTCTGCAGAGTCAGATTGTAGCACTGTCCCTTGTCCATCTTCAGCATATAGTGTGAGATTTTACATCTCATGGGCTCTTCAGAGAGAGGCAGATATACCTCAGAGAGAGGCAGATATATACCTGGAAGCTCCGTAAAAGCTTTGGAAACCCATGGAGTAATATTTAGGAGCTCCACTTTGTGCTGGAATTATCTGTAAATGGCAACACACTCTCCAGTGCAGTGATGGAGAATAAGAAAAGAGACATTTCAGAAAAAATCTGCATAAAGACTGACACCAAGACTTGAATGAAGTGTTTTATTTGGATGATTTGGCATGATTACTGCCTTAACACTGACATTTATGAGTTTAACCTAAGGGTATCCTAAATGATTGCAAGATATTACTTAACCTTGGCACAGAGCCAGAAAATGACTTCCTTTAGGCACTAACAACTATAGTGTGTGTTTCATTCCCTACTTCTAAACATAAATAAAATCACTTTTTAAAGATCTGTCTTAGAGACTCATGTTCTTGCTCAGGATAGCTTATTTTTCTATTTTTAACTATACATCCATCTGAGCCATACTTTGAACAAAACCAGCCTAAGGTGAGGTTATTGTCTTACTAATCAGATGCTGAGGTGATAATTTGGGGGGTATCTAGAAAATAAGACAAGGCTGTTGCAATAAGTGCTAAGAAATGGTATAAAATGTAAATTAATGTATTTTTAAATGTTATTAGAGCTGTGATGATAACTAAAAATCATGTCTTAAAAGGAAAAATATTGTTATTTTCTCTTAAAATGTAAACTATTATTAGAGTTTTTGAAATAACCAGAAAATATATCAGTTGTGATTTCTTAGGAACAGTAGCATGGGATAATGTTTAAGCTTGGCCGGAACTGCAGATACCACATGATTGGTCTGTGACTGATGTACAAATGAGCTATTCCATGTGTAACTCTTACCTTCATATGCATCTTTGGGGAGATTCTACCCCATTCAGATTCACTTATCCTAGAGACAGATAAGACAAGGGTGGCTGCTCGGTCCACACATATGCATTGACAGTCTTTTGCACATCCCTTGCATGGCACACTTTAGTTTTTCAATTCACAGTATAGCCTCTAGATTATAAACTGCAGTTGTTTAATAGGGTTGATTTGAAGGGCCCAGCATCACAAAAACCAGAAACCTCTGAAATGACACTGCAGCTGAATCTATTGCAGCTGAATCTCTGGCAATTCAAGGTTTTGTGTTTTTATTTTTTTATTCTTACAAAGTTGGGGTGCAGGCCAGAAGTGTGAGGCGGTGAGAGGGCTCACTAGAGACAAAATGGGGAGCAGAACAGGCAGATCGACTGAAATGCACTGCTGAGGGGAGCAGTGGGCGAGGCAGGAGAGGTCTGCTGAGCCAGCTGGGATTCTCCCCCGCTGGGCATCAAACTCACCACTGGTGCCGACAGCTCTAGTGCCGCGCTAACCCATTGCCCCACCAGGGAGGCCCCGGCAATTCAAGTTTTATGGATTGACCTGAGAACCCAAACATTATTGATGGTGTTGCTTCCTTGGGAAGGTGATTTCTAAATTCCAAACCAGCCAGTTAAGCTAGGATTTTGGTATACAGCCACAGAGTTGTGGTGTGCCCCTGGACGATGGGTTTCTGTGACTGTAAGCGTCATGCATTTCTGTTTCTTCTCTGATGCTCTGTAACCAAGCACTGATGGTGCAATCTAGAGCAGGCAGCCCAGACTATGAAATTCACGATGACCAAATTTATATTGGTTTTGTTCTTCATGACTTACCCAGTGCCAAGTCCAAAGCTGGCACTCAGTAAATATTAATTGACTGAAAGAATGATTACAGAGAATTTCAACTTCATTCTCTTTAGACTGATAATTGGAAAACAGTTCATATTTGGAGAACAGCTCTTACGTAAATGGTTAAACAGAGATCTTGAATATTGTTTAAGTTTCGAAAGGGGTTTACTCTCCCTCTCCACCTCTGTCCTTTGATTGAATTACTCCAGAAAAGTAATGGCCACAGACAGGAGGTAACTTTTTCCATGTTTGGACTTAAGGTGCATAATTCTTGCACACTATTTTAAACCACTGTTGTTTAAATTGAGAGTGTTCAATTTGTCTTTTCATTTTGCACATTTGAGCATCTTCACTTTCTGCCTCTCTGTCCTTGAATGTATGGCCTCAGAATTTGTGTCTTTGCCCATCTCGGAAGCCAGTGAAGTACCATAGGCTTCCATTTTAGGATTCACATTGCATTTATCTTTCATTGCTTTGGTATATTTTAAGCTTGTTAGCATCCAGTAGACTACTAGCCCTATTTCAATAAAGACATCAAGAGGTAGAATTTATCCCAAAAAGTGTTCCCATGCTCCTTTCTGTGCCCTCACACCATTCTATTGCTTTTTGGTTGAATATCCAGCTAATATAATTGCAGAGCCCCAAATAAAGCCTGTTGGTTAGTGCTTTGCCATCTCTATAAGGATTTTTCATATATGGGTTTAATATGGACGCATAAAATATGTAACAGATCTATCGAAATGTGCATCTATATCATACTCCTATATGTGAGTGCATATATAATTTTGTCCTGTTGCTTCTAATGCTGCCTCTGGTTTATTTTCATTTTAATTTCCATGGAAATAGGCTTCAAAGACTTTTTCCAAGCAGCTTTTTGCCAAAGGAACAGGCAAGCAGACCTTTGAATGTTCTCACTTGTGTTGTAACTAAGTCTTGTGTTTAGGTCTCACATTGCTTCCTGGATCCCCCTCTGGATTGAAGATGTAGATGTGCGCATGAAGGGGAAATGGAAGCATCTAGGGGCCCAAGGGCTGCCAAGTCTTCAAAGAGTGCTCCACGTCAGGAGCACTGCCTGATGGCATTGATGTTATACAGGGTTGGAAAAATAGAAGGAAGCCAGAAGGGTGGATGTTCTTGGCACTCATCACACTGGAGAAGTTGTGGCCATCAGCTTTGTGTTACTTGCATTTCCTGATGGAAGTCCACATATGATACTTATTCCCTAAGTAGTGAGGCATTCTTTGTCATTCTAGAGTAAATATCCAAGTGACCCAAAGAGATCCCACAAGAGCAAGTGGACAATAGGCCTCTCCTCTCATTCAGTGTTGATAACCCGCAGATTTCCTCCACAGCCTCCTGCTTATATCAGCAGATATGCACTCATTCCTGCTGTTTGAGTGTTAGGTAAATTCCAATTAGGTATTTCCAAAGAATTCATCTGCTGAGAATATAGAGCTGGGTTTTCTTAACTCTAGATGCAAGGTCCACAGTTCTTTTATGAATGATCTTCTAAATGCCTTTCAACAATAATTTAAAAAAAATTGTTATTTAAAAATATCCATACACATTGTTAGGCCAGTGCTAAAGAGGTTAAACCTTTTATATGAGCTGAAAACAATTTTGGAAAGTTTAGGAGGCTGAGTTTAGCAGATATTTGGATTAACTTTTAAAAGAGGGAGAAAAGTGACTGAAAGCCAGAAATACAGTGGGAGAAACATCTGTAAGGACAAACTGTTTTCCATGTGCCCCCTCTCCCATACCACACACTATCTTTTTAAGAGACAAATAACATTAAAAAATTACAACAGTAACACATGAATGCATCCTTCTTTTTCCACAAATTCAAGCAGTTTAGAGATATATAGAACTAGAAGTATAAGTCCCACCTCACCCTCTTCTCCCACTACCATTTCCATTCTGAGGGAATTTAACCATTCAGAATGCATAATAAAACATTTAACTTATTATGTAGAAATAAGATATATTTGTTTTTGTTTCCATAAAGAAATAAAAATGAGTCTTTTGGACCCCCTCCACTCCTTGCTTTCCACCTTCTTTTAACCTCTCTGGTATCCTCAGTTCTAGAGTCAGATTTCTATAAATTTTATTAATCTTTTTGGAAATATATGTTGCTCATAGTTGGTCTAGTCTGATCTTTTTTTTGCCTTTTTGGGGAAATAATTGCAGTTCACAAAAAAATCTGTGTAAAGAATTCATTATCTTGATCCCGGCTCTCCAATATTAATACCCTACAGAATGTAGTATAACAATCAAAACCATAAAATCAACACTGATGCTGTGTTAACTCAGCTCTGTAATTAACTTATTGCAGACTTTATTCAAATTTTCACTAATACACTCGCTATACTTTTTCTTAGTCTGACTTTCTAATAGTGTCTTTTGGAAGCAAATCTGTTTTTTCCCATCTAAGTTTTATGTCTTATGTGGGCAAGCCATCCCCTCTCTAAGGGTGTAAACTTGCTTTTTAATATTACTTTCACCAGTTTTACTGTTTTTTTTTTTTAAACTCAGCTCTTTAATTTTTTGAAAGTCCTTTTAAAAAATTTAGAAATATTTAGAATAATAGTGGAGATACATAGAAAAAGAATATTTGAATAAATTTTAATGTGATATTTTCAGAGAGACCAGCAGCATTAATTTAACTTTCTGGAATCAGAAAGTCACTAATAAAAAGAAATCTTGAAAAACTTAGAGATTAACTATCTTTTTGCTAAGAACTTAAAGAGCTTTGTTGCTTCTCTCTTATAATATGGGAATATAAACCTCACAAAATAATCTCAGAAAATAAAGCTTTTCACAGAGGCCTTTTTTTTTTTTTCTGTTCTCTCCCAGTTTTAGGTTGAGCTCAAAGTATATGTTATCGCCAGATTAATAGAGAATAAAATGGACTACTAGCTATCAATTCCACAGAAATTTCTGAGAAGACAACCAGTTGAAAGAGCTACTGAGTAATTGCATAAGTTGAAAATTGAACTAAAGAAAAAAAGAAATGAACCCTAAGTTAATTCTTTTCTCTCATGTGGAGATGTTATAAAAAGCTTGTTTCTGTATGTTTCTAAAGTGAAGATATACTTTCCAAAGTCTCTTACTTCTCCGAGAGCCAACTTTTGAGTTATTTCTAGATGTGGGCAGAACACTCTTTTGCAGCGTATTAAAAATGGGGGCAGAACTTTCGGAATCCAGCAACACCGGAAGCAGATGTGGCCATTCCGCTTTGGTCCTGCCAGTATAGTTACTTGAGCTTTTAAATTGCCAGTGGGATCTGGGTCTCTAGAGAATTTCCACACTACTAATTCACTAAAAGGTAAAAGATCCCTTAAGCAGTTAGATTTTGTATTTAAAAGTCAGGAAAAGTGTTACACGCTTTTTTTGCTCCTTCACAAATCCCGCAGTTAACTCGCGTTGACTTATTTGTAGGTACATCATGACTGACTTTAGATAGGATTTCCCAAATCTGCTGTTTTTTCCTTTTCTCCCCTTAATTTCCCTGCCATTTTGTCCTTCCACATCTCTGGGTGTCCTCATTTTACATCTTTTCTCTCTCTTTAGTTTTTAAGTTTTTCAAAATTTATGAAGAAGACAGTTAAAAACTTGGCTTCAAATCTAACATATGCTTTGATTTTATGTTACTTTATTTTGGGCAAGAATACTGAATGACTCCGGGGATAAATTTAGCTCTAAATCATCAGAACTGTCACGTGCCACTTCAGCAGACAGCCTATTTGAACACTACACACCCTTTGTGTTCGTAAGTGGTTAACTCTTGTGTCTTTACAGATAGGAGCCGCTGGGGCTGCAATACGAGGGGCTTATGAGTCAGACAAGATTGAGTTCAAATCCCAGACCTAGCCACAATGTTGGTCACCTTTTGAAACTCTCTGAATCTTAACAAGCTTCTTTGGTAAAATGAGGAAACAAAACTTATCTCTCAGTTATAAGAATTTAATGAGTGCTTAGTTTTATGACCAGCTTATTGAACTAAAGCCATAAAAGGAGTTTATTTTTCAGTTTTATGTTATAGTTATATGCCATTAAGGAACAGTGTGGACAGAGGCCTGTCTGAATTTATAGTGAGTCTGAATTGCAGAGAAAAGTCCCAAATGTATATAGAATATACTAGTGTTTTAAGTTTTATTAGCCGAGTTTACAGAAAAAAATGTATTTATAAGGAATCTCTACTTTATGGCTCTGCATTAGGAATATAGTTGCTGAAACATATGTTGGAATTATATAAAAATCTTAATTTTGTTGTCCTGTGAACACTTCTGTTCAAGTTGTTTAAGGGTTTATGAAAAGTCATTGTTTATTTATTGATTATTTTTGTATGTAGGTTTTACTACTTTTGGGAGGAGCATTTACTGAAGGGAGGGAGCAGAAAGGGCACTCATGAGTGAGGTCAGGACCCCTGTAACCATCAGATTATTTCTAGAAACATGAGCTTATGGTGTGACCTGTTCTAATGTGTGTGGCGGGAACTGCAACTACTAATTTCTTTTAACAAAACTAGTCTTGAATTTATATGATTAGAATCTGAATTTTTACTTTTCTCCTAGTTTCTTTTATGTATATAATTGCTTTGAGATTCATCAATGATATTATATGATTATCAATTTTTATTTATTTTTTTTGCTGAGTTATTCTTATCTTTGGCTAAGCCAGTATAAGTTTTTCTCTTCACTTGTTAGTGGATATTTGGGTATTTCCAGTTTGTAACTGTTGAAAATAAAGGTGGTATGTAAAGTCTCAAAAAATTACTAATTGAAAATTGAATATTGAGCAGAACAGTGTCTGCCTCATGGAGCTTACACTGTATGTAGAACTAAGAAACAAAAAAACAGAGAAAGAAAGATGGATTTAAATGCAAGTGATGACAAATACTGTGGATAAACTGAAGTAAGATGAGAATGGGGTAGGGAGTTTTGTTATTTTTAAATAATTAAGATAGGCCTCTCTGATGAGATAACATTTCAGCCAAAAGTCGAAGACAGTGAGGGATTGAGTACACTGATATATGATATATGATGGAAGAGCATTCCAGGCAAAGGGAATAGCAATGCAAAGTTTCATATAACAAAGACTAATGGGGAGATGCTATCTCTGGTGGGTGGGAGAGTTGGGGGGGGAAATGTTCATGATACATGAGTATGGATAAAATTTCACTTCAGTTTCACAATTTTCGGAGTATGGGCCCCAATCCTTACCTCTTGCTGATCTCCAATGTTCGTGTGCACACACATGCACACAAAGTCAACACTCACCTTAAAATGATGGTCTGCAATTTTTAGATTGTCTGGTTTCTCCCAAATTATCTGTTCATCAAATGCTGTGGTTATTTATTGTCGAATGACCATGGACATGAGACCTGCAAGGGTAGGACCCAGGCTCCGACTTGTGTCTTGAATTTTTCTTATTATCTTTCTCATCTTTACTCTAATTCCTTTTATGCAACTCAGTTCATTCCAAGGCTGGGTCATCGCACTCTAGTTAATTCCATGACTGCTTTTATTGAGTGAATTCTCTTGGTTTGAGATTTCAGTTGCCTTTGGGAAAAGAAACCACTATTTGAAAAAACTCAAATCGTGCATTTTCAGAGTGAAAAAGACATTTTGGGAATTCTGTTTTTCCTCGTTGTGATGATGAAACATTAAGTAGAACCCATGTTTTTTGCAGGATGTTTCTTTTGGCTTGAAAGACAAAACTAGAACTTAAGGTCAAGTTGGAAGTTTTTGGAAGCCATGCATTTCCAGAGAGGAAAGGAGCACTTGATTTTTCTGCTTTTATCCTCTCAACTAATTACTAATAGCGCTTTGCCATTTTTGTCATCTGTTTTAGTCTTTTTTCTTGAACCACCATTGGGTGAAGGTAGGGGATTTAATTATTTTATGACCACATTTCCAGGTATCCTTAAATGCATATTTTAAAAAAAGTCTTTATGCTTCACCACCTTCTTATTCTCTCTGTGTTTCAGAAGGTATTTGATTGACTGACATCTTTGGCGAACTTCTCCAATCTTTCCCTAAGGCACTTCTCTCTCTTTTCTGTCCCTGTATGACGTGGAGCAGAATCCTCTATATCCTTTCCCCATAAGATTTAAGAATTAAGTTCTCCTCAAATCTTCATTATATCCATGTGCCTCTTCCTCTTTATGAAGTGCTCAATAATGTGTTTTTATCATTTTCTCACCCACCACCTAATATGCTTATGGGTTAGCAAATTCAAGACGTTAACAGAGACCACCAGCAAAAAATCACATTTGAAAAGACATCTGCCATGTACAGACCTGCATAATGGAAATCAAAAAGAGAAAACAATGATCCCCATTTCGGATAATCCAATTCATTGGCAAGGATTCTTGGAGAGTATTAAATTTCTTTGATGTCTCAGGTTTCCCTCCGTTCAGCATCTTATTCTACATATCAGAATATTATCACTTCCAGAAGTTTTGAATTACAAACAATGCATGAAAATGCAGAGAATTATAGTCATCCTCTGAATTTTTAGAATTCGTTTATGCTGAGAGGGAGACACCAAGTCTGAAGAACTTTGCCATATCATTTTAGCACCAACTTTAGCAAATGTTTCACCTTGAAAATGATAATTCATTGCAGATACTTCTTAATGACAGTAATCGTTAAGAATTTTATTTGAGGAAGACACTTGTTTTTTTTTTTTTTGTTTTTTTTTAACAAAGTCAGTTCCAATCTATTGAAGCCACGATGTTAAGGCAGGGTTCATTGCTGGATATCATCCTTTCAGTGACAGGGGGCGATATGTCTCTAAGGGATGTCCCTTGGAGATTGGCAGCCTTATGTGCAATTGGCCATCAAATAATAACCCTTCCATGGTTTTCAAATTCACAATGATGTCCATGCCAAACATCCCAACAGATAGAATGGTCGTTCATCACTTAGACAATTATCTAGCTTCCAATTAGTCTACCTTTTGTGCTCCCACTTTGTTGTGGGGCAGAGTTCAGTCAGTCACGTTGTCAGAAAGATTAAGATGAGTTGAACTGCCTGAGAGTTTGCGTGTGTCTGGATTTACCGGTGGAAGGGTTTTGGTGTGTATTCTCCCTGTGCTGTTGCTTGATCTGATATAACCTGGTGTTGCTCTGCTGTCATTCCCAAAGCCATTCAGCACTAACTACTGGCCCTGAACTATGTCGCCCCAGCAGGTGTAGGTCATCGTCTCAGGAGTGTCATCTCCAGTTTTAAAATAAACCCAGCAGAGCAGTTCCTTGTTCCTAGATTGAGTTTGGCAAGTATGTCTCAGACCCCGTGGGCAGTTTTCCTCAGTCAGCCAAGGGCAGGAGGAGGCGTCTCATGAGGAACAGGCATGCTGCAGTCAGGCCAGCTCTCAGTGTCCTTTCTAGGGAAGGAAGGTGGGGTGAGGGGAATTGGAGCCCCTCTCAGAGGTTGAAAAGACGAGAAGGTGGTTTTGGCCACTTGAGGGATGGGGACCATAATTCTGCAGGGACAAAGACCGGTGCTTCAGGTCGGCACTGGAGCTCAAGGGCATTGGCTTTGGGCAGGTCTTGCCATGGGGGCCGCTTCCAGGGCTGATCATGGTTTACATAAATATCTGTAACTTCTTTAGCTTTTCAGATATTCTTTTGAAAATTTCCACTAGTTGCTTGTGACAATCCACAGTCCCCCATCTGCTCACAGGCATGTAAAGCTGTCCGTAGCTTAAGGGCCCAAGGACTGGCCATATATAGATCTCCCAAATTGGTGTTGATCAACTTTGATGTCAGAAGCCTCTCTGTCAGGTAGCTGATGCCACCTGCATGTAGTAGCTTGAATTTACTCGCAGAGGCTTCTGGGAAAATAAAGCTCAGGCCTGTTCCTTTTATCAAGGGTGTTGGGAACAAGTCCACCCAGAATGGCTGATCTCAGCATTACATAGTCCCAGATACCTGTTCTTGAAACATGAGGTGAGGCCAAGGTTCTGGTTGGAGGTGAGGGATGTCTTCTTGGTGTTCTCAGTGAAACCAGAGAAGGAGGCCTTGGTGCTCATGTTGTCCTCGAAGCCTTTCGTCACAGTGCTGTTGGGTCTGAACACGTACTCCCTGGCGTTGGTGTTCAGACGAGGGAAACCATTCAGGATCCGCCAACAACTGGGCACTGTTGGACTGCTCACAAGGCCCTGGGTGGAGGTGCTGGCTTTTTGGGAGAGCCCCTGCCAGCCATAGGGGACTTTGTGCTGACTCAGGTTGTTCCAGAGCACCTGAGCAAAGAGACTGCTCCTCTCCCTCCACAGCAGCACTGTAGTGGAGAGGTTGATCAGGCACTAGAAGTGGAGATACCACTGAATGGTGAGATAAAGTGGGTGTCTGCAGGGACCCCTTCTTGTCCTAGATGTCCTTGCTTTGGGTCCAAAGAATGCTTGAGATGCTGTGGTTTTCCTGGCTCCAAGCCAGGGCCCTGGGTACGGCTCCTCTGTTTAGGGTACAGGGCCAAGAGGATCCCAGGGCAGGCTACACTGGAGCTCCACACAGCCCTGGCCAGCAGATGCCCCTCTCCCCCGCTCCCTCCCAGGAGGCTCAGAGAGGCCTGGGTGGGCCAGGGAAGCCTCCTGAGGCACCTACCAACACTCTCCAACACTCTGTCATTCTTTTTTTTTTTTTTAAATATATATTTTTATTGTTATTTATGTCTTTTACATTTTGTATTCCCCTTGGGTAGCCCACCACCAATTCACCCGTGATCTATCTCCATGGTCCCTTGTGTTCTTTTCTATTCCATTTTATGCCCTTTTCCTTCCCTCCCTCCGCCGCCCACCCCCCCATCCGCTGATTGTCTCTCTCCTATTTGGTTTCCTTATAGTCCTGTTATAAGTGAAACCATTCGACATTTTCTCTTTCTTTCTGGCTTATTTCACTGAGTATGATCCCCTCTAGTTCCATCCATGTCGCTGCAAATTGCATGTGTTTATCTTCTTTCCATGCTGAATAGTACTCCATTGTGTATATGTACCACATCTTCTTGATCCAATCATCTATTTTTGGACATCTGGGTTGCTTCCATACCTTTGCTATTGTGAACAGTGCCGCAATGAACATACGGGTGCATGTATCGTTAGCTGAATCCTCTCCCCTCATATACCCTCCCCAGGTCCATCCATATTTTCCTGAGTTCGTGAGACATTCTCACAGTTCCTCCCTGAAATAGTAAGCAGCCCTGCTCTGCTGGTGGCAGCCATAGTGATTACTCTCAGTCTGTCTATCTATCTATAATTTACTTATAATGAGAATTTATATTTAGATGCAAAAACTTGAGGTGCCCACTAATCATCTGTGTCATTTTTCTATTGGAGTTTGAGGGAATTTTTCATAATTTTTGTTTAAATGTATCTGATTTTTATAGCATTTCAAGCATACTTGCCTGTTCCAGTTCTAGTCTTCCAGATGTGCTGACATAATTGCCTTAAAATATAAATTACTGAATTATAAACATGATTGAAAAAATTTAAAAAGTGAGTGTATGGAACCATTTCTGATCCAAACAAATTTATTGCATGAGTAATTTAAAAATTATTTTGATGGTTTGTGTGTCTGGAGCCATTTATAATAATAATTTAGGTAATGCTCAGGTGACTTTTTGACCCAGTCCACCTCTCCATACACAGCTGTCTCCATAGAGTACCTGTTACCTGAAGTCTTAAAGTTAGTATATTCCTTCTAAGATAAGAACATAGAGGCAAAAGCAATACAATTTTAAATTACGATCGTTTATTTGAATAACACAGACTCTTGAATCTCTGGCTATAGATCTGTGTTAGCCAGATGCATAGATTACACAGTTCTTAAATAACATTCCAGAATCTCAGAGCAATGTGGATGATTAATTGAATATGTTTATGTGAAAGAGCCAAGGAGTCGCTGCTGCTGCCAGTTTTTCTCTTGGTATTTGCCGGCCATTGTCCTTTGTCCTTTCCTTCCTCTGTGTAGGGTCTGCGCCCTCTATTAGTGAGAAATAGGACTTTCCACTGCAGAAAGCCACAACTGTCATAGGTCGAAGAACTCATTTTTTGTTACCTGACAGCAAACCTTCAAAATTGAGTTTTATGATTCTAGCAAATATATACTTTTTATGTGGTTCTTCGAAAATTGCTAAAGAAAAATGAATATAATATATATATATTATATATATAATATAATATAATATAATATAATATAATATAATATAATATAATATAATATAATATAATATAATATAATATAATATAATATAATATAATATAATGTAATATATAATATATATGGTTATAATAATATATATAATATATATAATATAATATATAATATATATGGTTAAAAATAGATCATTTGGTGGTGAACCAATGCCAATATCGGAAGGCAGAGTCGACACAGGTATGTTTTCATGACATTCTCTTGATTAATGTTGTAGACGTCCACACCCCACTCAGCCACCCTCAAAGTCTCTGGTACCTGGTCCTGTGTACTTACCCTGGCTTCTGCATACATTTCCTCCAAAGAGCTAGCATCTGGAACCTTCTTCAGAGCTATCTTGGCAAAGCCGAGTTCCTCTTACACCCCTAACACACACACGCATGCACATGAACACGTATGCACACACATCTGGAAGTGACTTGGAGTTAAGTGCCCTCCATCCCCTTTCCTCAACCCCTCCTTTGCCCATGACTGACTTTTGAGGGAGCAGAAAAGCCTTCAGGCTAGGTCTACTCCTAGGATAATTGGCAATTTCTCTATAGAATGTGTGGCTTCATTTACATTCTTCCCTGCAGGTCAGCCTGAGTCTGAGACTTGACCTGAAATAGAAGCCTTACTTGGCTTCTTCCCTTTTCTTCTTCCTCCTCTCCTGGGAGTCCTTCTTTAAGAAAGCACTTGCTATGAACACTGCTTCCTGGACCTACTTCTGTGACCTGAAACAGGAGCTGCAAGAAATTAAATATTACTTGGATTTTTTATCATTATGGATTTTTTATCATTATGTTTAAAACTTTATTTCTTGTTTGCTGACTTGAGCTACACATGTGCAAGTAGATGATCTTACATTTTAATTCAAAAATTAATTGAGGTACAGATTATAGTTACCAATTTATTATGGTTCACTGATGCCATATCCTTGACACATTCTCTTCTTTTCATAATAATCCTATATTTTAAGGGTGAGTTAATTGAAGTCCAGAGACATTTATTAATGTACCCAAGTCCCAGAGCTTGCAATTAGCAGAACCACAATTCATTTCCAGATTTTTCTGGTTTTAATGTTCTTTCAGCAACTGTCTTGTTGAGGCTTCACCTTCTTGTTTGTAGGTGTTATCAAAGAGGCACTCCAACATCAAAGTTCATGACTTTGGTAAAAGTGGAGACTCTTTATTAAGTGATAACAAGATGCATTACCAAACACAAAACTTCATTTCCTAGGATAAAAAGGATTAAAAGTTATTTCTAATAAGCACTGAGTCAAGTCATATCAATTTGTTGTATACAGAGACCTCTGGGCTGGCTTAGGACAGAATCTAGGTGTTGATAAAAGCACAAGTTTACAGAGAAGGGAGAAAACAGAACGGGGCTTGGGATGTGCTTCAGGGGCGTGGACGGAGGTTTCCCCCTTGATTCTCCCTTTGGTGATCATGGTCAGACCCGTTACTGTGTTGTGCCAGGATGCTGTTTAGAAAGTGATGTCCTCAGATCCTAAGTTGACCACAGCATCATGGAAGCCCTGATGCATCCCACAGGGGTTATCAGTTTGTTCCCCAGAGAGATCCTTAAAGAAAAAAATGAAGGGATAATGGCAAAGATGATACGGTCATCTCAGTGGACTCACCACTAGCATCTGTGTTGGGTCTTGTTTCAATTATTCATGGCTAACACCAACCATTGGCATGTGAAAATTTCAGCAAGAATACATGAAAGCCATACAAGAGACCTTTAAAGTTTCTGTAAAGAGGTGTTAGCACTTACGACTCATCATAGCTCTTCTCTCTCTCCAGAGTGTTCTTCCTTCATCCCTTTGTCTGGTTATTCCTTCCTTATCTTTTAAAGATGAGGCTCAGACATGTCCTCCAAGGAATCCTTATCTGAAACCCTCAGGATGGGCAAAGTTTCTTTTTACTTGATTTGTATTATTGTGAGTAACCATCTAGAAAAATGCTTATTAATCCACCTTATTGAAAGAATATGCTCACCTATTAATCCTCCTATTAACCTAAAATATCCTCAAGGTGAATGATTCTGTTTTATTATTTCTGTGTCCCCACTATTTGATATGGTGCAAGGCAGAGCTAACCCTTAGTAAATGCTTTTAGATCTGAACTGAACTATCAGCATAAGAGAGGATTCATGCTTTTCAGTTTTTTTTGTGTGTGTGTGTGTAAACAATATATTCTAGTAAATTGGTTGAAAAGTGTTCAAGTGATTTTGGTAGAAGGCATACTGCATGACTGGAAGGCAGTGGAAACAGTCAGGTGTTTGGGGCAAGAGAACCTGGAACAAATAAGAATGTGGGTTCTTCTTCCAATAGGCTGGAAGGCCCCTTGGGGACCTATCTAAGAGGTGAGACTTGTGATGGAAGAAACTTGGGATGAGAACACCCTTCTGAAATGGTGAAGAATGAAATGAAACATGCATTTGCCCTAGTGCAATGGAAAGAGTGTGGACTCAACTTTTATTCTAAGTTCAGCTATGTTCTTTCTCTGTGATTGTTTCTCCCTCCCTCCCTTCCTTTTTTTCCTTCCTTCCTTCCATGTGTAAAATGGGCACACCAGCCCCAGCTTCAGAAAGGGCTGTTCACATTAAGGCAAACACAATAGTGCCCTGCAGATAGTAGGTGTTCCTTAAAGGTCCATAACTTTTACTTCAAATCTTTCCTGGTAGTCTCAGTCACTAGTTAAAAGGTCATGAGAGGGAGAGTAATGGGAGAATAGAAAGTTTGTAAGAGTGGGCATGCATTCATTTATTTGTTCTTCTGATAGGCATCTTACTGAGGGTGTACAATGATCCTGGCATAAGGAATCAATATATTTTCATCACTGCTAGTCTTTAAGCTGTCTGTAGCCTAGAGGCGGACTTACATCCAAATGGATGATATGGTGCTAGATAATCTAAATGGCCCCACACAGAATGGGCACTGACATGGTATGTCTAGAGAAGTCAGGGACTGTTTCACAGGGGAGTCTACCCTCAGGTGAGTTGTAGAAGCATGAGTAGGAGTTCATGATATGGAGGAGGCAGAGAAGGAAGTCACTTGAAGGCCTTGAGGTTCGTGTTGGGGTAGTTTGGCTGTTGCTGGAGTGGAAGATACATAGAAGAGGGCAGTGGCAGAAAATGATGATGATGTGATGAGTAAAGACCAGATTGCAAAAGCCTCCCTGCCATGCTATGGAGTTTGGAATTAGTCCTGAGGACGTGGCAGAGCCACAGAATTTAGGAACTGGGAAGGAAGAAGTTGTTGAGAAGCGGGGTTGGAACATTTAAGTATGAAGACTAATCATATTTATGTTGATGTCTTGGCTGCTGCCAAACTTTTTTATTTTCTCTCTTGATTTGCTATTAAAGTTAGAAGTGATTAATAAAGTTGGTCATTTGAATTATAATAACATTACTAATTTTCAAAAATTCTGGTCTCATGGTCTTCATATTGTTTTAATGGACTATAAATTCTCAGTAGTCATGCTTTTTAAATAACTAATGTATAATCCTTTAATTCCTTAGACAGATACTTACTAAGAGCTTGCTCAGGGGCAGCTTGTACAGACCCTGAGGACGAATAGAGGCCCTGCCGATGGAGCGTTCACTTGTAATTCAGAAGATGGACAATAGATTAATTAATAATAAATAAGGTGCAGGAAGAACATAGCATGGTAGAGTTGGTGAGGGGAGTCCTGTCTTAAGGAAATACTTGAAACGTTGTTTTTCCATTGCTGACTTGAATTTTCTTGGAATATAGTAGATGTCTCTCTCTCCCTCAAGCTTCATATCTGAAGTCAGGTTTTTTTTTTTTTTTATGCATACATGCTGGGGTGCAGGCCAGAGGCGTGGGGCAGCAGAATAGGCAGATCCACTGAAGTACTCTCCTGAGGGGAGCAGCAGGTGAGTCAGGAGAGGTCTGCCGCCCCACGTGGGAATCTCCCCAGTTAGGCATCGAACTCGCATCGCATCGCAGATGCTGACAGCTTCACAGTGCAGCGCTTTAACCCACTGTGCCACCGGGGAGGCCCTATGAAGTCAGTTTTAAGAATGAAAATCTCTGCCCTGTGCATCTTTCTTTTTCTGGGATGTCTTCAAAAGGATTATTATATTATGTTTCTAGTCTAAGAATCAGAGAATACATTTGAGAATAACAACACCCACTTCCCCCCCCCCCCCAGCTCCAAAAATGAAACCAACTCTGTTTTTCTTAGGCTTCCCCTCTGTTAGGTTCTGTGCTAAATACTTTCATATATAATCTATTAATTCCTCAACACTGCTCTTTGAGAGAGGCCTTGGTATCTTTATTTTTCCATGAGGACACTGAGGCTCAGAGAGGTGATTTCACTCGTGGAAGGTCACGTTGTTCTGGGAGGTCAGGCCGGGTCTCACTCAGGTCTGGGGTGTCTCCCTCTCTCCTTACCTCATTCCTGCGTTGTTTATTGTCAGTAAAGAGAACTCTGAACTCTTTATTCCAAGATTTCTGAGGTGTATGTGACTACAGAAATCTTTTTTAAAAAGTAAGTCTTTCTTGTGAAACCAGTGTGTGCAGTACTGAAACACACCTAGTTTAGCTACCTCCCTGTTGTCTTTTTGCTGGAAAGACAATAGAGGAGGAGAAAGAAGAAGACAAAAGAAAGAGGCAATGGGCTCAGGAAAAGAAAATCAAAACACTACTAATTATTCCCCCAAATCTCTAAAATATACTTTCTGTCTTCGATTTATCTCTGGGCCCTCTCTCTCCTGTATTTTTCACATTGGCACACAAGCTTTATCCCCAGTGAATGAGATGAGACAGGAAGATTGATTTCTTTGGACTGATGACAGTCTTAAGAAAAGGGTTCATGAGGCCCAAGAGGCTGCCTCGCAGGTGATGGAGACCTAGAGCCAAGATGTGAGTGTTAAGAAGTGGCTGGGGCCTGGGCCTTGGTGTCTGCTCCTGCCCCGCCACTTGCCGGCAAGGCAGACCCACCCTGCTGCCCTGGGCTCCCCCACAGCTGGGAGTGCCGCCTGCAGGCCCCAACTCAGGCCTCAACTTGACTCCCTGCATCTTGTGCGTCCCTCACAGCACATTTCCTTTCCCAGAGTTAGTCTGATGTTCACATCTTATTTTCTCTTTTCCTGCTCTGCTTAGCCCAACAGCATAGCTGCACCAGAGACATAATTATCAGTAACCTAAACTATCCGATTGTAATTACTCTCTTTAATCTATGCTTGCTATAGTCTACAAACTTTGCATAGTCTAGGAAGGTCTTCCTTTGCATATTTCTTTTATTCCTGGTTCTTTGAACAGAATGTGTTTATAATTTAGAATGGAGGATAATTCACAATAAATTTAGGTATTTTCCACACAGAAACATCCAAGCACTCAGACTGTCCATTTTTTTAGTCTTACTAAACCAACACAGGAGTTCTCTGATTTATGTGGACTTATTCAGTTTTTGCAGATAATATTGTTTAAAAAGTTAGTGTTTGTACAAATAACAGAAGTTTTGTGTGTATAAAATTTATATTTAGTTAAGGATGAACTTTTTCTATCAGAGTATGGTCTGTGGACCAGCATCATTTGAGAACGTATTAAAAATACAAACTATTAGACCTTATACAGACCAATTAAATCCAATTATGCATCTTAATGAGGCTCCCAGGTGATTGACGTGATCCTCAAAATTTTAGAAGTCCTGGTCTAGAGCTTAAAGACCCAAAGGCTTTAAGGTCACTCATCATTTGGTTCATGTTCATGTGCCCTCATCTCCTTTAACAGAGTGCAACAGCTCTGCAGTTTCATCGTAGTTATTTTATTGTGGGCTTTCTTACACATTATTGCCCCTGAGAGCTTTAAAGCATCTCCTAGGCACACAACTAGTCCTTATTAGATAGAGAGGTAGGTAAATAGATAGTATAGAGGAGACATACATTATTTTTCAAAAGTTTTACAGATAGCAGGTGTTTAAAACTGTGAAGGGTCTGAGATACTACTCTATTTGCAAGCTCACAAGTCAGCCTGCTGTGGCTTCTAGATGGTGGCAGAAGATATGAGATTCCTGAGTCAAAGATAAAGGGCTTGATTATTCATTCTATGGGAAGCAGCATGAGTAACATACTGTGTCACTTCTCTCTAACTCAAGTCCCTGGGGGGTGATACAGATGGGTCCAGGTGGAGACTGCATATACCTGGACTGTGTTGTAAGAGAGGAACCCTGAATTTAGGGAATCTGAATATTTTAATGTGGGGGAAGTAAAGTGCTTTTCCTTTGCTCAGCAGATATCTTTATCTTTGTAGGCTGTTTGCTATATATGCTTCCTTAGAACAGGCATCCAGAACAAAAGGCAACCAGGGCCTCTATAAGAAATACAGAAATACAAGAGACCCATGGAGTATCACCTCCCCACAGTAGATATTAGATTACTTTAATTGATAGGTTTTATGGCTAATAAATTTTTTTTTGGAAGCCATGGAAAACACATTTCCTAGTCCCTAGGCTGTACTAGGTTTGTTTCTATCAGAAGAGCTCTAGGTGGTAAATAATTTCCAGTCTGGGCATTGAGCTAATCTCCTGACATGAAGGGAGAAGTTATATTAAGAAGGCAAGTGTGTGCATAATAAATAGTAGGGTCACTTGGGGCTCTTTGTGATGTCTGTTGGACAATTCATGTACTCAGCCTGTTCTTGAGAGGTATGAAATATTTCAGTTCTGAAAGGACTCAGACATGTCTAAAACATTGGAAAAATCATAGTAGGAAGAGAAGCATAGGTACATTGAGGCCAATGGTAACTTTGTCATGCAGTAGTTTTGGTGTCTGTAAATGGGTGATCTTGCAAAGGAGTTGTTTTCTTTTTACTCCCAGTGTCTATGTAGAGGCTAAGCCTTCCAGAAAACTGTCAAAGAAATTTCTCCTTTGATTCCCAAAGTTTTTCTCCATTTTCAAAAAAATGTAAGAATTTGGAGGAGAGAAAACCGAGCAATTTTACAAAGCATATGACAGTGGATATGGATATAATTAAACAATTCATAGCAGTGAGTGGGGTTGAGACCCTAATTTGTAATGTTTGTTAATTTCCATTGGATACATATTCCCACCATGGCTGACATCAAGCTATCAAAATGAAGCCAGTCAATTCAAAAAATTCCTAAAAACTTAACAAATCAGAATGAGTCAACTCCTGTAACTTGTTGCAAAACATTCCTAATTAGCAATTTTTTGAGAGTAAAGGTAGTTTGGGTATGCAGGTTTGCTTGTAGAATCTTCTTTTCTCAAGGTCTTTTACAATGATGCATGTTTTGCTTGCCCCACTGACTCATAGACAGAACTTACCTTAAAGCAGGATGATTGCCTAAATGATTTTTTGAAAGTTTTTTCAGCAGTATGATTTCATTTTTTAAAAGGTCTTCCTTTACATTGTGGGTTTAACCAACCTGGCTATTTGCTTCCTTAAAGTGAATCAACCACCAGCTCAGCATATTTCATCTATGGAAAGGCTTGTAGGTTCAGTGTGATTGTCACTGATATTTTTAGAAGAGTGGGAGGCTACCCAGGCACCAACCAGTGATGATCCCTTATAGTTGGTTGATCTGTAGAATCCAAATACATCACCAATTCAGGAACAAGGCACCTGCATCCGGGGTCCAGCAGGAGAATGGTAAATCCTCTTTGCACCAATGAGGCTTCGTGTTTCCTCAGGAGACTTACCCTGGAATTCTTGGGCTCATTTTGGGGAGTTCTGAGAAGTTCCTCTCTGGAGTGCTTTAGTGCTGTGTTGACAGAAACATTTTCCCAGAGAATTAAGTGTGAGAGCCCAGACCTTGTAGTTCTGACAAAGCTCACAGAGAGCAAGTTGCCCGCCTGTGTCAACCGCTGGTTCTCGCTGGTGGACTAGGCCTCATGGGCACCCAGGTAATAATGTTTCCATCTTTTGGCCTCTGTGCCCATGCTGTGGGATCTAACTCGATCTAACCCTGCCCCTCTGAGCCCTGGAGGGTAAGTGGAAGAAGCAAGCTTGCACGACTACACCCGCCCCAGTCTCAGGAAACTTTCCTGCTCTTGGGCTTTCACAGACGTGTCTCTTCTTCCCCTGGCATTTACCAGAAGGAGGATCCTTGACTCTAATGCAGATCTGAGTGCCTCCTTTCTTCTCCCTTGGGTGATATTGATTGGAGGCTTCAATTATTTATTTATCAGATTTATAAAATGCTCATCTTGCCGAGGCCTCTGGGCACTTGGTCAAGAGTAAAAATATTAACAAGTGATAATAATAAAACAATCCCCAAACATAGATTCACATTCTGAAAGTTCTACATCAACTCCACTGCAAGCTCGGTGACATTGATTTAGAGATTCTATTTTGACTTTATTTTTTATTTATAAAGTACACTCGCTTCCGAGGGGGCTTATTCTCCCAGTTAAAGCAAATGCTTTAACAAGCAAAACAAGGGGATACGTAGATTTGCTGTTGAGGCTAAGGCTTAGTTGAGGCTACTCCTCTGTTGTGGTTTAGAGATCAGTTCCACCCATCCCCTTACTCCTGTCTTCCCTTTTTTTGGTGAAGGCAAAAATTAGAAGTGGGAATTTAAAGGAAAAAAATGGCTTTGTGTTGTTTGTCTAGTGTGTCTAGTGTGTCTAGTGTGTCTAGACACACCAAGACAAATCAGCTTCAAAGGTTTCCTTGCCCTGTAAGAGAAGATTCTCTGAGAAGGGTGCTTTGCCTGGCTGTCTGTCCCCTGCACTTTCCTCATGACCCTGTTGTGAGAACAACATGGCTG
This sequence comes from Scalopus aquaticus, assembly GCA_004024925.1. Classification (NCBI taxonomy): domain Eukaryota; kingdom Metazoa; phylum Chordata; class Mammalia; order Eulipotyphla; family Talpidae; genus Scalopus; species Scalopus aquaticus. The sequence continues at coordinate 160,028 of PVIJ01000603.1, read as the reverse complement.
GGGTAGGTTGTTTAAAGGCTCAGCTAGGTACCTGTGATTTTACTCTGGCCTGAAATTCCCAGGAACTCAAAGGTGAGGATTTTAGTTAGACAAGTAAGTGTGCAGGTTTGAAGGGCTTTTCTCAACTCTCAAGTCTAATTCTAACGATGCTCTGGACTGTCGCTCTGGAGAAGCCCCCTTCTTTATTTCTATCTACTGCTGAAAGAAGCAAAGATTCTGGGGGCCAAGGAGAAACCAGAACACTTCTGTGTGCAGCAGGAACAAACCATACCACAGTCAGGTCAGAGGAGCATCCCAGCAGCTGAGTCATTATAGACGGAATTCTCAGTTTTGTCCAGTAGGGGAACACTTGAGTTATGCTAACATCAGAGTCCTACCTCAATCAGAGAAGAAAAAAATTGCACAATGGCCTCTGAAAGAAGTAGTCAAACTAAGGCCAACAGGTCAAAGCTGAACCATTGCTTGTTGTTATAAATAAAGTTTTATTGGAACATGGCCCCCACCCATTCATTGATGACCTGTGTATGTCTGCTTTTGCTTCAACCACAGAGTTGAGTAGTTCTGCTGGATACTAAATGACTTGAAAAGCCTAAAATATTGACTTCCTGTCCATGTGTAGAAAATATTTGCTGACCTCGACCTTCAAAGAACAAACAAACAAAATAGCTAATGAAATAACTCCACCATTCATTCCCCACGTATTTTGTGACAAGTTTTTTGTTTGGCTTCTGTTAGACAGGTATACCAGCAGTAAAATGGAAGGAGAAAGAAGTTCTAGATCAGATTACTACCAAGACTCTACTCTGTGTTGCAGACTTTACCTTAAGAGTTTGTGGTTCCCATGTATATTTCCATGTTGTATACAAAATGAAAGAGAACTAGTTATGTGCAAAGCTGCCATCAGGATTGGAGGCAGCTTCACTGGTCAACAGTCGTAGTTGATCTATTGATTCCTAGTTAAGGGCTAGAGCATCAGATGGTTACAGAGGGAAATACAAATATTATACTTGGATGTTTTTCTTCCATTTTTTTGTAAGAAAAAAATGAGGAATTTTCTGGTTTGGATGGGTTAGTGGTAATTTCAGGGATATGGTGAACTTTGTGCTACATGTTCTTGGCAGGTAAACAAAAACAAGGATGGTTCTGATATGGATTCAGCAATTCTGCATTTTGAGTCCTTTTTGGCCAGTGTTTATTATAGTTTCACACTGATTTCATTTATTTTTTATTAAAGAGTATCAGGATTCACAGTGCAAAATGGTCAATGTTCATTCTTGGTATTTTCCATTGTCTTTTCTTCCTCTCCTCTTAGCACTTCTTGGCCCTGCCATTATCTTCCAGTGGTGTAGTCCAGTCAGAGGAGATGATCCCATCTTTGAGAGGCAGGCATTTAAAAAACGAACAATTCTTAATTTTGTATGTGTATGTTTTAAAATACTTTTAGGATGGTGAAGAATCATAACAGAGCACCAAAATTATCCTAAAATTATTTATAGCCCGTTAATCTCTGTTTTATAGCTGGGTACTCTTTACATATATGTCTTGGCAACACTTCTGAATAGTTCATAACTTTCTCTGGTACACCTTACTTTTTAGAACATAAGAATAACTTTTCCATATTCATTTCATATATATTAAGCATCTAAGTCAAGAATTACACACTAATTACTTTTCTTTTTTGATTCTCATTGAAAGTGTGAATTCCCAGATTAAAATATAAATTTTTAAATATAACTACTCTCTTTTGTACCTTGAATTTAGCCTAATAGTTGAAAAATACTTATTTCAGGTCAAATACCCCCTCTCACTCCCCATGGAAATAGTAGCAAATATTTGCACTGATTTAGGGAACCCAATGAGTAAATACAGTATAATCATGGGTTAATATAGGGATATGGTTGACATAGCTTAGAGAATTCTTTATTTTTTTAAGCGTTTGCTTCATTTAAGTGCAGTGAACAGAAAATAACATCAAGTTGCAAATGTCTTTTTTATACGACTGAGATCAAATACTTCAGTAAGGAACTAACCACTTATTATAGTAATTCCTCTAAAGTCTTTCACTTTAACTAGGGAATCTCTTAGCTGATAAAGTCATTTATAGCAGTGCCATTTGTAGTGAACTGTTAATGGAGGATTTTTAGATTATACCTTGGAAGGTGTTTTAAAACTAAATAGTTTTTTAGAGAGAATTGCTTAAAGGATTATAAGATGGTGTAAAAAAATGTTGATGGGTGAGAGAAGCAAGGATTAGGATTTCAGTTTTTCTCAAATGATAACTTTATGCCATCTGCCTTGTCAATTTCCAGAGAATTTGTTTAGTTCAACAGGGAATGCTCACCATGGCAAGGATGTCGGCTTGCTTTTAGAAAAAACTATACTTTGGAAATTCATACACTGAACATACTTGAAATATAACCCTCAGAAGTCCTTGCAAATGCACTTATGAAAGTACAGAAAAGGGAAAGCAAGAGTTAAGTGTGAAGTTGTGGTCCCTCTACAGGGAACAGAATTGTGAAGAAAGAAGTTGTTTGTGTATTCTGTTGTATGTCCCTCTGCCCATTAATATCTAGTTTTGCTGTGAATGCAGGCATAACAGAAAAGCTGTAGCTTGTCTACTTTTTTATTTTTCCTACTTGGATGGATATATTGGATATGGAAAAAAATCATCAAGGACCATCTTGTGTTGAAAGATGATATTCTACATACTTAATGGTCTGAATCACTCTTTCCCTTTTCAGATATGGCTCATGTCCATTAAACTGTGAATACGGGTGATAAATACCATTGTACTTGTCATATCACCAAGTGCCACATTTTCTTAGGCAGTGACATGTCCTTGCCTCAGCCTTTTCAGGGAATTACATTTTGGAGTAGAATCACCCAACATGGTTCTTCTGCTTACCTGCAAGAATATCTTGATATGTTAACAGTTGGGTGAGAGTTGACGTTCATAGAAATTACTTTTTCTTAAACCAGTGCCTTTGATCAAGTTACATGCTTAATCTTATGTCATGCATTGACTTGTGTTCTGAAGTGGGAGGGAAGATGGGGCTTGGCTTCCAAGAAACCACTGAAGCTTGCTGAAGTTACTAGTAGATCTTCAAGAACTTGTTCCTCAGATAAGAAGTCCATGGCCGTCATGTCCCTATGAACACTCCCTCACTGCCTTCCATCTCCAATGTGAGAGGCCACTAAAGTGGATTTGCATTCTTCATGACATGTCTTCTCTCACTGTTTACTTAGGACTGTTGTGCAGTCTTGGATGGGATGTTTTGCACATGCAGAGACCAACTTTCTCTTCTGAGCAATGAGACCATTGCTTGTGTCTTTGTCACAATATATTTTTGTTGAAATGATTTTGTATCTTAAATAATGTTCCCCAACTTGATCACTCACATTACTCACTGTGGCTCTGAATAATTCTCAGTTATTTCTCTGAGTCAGATTCGCCTCCAGAGGTTGAATGTTTACTGTTATCCATTCCTACTTACATTTATTTACAAACATGAATCTATATGAAGCTTTGGGTTAGATGTCCCTCTCCCAGGAGCATATGCTTTAGTGGGGAAGTATAGAGTCAGTGAATATTTTAAAAATAGTTAGAAAGATAGAATAGTTCGTAGGGATTTGGAGGCTGCTGAGGGATCTCTGAAGAGGAAAATCCATCAAGCTTAAAAGTTGCTCTAAGTAGTAAGCATTGCCAGGGGCTTTGGAGTTCACAGAGTGTGAGTTGGGGAAAAAAGAGAGAAGAAAAGAGAGGAGGATTCCAGTCCCAAGGAGGATTTCCTGTCCCAAGACATGAAGTTATGAAAATGCATGTATGGTATTCATACATGTTTGATTGACTAGAGCAGAGAATGTATGTAAAGAGTTGGGAGGAGAGACTGAAAGGGGTTAGGGAGACTCTCAAAGGTGGTCTGTGAGGTACCCCATAGATAGAATTGGTCCAGAGGATAAATCTGGGAGAGCGTCTTCCCCAATGACACATATGTTGTACAGAGAACACTTGGGGTACAGTCAGGGGTGTAGGTGGGGTGTCTAAGGAGCACGACTGAAGATGGGATTCAAGACAGGATTGACCGAGTTTAAATCATTCAATAGTAGCGAGACTAGTATTGTTAAAATAACTATAAAAATGTGGGCAAAGCCATAGGATTACAGGAATCGTGGCCTAATAGAAAGGCACAAGCCTGGTCAGACAGATCTGGGTTCAAATCCTAGTGCTGTGGGCTTTGGGTAGTGTCCTCACCTCTCTTAGCTGGCATTTCTACTTCTCAGCAGTGCTTCTTCACATTATGTTGTGGGAGTGGAATGAGGTTACGAATGTCAAATATATAGAGTTTGATAATTACTCTGAAATCTGTGTGTATTTATGTGAAGAGAGAGAGGCCCTTCATTCAGATATATATTTTCTGTGAACTTATTTAAAACTGTTCATTTATATACTACACTCTTAACAAATATTTCTTTAGTGGGTCCCGTGTGCAAGGTCCAGACTAAGTAAGCACTTTGTTCCCATCAGTGACATCTGAGGGTGTTCAATAATTAATGTTTGTCAGCTAATTGCTGTCCACATACAATAATGACAAAAGTCTCTAATATTCAGTATAAATCAAAATACTAGAATGTCGTTCGTTCATCTGAGTTATTAACATTTTAATTCAGGTCGATTGGGAAAAACAAGCCCTTTGGGGGTTTATTCATATCTTACTGAGTAATTTTTCCTTCTCACAATTTATTTACTTTGAGGACTGAACATTTATGAAATGTTTTTGGCAAACCCATTTATACAGTAGAATCCATTTTCTCTAGGAGGTTGGAGAAATAGACAGAGGAACCAGAGAGCCATAAATCCTATTTAATTCAAGTTCCTGCATTTCATGAGAGAAGGCTCCTTCTTTATCCTCTCATTGTATTTCTCCTGAGACCTATAAACAGATGATGCTAGCAGTGATCTAAGAATGCAAATCACATTGCAGAAGTTTTGTTAAGGATTGTGCCTACTTCTTTCCCCCATTTAAACAACAGGAATGGTAAGTTTAAAACCAAAATCATGTTCCAATGTTCCAGGGCTGGAAACAAATATTTCCTGGAGTAGATGGGCTGCCAAAGTCCAGTGACCAGTTCCACCCATGCTGGTTAGAAAGCTGAGGATGTGTACTCTGAATCTAAAGAGTGTGTCCACCATCCATGAGTTGTTTGAGAAAGGCCTGCTATGATTCTGTGTGGACAAAGGAGTGTGGTCTTGGCTAGAGAAGTATAGTAAGTCCTCACTTCTTGTCATTGATAAGCTCTTGAATATAGAAACCTTAAGTGAAATAACGTCTGAGACTAATTTTATCATAGTGTAATTGATACAAACAAGGTTTATGTTCCTCTGGCATGTAAACATCACCTAACCACTGAATGATGACCCAAAGCACTTCTAATGTGAGACAGTCATTTGGAGTCATTCATTCATTTTCTAACATGCTTATTCCAGCTCAGGGTCAGGCATGGCCAGGGCAGAGGAGGAAGCCCAGCCTTGGACAGGATGCCATTCCATCACAGGGTGCACTCACAATTACACTAAACTCACTCCTTGGGGGCAACTGAGACACACTGATCAATCTAACATGCACATCTTTGGATGTGGGAGAAAACTGGAGTACGTGGAGGAAACCCGGACAGACAGGAGACGGCATGCAAATCCACAAAGGTGGTGGTCCTGGCTAGGAGTCATCTTCTTCCTCTTCAGTGCTGTAATCAATGAAACTATTGTTTGAGGACATGCTGAAGAGTCTGGGAAGTCAAGAGACTTATTGAAGGACAAACATACAGCTAATTTTCCAGAAGAGGGGCAGAGGTATTGCTCTGGGGCTTCTAGGAGAAAGATCGCTTTTGCTCTGTGATCAAGATGCTTGTACATAAAAATTGGCTTTGAATTAAACTTCCAAGATGCTGTCCTACAGAAAGTTCCAGCTTGAGAAATCCCTAGTTACACCGTGTTTAGGACATATGCTTTTAAAAATTTGTCTGTTGTGTCGTACTTTTTCCTATGAGATTTTGATTCATTCCTTAATCACTTAAACTACATTAGAAAAATGTCCTTGGAAGGTATTTGCTATTAGACTAGCTGTTCTTTAAACATCAATCTCAAGAGTCAGGGACAGCTAATCATTTCAAACAAAGGATGAACTGAGCTTTCCTTTCATTCCCAGCCAAGTTGGTGACTTACATACAAGCACGTGCTATCAGAGCCTCTGCCCTGGCAGTGTGCACCAGAATTTATTGCAACTTTGGTTGAAAGGAACTGAGAAATCCTTTAGAATCATGACCTGGGAATTTCAAAGGTCGCACATGCCGTTGTATAAAATCAAGGACAGCAGAGCATGCGGAATCTTAGTGTAACCCTCCAGTGTCTAACATTGTTCTCTGCCAACCCCATCTCACTAAGAGTCCCACATTCCCAGAGCCCCAGGCACTTACCAAGTTGGTGAAATGTATGTCTTTCTTAAAATTACCAGCTGTCATTTATTTATGGAACATTTGTTTTGTTCCTCCCTTATTTCCATCTTTTACACATATTATCTCACTTAATATTTAACGCCTCAACAACTTCGGGAAGTAGAGATGGTGAAGGTGAGACCCAAAGAGGTGGCGTAATAACCTGCCTGGGCTGACATATGTAGAGGTGGTGAGCAGAAGGCCAGGACCCACATGTGGGCAGAGAGCAGCTACAAACTGTTAGTGATGTTCAGGATTATTATTTCTTTTAGTTATTGATTTCCTCTTTTTTTTTTTTTTCTTATGTTATTGTGGTCCATCTGTCTCTACTTCTGGTCATTTTTCTGTTTTTCTCCAAAATAGAAAATGCTGTTTATCTTTATATGCTAATTTTTAAAGTCATTTCAGCCTGTAAGCACCATGAAGAAGATCATCTCCAAACTAACAAAGGGGCAGTAGGAGACAAGCTTGTACTTGAGAAAGAGTTTATGTTGCCCAGGTTTGGAACACAGGCGTGGGGGGCCCGTGTCTGTGAGCGTCATGTCTGGTTGCAAACATATTTGTTTGAAGGACCTGTGGACAAACCAGGGGAGAGGTAACAGCTCTACCCCAAAGAATCATGGGCTTCTTGAAAAACATGTCTAAAACTGACTCTTGCTTTTAATCCCTTTAATTGGATTTCATTGTCCTTGAACGAAGGGAGAAGCAGTCCTATTTCACATTGGTCAGATTTCTGGAAGCTTGAAATGCTATTACCCAAAACAATGCATGCTCTAAATGACCAGGTGTGAAATGATCTCCTGTGTAAGGATAACTGAAAGGGGCCAACTCAGGAATCTTGGGCCCAGAGAATATGACCACACTGCTGAGCTAGTTAGCGGCTCTTTACCCATCTGCAAACTGGGCTGGTTCGAGCAGATCTCTCAGTTATTCAGGGGACTCCTGCGGAAGCCTTGCTGCATAAACAGTGGCACATCTTAATAAATTCTGTATGTTCTCTCCTCATCTTCTCAAATGTAAGAAGCCAGGCAAAATGCTACCTTTTCAGTTCCATTGAATGCCCCTTGTTAGCTGTATGGCCTTTGTGAATTTCTGAATTCCTCCAAGCTTCTGTTTTCTAAATTGTGAAAAATGGTGATAGTAATTGTCCTGCTTATTTAGTTGCCGTGAGGCCTAAATAAGAGAATATCCATAAGGAGAGCCTGACAGTGCACAGAGGGATGGTGGAGACAGATTTCTTAGTGTAAGCCCAAGCTCCAGCACTTACCAACTTTGTGACTTTAGCCATGTTATTCAACCTTTCTGTGTCTCTCATTTCTCTCACTCTGAAAGGAGGTAAACATACTACTTATAGGTCTGTTTGGAAGAGTAAACAAATGGAAACTTGGTTAAAACCCTTAGTTTGGTATGTGGTTAACACTATGTTTTAGCTACTGTTATTGTACTTAGTAAAGATAACATTCAACAATTATTATTTTTATATCATCATTGGTTTTTATCTTTGCAAATGAAAATAAATATTTCGTAGAGACTAGCATTTAATTTGTAGTAGGAAAATAAAAATAAAATCCTAAAAAGAACTGGGGAAATAAGAAAAAAATGAAAATTAATTTAATAAAAATACAGATTTGGCAGGTGCTGCGAAGTTTCACTGATTCAGCCTGCCATTTTTCAAATGTTTGGTAGATATGTAGTCTATGAGCTGACTGCATAATGATAGAGAAGGCAAGGTCTTTCTTGAGAAGTATGCTGAACAGCCACTAGTAGAGAACAGTGGGTTTTGCTCTTTCATCAGTGTCTGCTCTGGGGGCTCTCTTTTGCCCCAGAGGCCCAGGGCGAGCTTGTATAGAAGAAGGCACTTGAATTTGGTGGGTGAGGTAAGAATCCCTCAGATAGGGAAGTGGCAAGGGGAATTCTAAGCAGATGTTTGAACCTGTGGGTGAGGGCAGGGTGGGAACAGTGTCTTGTATGCCTAAGATACAAGATGCACGAGGAACTGAGATGTGCCAAGTAATACCAGATAGACTAACCAAGGGCAGGGAAGTGGGGGTAGGCTGGGATGGGTTTGCTCATATAGGAAGCTTGGTGAGGACATTACGTAGCAGGAGAGCCTCAGCTTTGTGAGCTATGAGGAGTTGGGTGCAAGGCTAGTCCTCCTCTGAATAGGTTTGCCTGGTTCTCATCAGTGAGAAATGGGGAATTGGAATACACACCAGCAACATCTATTTGGAAGCTATAGTCTAACTCTGGTGAGAGCTTGGAGTGTGGATGAGCTGCCAGAGAATAAGATCAGAGAGCCCTGGGGACAGCAGAAACCCCAGGGGGGAGGGGGGCGGAATGAACAGATTGAGGATAGGCGCCTGGATATGATGTCAGAGAAATCAAGGAAGTAGAGAAATTTAAAAGTAGGGTGTGCTCACCAGTGTTGTCAGCTGATAGAGGCTTAAGAAAAGGCCTTTAAGAAATTCTTTATAAGGTCTTTGGTGACTGTGGAGGGGTCTCTCAGGGGTTAAAGACTAGGATCCAGGAAGTTGAGGAAAGGTTGGGGTCTGGTGTGGCAGGAGCTGAGGCACCTGCCTCCTATTCTGCATCAGGAAGGGAGAGAAGCAGTAAAGCAGGGACACAGGGAGCCTCGCTGCATCTGCCGGTCTTCACATGTGGCCTTAGGAAATGACCACTGCGGGGGACTCAGCTTCAACCAGAGCAGATTGCAAAGCTGCTGAGCTATTGGGGACTAGGCAGAGAAGTCTTGCTCAGGTGAACTGAATTCATTTTGTCTGTGCCAGGTCCTTATAGCCCAGAACTGTGTCCCAAGCTTCTGCCTTACAGAGAAAGGAAGCAGAATGCTTCCCTGACCTAGCCTTCTAAGGCAGCTACCTCCGTTCCTACCAACTGAAAGTTTGGTTTGGTCTAGAAATAGCTAAGAAAGAGGTTTGCATCATAGAACCTCTGGGTGTTAGACCTGAAAAGAAGGGTCAGAGACTGCCCTGTATACCTTCCTTAGGAAAACCAGGGCCCAGAGTGACCCATGGACTTGGCCAGAGCAGCTTGGAATCAGTGGCAGACTTAAATCTAGGAGGTCATCCTCAGCTCTGCATGCCTTCCTCTACAAGCAGCCCTGCAGGCTTTTCCCATCTCTCCTTGCCCCTCTGCCCTGTTCCTCTTCCTGTCCTCTGGCCACAGAGATGATCAAGCAAGCCCAACCTAACCCTAAACTTTCTTACTGCTTTCCCATCTTCTTACCCGTAACAGTACCTGTGACTCTTCTCCTAGGGCCTGTGAGGGGGCTGGTTAACTAAGTAGCTTACATGTCTGGGTGGCAATAGATGTAGTGGTACATCTATTTCTTCCAGGTAATACATTTGGATTTTTAATATGGGTTGTCCCCACTACATAGACATAATTTCTCAGCCTGTAAGTCTAAGTGGTCTATATTCCAGTCTGAGTATCCCATCATACAAGACATTGAGCAAGAAAAATGAATTCAAACAAACTGTTAGATACAAATGGACCTAATATCTTTCCTTTGGCATTACTTTAATACATTTCTAAGGGAGATCGACCATCAGCCTCCCAAAATAAGCAAAAATTACGTATCTTTTCCAAAGCAGTGATTGAATTGATGGTGGATAAAATTTTCCTGACTATTCTAAGCAGTGAGTACAAGAAAACAGACTTTTTCTGGAACGTTTTACGGTTTCCCACCAAGATGTGAGGGTGTAGATTCCTGACTTGAGCCAGGGATAAGGGGGGTTGAATAAAAACCTAGAAGAATCCATTAATGATTTAGAAGACTGCTTAATTTCCCTACCTCTGTAACAGAGCTACAACTTGATCAATAGTTTCAAGGTCAGTGAGGAGATTTGCTCTGTCAGCTAGTCTTTTGTAGGAGTTTGAAAACCATCCCATTCATCCACCCTGATAGATGTAGTTCAGGGAAATATAGTTTAGAGTGTGGGGCCAATTAAATGTCAAAGGAGGGAGTAGAGATATTGGTGCAGGCATCTGAAACAAGTTCTTCTGCAGTCAATATTCGAAGAGTTGAAAGACTAATTTAGTTCAAGATAGAATAGCAGGAGACCCTTCTGTACTGATAAGTCAGTTATTGCTATTAAAATGAGCTCTGGCTAGAATGTGGATTTTGAAGATAAGCAATCAATGTGTTGCATTTTCAGTTATTTCCATGTCAGATTTTAGTTAGCTCTTTCCTTTCAAATATAGCATTGCCCTCTTGAGATTTGCCTTGTAGTGTCTTATCATATTCTGTTTGTTTACTCTACTATTTATAACCTGAGCTTAGCTTTTTAGAATGAAGACTCTCTAACTTAAATGTTACAGAAATGTGAGCTTCTTACCCTTTCTGCTGACCAGAATGAGCATAACGTTTTCTGCCACCTTATGCAAAGGCCTCTGATGATTGTACAACCCGTATCCGAATGTGACAGAAATGAAAGGGGGACCTGGCCCATGACCTATCCCTCCGAAAAATGTGTTCCCGTTGTTTATTTGAGGATTGGAGAAATTTGACCAGAATATCTAGGTTCATTTAGAGTTAATGGCCTTTGCCCTAATATTTGCTTGTGTCTTGAGCAGCCAGAAAGGATAAGAAAGAATCAAATTATTTCTTCTGCAGCATCCCAAAGTGAACTTTGGTTTGATATATAAATTCAAAGACTGAGAACCCTCTACCCTCAACCCTTCTTCCCCCACCCAAGTCATTTTTAAGAGTTTATCTTCAGAGAGTTCTCCCGGACATGGTCATATCAGGGCTAGATACCCTGAAAAGTTCCAGAGAACACTCATGGTTTCCAGTCCAAATACCATTCAGATATTTTCAAATGTTTTCTTGGCCATGGTATTTCCTCTCTATGCATTGCCTGTAGAATGGTGTTTTTATTATTTATTTAGAGAAAAAAACAGTGGAGAAAGTCTTCTTTCTGATTGGACTTTATAATCCTATAAGGCAACACCCTGGAGATTAGAATCTCATATGTTAGGGTTTTTTAGAATTATCTATGAGTTTGAAAGACATTGTCTAAGACTCAACTCAAGCTTGAAAAACGTCTAGACATTTTCAACATATGTAGCCATTGGGAATATAGTAAAACAACAAGAAATGGTTTAGTTTCAGATGGGAATTTATTTCTTTTAAGCTTGTCAATGAGCAGACAGGCGTTTCAAGGGACGTCCCTTTACCCTATGGTTCCACAGCCTGGGAAGAAAAAGTTATTTTTACTCCCTGTTCCCATCATGGAATGTGAAAGAGAAAATCTGATTGTTCCTACTGAATTATCCTTCTAGTTTTAAGTATGAACCACAGCAGCAATTCCGCTGAGGAATGGTGAGCAGAGTTAATTATAACTGTTTAATGAGGCTGATCCCAATTTTCAGAGGATCATGAACCTTCATACATTAAAGAAGAAAGACAGTTCACATTTTTATTCAACTGACATTTGGTTAATACACTTCAAACAATTTTTTGATATACTGCACTGGTTTTGAAATGGACTTCATCCTGTTCATAAAATGCTGCTAGTTAAATAAAAAATATCAGTGCTGTTCTTATCATTTACTAGCTCCCTGATGTCAGTTTCAGTTTATTAAGAGAAGCCTCAGTGAAAAATATTGGATTTCTTCGAAGGTTACTAATTAATAGAAAAAAATGCTGGCCATCACCATCAGTCAGATTCAAATTCAAATGCCATGTTGGTCGTCGACTATTTTCTTGGACAATAATAACAGCAATATTGCCACCTTCTGAGTCATTCTGAGTGTAAGCCTAGGAAATTACTGTTTTCCTAGGTTAAGACAGTGGTCAAATAGGTATTTTCATATCATTCAGACTAATGCATGTGCTAAGGCATCACACTGAGAGCCTCGTAGGTATTAGCTCATTTGAGTCTTTCAACACAGTTTTAAGGAAGATGTGATTCTCACCATATACAAGTGAGAACGCCTAACCTCACACAAGGTTAAAAGAAAGTTGCTCAAGGTCACAAGTTAGTAAGATGGAGATTTAACTGAATTATTTTGTAACCTCAGTATTCCATAACCTCCCTGTAAAATAGATGAAACTCCCCCTTGGCTCAGTGTCTCTTTTGCAAACGGAGAGCAGAAGTATCAGGAAGCTCTGAAGTGACACATGAAAAATTCTACTTAGGTGTCCCTGGCCTAGCCGACCCACACCGACGACATCCAGTGTCTTCACTGTCACCATTGTCATGGGTGTGGATGGTGAGACAAGGAAGGAAGGCAGAAGGAAGGCAGCTGGTGTGTGTGTGCGTGTGCGTGTGTGTGTGTGTGTGTGTGTGTGTGTGTGTGTGTGTGACTGCTGACAGGTCTCTTCTAGTGAGAGTCACTCTGCACAAAATGTAGTGGTCTGAGCCTAACACTTGCACATGCATTTGGCCCACTTTGCTATTTTCAAAACAAAAAAGAAATTGGGTGAAAACACTCTATTGAGAACAGAGGCGTCTATGACAAATTGCCTGAATTGAAAACACCTAAAAAAATCGCCCAATTTAGGGGGTGGGGAGGAGGGTATCAAATTAGCCATGGAGAATCTAAGTGGAGGATTGTATTGATCGCCGTAGGCATGACCTAAATTGCAGTGTGAGTCATGATGAAAGTACTACTATTTCTGCACTACTAATTGAGAGGCAGCACTTCTCATATGGGAAGTTGGGGATGGTGAGTGTGGCCACAAGGAATCTTCTTCCAGCTGTGTCCCACAAACCCTGCTGCTTACACTCCATTTGCCTGACCTGAGCACACATTTCCTTAGTCACAATCACACATAATTTTATAAATAAGGTTTTGATTTTTTTCTTCCCGGAAGACATTGATGGCAGCCTATATGTAAGTATATACCACAGAAACTGAAACATGTACATGGGAAGGAATTTTCACTGTTCTGTATCAGAAGGAGGCAAGAACAGCTAAACCTCGTGTGTAGCTCACAGAAATGACTAGAACCAGAGTGAGCAGACCGGTGAATCCAATCTGTTTCTGTTAATGAAGTTTTGTTGGAATATAGCCATGTCTGCTTGACACTGTCTGTGGCTCATTCCATGTTCAAACAGCACAGCTGAGTGATTGTGTCAGAGGGAGACTGTATAGAAGGCAGAACTGGGGCTCTTTACTACATGAAAAAATGGTAGCAGCCCCTACTGTGGAACTTGGGGAGGTTCCCCACAAGGCGGTTGATTGCGCATGTGCTCCAGCCAGCTTCTGTTTATGTCCAGCAGTGCAAGTTCGACAGGGAGACTTGGGGTTCGCAGGTGATGATGTGTGTATCTGTCAGAAGGCTATATCCAGGAATGTTTTAACCTCCACTCACAGCATTTAGTAGTGGATACAAACCACATGTTAAGAGAAGGAGGGCTGGAGAGAGGGAGAGTGGGGAGATGTGATAGGAGAGAGAGAGAGGTGGAGAGGAAAGGAAAGAAGGAGGAGTGGAGGAAGGAGGGAAAGGAAAGAATTGTACCTGTAAATATATCAAGTTACAAGAAGAAAAGAGATTAGAGAGATGTTGACTAGAAATGAGATTCAGGCATCATTTCAAAATGGGGGCATCCTAGTCTATTGCCACTGGTGCCTTTGTTTTGGGAAAAGGCTGCTTATGGCTCTTTAATTTCTGCTCTGTGAGGGAAAGTAAAAAGGTTAAGAGGGCTGTTCATATTGGCAAACTAAATGATACAGCAAAAAAGCCGAATATGATGCAGTGCTCTCTGAGGTTAGATGTAACACAGTTTTATTGGCTGTTGGAAACTGGGCAAGTTGCTTAGCTTCTCACTTTTCTCAGCTCTGATATGAGGATAAAATACATTTCAAATGAGCTAAAGTACCTTATACAATCAAGCATATGAGAAAATGTTACTTTCACCCTTTTTTCTGCCTTCCCCTTTAACATACAGACCTTTCTGATCATGGTAGAGGCCAGTAGATTCTGAAGAGGGGAGCACCTGGGTGCACAGGAACTCTGGAGGTTGGGGACGGAGGCTGCAGCTAACACTGAGTAGGCTGGGTCTGTTCTCATGACCACCTGACACAGGCTTCTGGCCTTCACTGACCTGTTTTCATCACACTGTATTTGGTGAGAAGACAAAATCTCGGTAAGGGAATATGGGAGGCAGAAATCTCATGAAATCTGTCTTTCAGGAAAATATTAAAGCTCTTCTCAAGTCCAGGATCTGGAGATATCTTTGCTCTTTATTTTCTTTAAGTGTTGTCATTTCCAGGTGAACTAGGCAAGCTCAGGGATCTGCCCTCTTTCACGGGGGAGCCTTCCTCTGGCATCTGCTTGGCCTTTGGTCTTTGATGTTGGCTTCTAGCTTTTGTGGTTCCATTGATGGCATCTTCAGGCCTCTCATGGCATCAGGTCCGCACAGGACCTTTTTCCCCATTGTCCTATCAGCTTGTCTTCATGCCCAGGGACATTCTTGGTCATTTCTGTCCCCTGTTAGGTACACAAGCTTTTAGGATGTTTTCACCCGGGGAAATTCAGAGGGTCATGTGAGGCCATCGTACATCTCCTACCCCTGGGGGATTCAGCCTGAAGGGTCTGTGTCTCCTCAGTCTCTGACTTACTGAGTTAAACACTCACCTTGAGTCATTTCTCTTCTTGGTTCTCTGCTTGATACCCTGAAGTTTCTTTAACTCCTAGCTCATGCAACTGAGCACCCCTTACCACTCTCAGGGTCACATCTGTGAGCCTTTTGAAGGCATGAAAGAGGCTCAGCTGCTCCCCTATGATTTTCTGGGGCCATGAGTATGCCTGTTCTTTGGGCATTTTTGCCTGGCTTGCCATCTAGCCCACATGATTGTTCCATAGGCCATTGCAGAGAGTTCTGGGTGCACACAGATGCCTTTGGTGTCATTGAATGCTGAGGGCTTTGCTTTGTTAGTAGTTATGCTCTTTAGTTTAGAGTCATTCTCTTTTTCTTTCTACTTGTCCACCTTCAGAATAAAATAAGTCCAAACCTCCTTGGATTCTGTCACTCAGTATCGCATTGACTGTAACAATAAACAAATAACCACGTGAACAGAAGTTTATTTCACACAGCAAGAATTCCTGGACCCAAGACTTAATCCTGCCACCAGGGACACCCTCCTTCCTGTCTGCTGTCTTTAGTGGGTCGGCCTCTTCCTCATGTCCTTGACCTTGTGGTCTCAAGTGGCCGAGTTGCCTCCAAGATATCAAATCTACATTCCAAGTATAAAGAAGGAAGAGGGACAATAAGACTTTCTTGTGATGAGATTTTGCCTTTTAATTTGGGAAGACTGGCCCACCCCTTCCCTGGGTTTTTAGCTTATATCTCAATGTTCTGAATTACATCAAATACCCACACTTTGCTTTAAGAGACACTGGGGCATAAAGTATATTGGTAGAGGAATGACTGGAAAATGGACTGTAAGTGGGTTTTGACAAACCAACCCGCAATGTCTGCCCAAGGTCAGATAGAGACTGTTAGAGATGGAGCAATAAAACCATTTCAAAATTTGTATTAATCTATGAAGTCATAGGATTCAAATCTATTTAGTTTTCCTGAAAGTTCAAAAATTCTTGCTGATTCCGATCATTAACTTTGTGAAGAATTGGTTTGGTGGGATATTTGGGTGTCTTCTATGAACAAGGCCGTTGCCAAACCAATTAAAAGTGTTAATGTGATTAAGGGGTAGGAATCATATTTCATCATCTTAGGAAAATAGGACCCTTTGAAGAAATCTCATGAAAATAGTTGATGATGAATTATCTAATTTTAAGTTCTTTTCTTTTTACTAAGGCTGAATTACCCCCTACTTGCCAAAACATGCTGAAAATGTTTTATTGGCTTAATTTTTATTCCTCTATGTATATGAAAGTAATAAAATGGCATTTCTTTTGACATGTTTCTTAATTTAGAGTCTTCATAAATTCACACTGTCTTTTCTTTCAAGTATACTACATATTAATCATATCTTGGGAAGAATGTTAAAATAGTCTAAACATTCATAAAGAAAAAGTTTAAGCTGGGAAAAAGTAGAAATAAAATAAGGTAAAGATAACTTCTGACAGGAGATTGCATTAATCAAAGTCAGCAAACTGAAGTCCATGGATAAAATGAGACCTGTCTTCCCATTTTATAAAGTTGTATTGAAACACAACCAACTCATTCCTTTACATGTTGTGTGATAGCTTTCATGCCACAGTAACTGTGTGAGTAGTTGTGACAGAGACAGATGGCCTGCAAACTTGAAAATATTTACTGTTTGGCCCTTCGTAGAACAAGTTTGCCAGCCCTGCATAACCATGGGTGATTCCCCCATAGCCAAAGCAGCGAATGGGTTCTGTTCCTCTTCATGTGGAAATTAATTTACTGTTTACATAAAAATAAAATGAAGTAAAATATGTGAGTAATTTCGCAGAAGTGCATTTGGAATTTCCAGACTGAAGCCTTCAGCACATTGATTTCATGATAAACAACTGATTCCACATCTGCCTTTGACTTCGGCTGGTCCTGAGAACTGCTGTCACCGTTGTGACATTTTGTTCCAGCTCTAAGTCTGTAACCAACACAAGAGATCTGAGCTTGCCTTGTGCTGATTCTGTGCCTTTGAACAGACTCCTCACATGCTCAGAATGTTGCCTTCCTTCTCTGTCAGATTAAAAGGGAGAGGGACTGGGTGCATGAACTCTGGGTCTCTGTTTCTTCATATAAGCTTTCCAATGCAGTGAGTAGAAAGATCATTTATTTTTTTTCTCAATGGCAAATTATTTTTTAAATTTTTATTTATGGAATTTTTATTATTAAATTGATTTATTTATCTTACTGGAAACAGGAAGAGTCTTCTTTACTTACAATGTCAGTCCCTTTCCATTTGGTGCACGTTATCCAGGATGTCCCATGAATTAGATCTGTAGCATCAAACATTTGCCACTCTGAACACAGCATTAGCTATTTCATCAGGATATAAATTAAGACCTAGAGTCTGCAGATAAAGGGAACAGCTAATATGTATGCTGAACATGTATTATGTGACAGGCACGGTTAGAAGTGTTTATTAGTTTATTTAATTTGTGCATCAAGTACTACCTTAATTTATCTAGCTTATTTAACCTATACATTAAATTAAGCACTACTTTGAGCCTTAAATTAGCTCCACTTTACAGGTGTAGGATGCCTAAACAAATTGCCTTAGGCCATGGACCGCATACTGTCAAATCTCTTCTTTCCACCAGCCAGGGGGTCAGACATTCGCAAGGCAACGTTCGTTGGTCTATTCCATCTCCACCTTTGCAGCGATGCACAGGAAAATAATAGGAGAGGTACAGGTTAGAGTTCTTAGAAATTCTAGGCACTTTGGAAAATGAGAACAAGACTTTTCTCATCTACCAAGAACCTGCTCTGTGCCATGATCTTCCTCCAAGGGTTCTTCTCTCAGCCTCCATCCCTCTCTAAGTTGGAAGAAAAAAAATTAGGACAATAGTTGAAGTGATACTTGATTGAAAACTGGGTCAGTTTTGTGAAGCCATCCTTATCTGCCAATGCCATTTTTGAATTCTTTCTCAGAATTAAAAAAAACAAATAAGCAAACCAGTGATGTGGAACAAACTGTGGCAGATGGTTCTTTGGACTCTAGGTGAGATTTTGCGTTATTTTCTGGGAAAGAGAAATAAATGATTGCTTTGGCTAATCATCTGTTATTTTAGTCAGCTGCCAACTAGGAAGCAATGATGGTTTAGGAGGATGACTTTTTTTCCCTAGAGATTAGCACATAAACCCTCTCCATTTGAATTCTGTGGAATTTAGACTAGGGGATGAGGAGACATTTTCATTCTGTAGCTCCGTGCTGCGAGAGCATTTGCTGGCTGAGTGGAATAGACACTCCATGACACACTGCCGAGTCTAAGCAAGAAATCCAAGAATTCACTTGGGGGTGGGAGAGGTGAGATGAAATAAGGTTTAAAGCACAAGTTAGACTTCTTTCCAAGGATTAACTGCCCTGGAAAACACAGCAATAAACAGTTAACCATGGTGTTCATTACCAGCTCAAGTCCCTAATTAATTTATTTTATGTTAATTAAGTTTATAATTATATAGTAAAACATTTACTTTCTCCCTCAAGAAATTGACTGAATCTTCTGAAGGGGCTTTGTGACTGTAATTTAGGTGCAATTAGCCAGTTAAATTTAGTTAGGATTTGGTTCATTTAGTTACTGCTGGAAGATGCGAGAAAGGAGGAAATGTGCAACATCTCTAAAGCAACTTAAGATCTAGAGGACATGAATAGAAGCTCCCCCTTCCTCTGGATAGCTAGTTCGGGTGTCTAGAAAAATCGCAAGCTGAAAATAAATGTGGATTCATAATTATCTTCTATATGTATTCCTAAGTTGTGGAACTACAGATTCCTTTAACTGAGGATAAAGGTAAAATCATTTGGAAAAAAATGCTTTATGTTTCTGGAATTGGGACTGAAACCATGGAAAGGTGCTCAAGTACATTTCACCATGCGAGTCAAGTCCCTGGCACTAGCCAGCCTTCAGACTTGGAAAAGTTTCACCAATCAACAGTCACCCTTTTAGTATAAAAAGACTTTACCTGCTGAGAGTGGCGTGGAGGGGTGCATGTCACCAGCACCTGGCCACCCTGTGGATCTGACAACTGTGGTTCAGCACAGCCCCCGTGTAGTACCCCAAGGTTCTAACTCTCAGTTTGGATTGTACACATTTTTTAAAGATTTATTTATTTATGCATACAAGCTGGGGTTCAGGCCAGAGGTGTGGGGCAATGAGAAGATTCACCAGAGACAGAGTGAGGAGCAGAACAGGCAGATCGACTGAAGTACGTTGCTGAGAGGAGCAGAGGGCGAGGTAGGAGAGGTCTGCTGCGCCATGTGGGAATCTCCCTGGCCGGGGATCGAACTCGTGCTGCAGTGGCTCTGGATAGCTTCACAGTGCTGCGTTTAACCCATTGCACCACCAGGGACGCCCTGGTGTACACTTTTGAGTGAGTGTGAAGATAGAATTTTCGAGCAAAGTTTCCTTAGGTGATGTTTTTTTATAGCTCATGGGAAAGAATCTATATAAGTCTATGGGTTAAAATGCAATCAAAAGTGATCATTTGCAATGACTGCTGAGGTGACTGTGGGCAGGGTCCGAGTTTACAGTTCACGACTTTATTGGGAAGTTGGGAAGTGCTGAGACATAATTACTCTAGTTGGTAGCATTAGACTATCTCAGTCACACTTCATTGGTGGGTGTAGCAAGGGCGCAGCTCCTTTAAAGTCTCCTTGGTTCTCGAAGTATGCATTTCTTGGTGGATAACAGAGGTTCTTACTTTGAAAAATTAGCTCAATTTTTTTTTTTTGGTCCTAAAGTGCTCTGCTGAATTACATGAGATCATTTAAAAAGACACTTTGGTACCCTATCATCGTGCTGGGAGGAGGTTGACTATGTGATAAATGAATGGAACATGTAATTAATTCAAACAGAATAGAACCACATAGCTCCCTTCTACCTTTATGTTTTTACCAGCAAACTGAAAGTTGTAACTTACTTTCACTTCATAATAAGCAAATTGTAATCTTCTTTACCATTGTGTGAAATGACCCATATATATTTGAAAAGGTGTATGGAAATCATATTTTTATGAATTGTCACATTTTTCTAACATTGTTTAGTGATATTTTAGAAATGTTTTATCTTCATCTCTGATCAGTCCTTAGCTTCAATATTCTTTGCCCCCAATTCAAAAAAAAAAAAAAAGCAAAAATAATCACAGATCTGGGAAGATTGCTTCCCAAATTTTAGGTTCTTAAAGAGGAAACATCATAGCCAAATCTAGAAGATAATTTCCACTTGATAGTTAAAATTAACATCAGCATATATTTGGCTCTTCCCCTTCTACAGGAGAAAATAGAGGAGGAAATGAGAGATGATCCCACACACAGAGAAAGTGAGGCATATGGGACAGAGGAGAGAGAAGTAGAGGGAGAGAGGGAGGGAGGAGAGCACAAAGGAAGATCAGGGGGAGGAAGAGAGTGGAAGGAGAGGACAGAAGCATGGAGGGGCAGAAAAGAGAGGTAGGGGGAATTCTACAGATATCCCCCAAAAGACATTTGGGCAGCCCAAAAAAACAAACCAGGAAGATGGAAAACTGGGAGACAAAAGAGAAAGACTTGGTTACACTGGCCAGGAACAACACAAGCATTTGTGAAAGTATATTCTAATCTTGTGAACTTAAAGAATAGGGCCCTTAATTAGTTTAAAGTCATGCTGCACATTTATAATTCTTAAATGACCTCAATGAAGGTAGATTGAGGTCAGGTTTAATTGTGGGCTAGCAGATTATCATCCTAACAGTTTTTTACAAATCATTCATATTTCATAAAACATAGAAATATCTTCAATGAGAGGGATCATTCCAATTTTATTTTTAAAATAAATCAGAGAGGCGGAAATTTCTAAGACTTGATCCTTTAGTAGTTAATAGTCAAAATGCTAGCAGCCACCCGAGTACAGGAATGCATATGTAATATGGACAATATTAGGTATCTTTTTAATTTGGGTTTCATGGCATGTTAGATTTTTTCATCTCTCATCTGATGTTGAATAACTGAATCAGAGAAGCCCCCTGTCTGACCAGGGGAGGATCCAAACTGAGGTCTGTCTGGCTTCAGAGCGCTTCTTGCTATTTAATCAGTCACACAGGTGGATTTCCCTCCATGCTGATGGAAATGAATCTTTTGCAAGCAATCACCAGGGAAGAGAAATGTGGGGTAGCTTTACTTATTAAAATTCTAATTCTAGTGGTATCTCTAAAGTTCTAGGATCTTGTGTAGTTAAATGATGGTTGCTAAGTGGCCCTAATTATGAAGAATGAAAGAAAACTAATTTATAAATCAGTGATTCCTGCTATACACGTGTAATAATCATATGCTGTCTTTTCATCGGTGACATTTAAAAATGTTGACTGTTTGCACATAAAGCAGTACATTTGTCTATCACATGTCTTTGAATGCGTCTTATGCTTATGTGTAGAAGGTGAAGATGATTTGTGTTTTAAACCAAGAATGTGTATAGAATTATAAGGTAAATAATCTTTCCCTTTGAATCACTATGCTCTAGCAAAGAACTTTCCATCACTTTTGGAAAGCATCCCTTAAAATAATGTCAGATGTTTGGATATATTAAATTTTTATTTAAAAAGATCTAGAATGCATTGTTTTTCCAGTGTCTTGGTGCTGGCTGATTCTTGGCTTGGTTCATGTAATTCTTAACCAAGCTGTTATGTGTGCCATATCTGCCATGCACAGCACGCTTTATTTAAAAAAGAAAATAAACTGTGAAATCTGCTGTGTCTGTGTAAAATGCATGCTTTTAAAAATCCATATTTAAATTATACTTGAATGAAAGGATTATGAAGGGGCTTGCTATGTTCTAACATGAAAGAATCAAGTAGGGTGACTCTTTCAGGAAGGGGTGTTGCAGTGTAAACTGCTGAGGTTAGCACATGCCAGTTGCTGGAAGGTATTGTTGGAGTGTCTTGGTAAAAATAGTCAGGTGGGGTGGCAGGGCAGCATGGGCCTATGCAAGGTAAGCTCTTTGAACAATAAATACCACTAAAAGTAGAAAATCTAGAATTACAGGGCTAATTTAAGTCAAGTTGGGGGTTCCATTGATTGCCTCAGTCCAAAGGCACATAGGGCTGTGACTGCACTACCAGGATTCCTAGGGCAAACAGAGTAAGCTCTCCATCTCACTGAGACTTACAAGGAGCAGTGTAAGGAGCAGAGCAACTGGCTATGGTGCCAGCATCCTGAAGGCTTCCTGAATGTGGATACCCTGTTGGACCTTAGACCCTGATGTGATGGGCTGGTACTCTTGCAGACTGATGGGCAATTCTGGGATATGCCCTTTTAAACTTTGTTTGTATGAGATGCCTGTTGGAGGTTTGAGTGGGATATGCTTCTGCAGGGCCTAACCTGGGACTTTAAATTTTGTTTTACAGAGACGTGTTCAGTAACATCCCAGGTATGACCAAGGGTAGGGTGAACCACCTTCCCAAACCGCCACTCCCCGTCACATCAGCTGCGCGCATCAGAGGCACATTTTAATTCTTATTCTCTTGGGGTAACTTCTGAGGTGATGGAAGTCGTTCTTGGTCAGAGTGGGGAAAAGGGACCACAGAAAAGTCATATTTGGGGGAAGGTCTCCTTCCTACCCCATGATCTTCCCCTATCTCTGAATTTGGGTATAACCACAACTCTGAATAGAAGGCAGAGGCTGGAGAAATGTCTTTGAAGCCTGGCGGCTTTCTGGGTATGCCTGGAGCAGCCCTGGAAGCAGATCTGTCGCCTCACTCTGGTCTGGGAGCAGCAGGTGGCCCTGTCATTGCTGTGCCAACTGGGCAATGAGGAGGAGATGAGGTGGCAGCAACACCTAGGGAGTAGAAAACACTAGGGGGAGGAGGACTCACCCCAGGAGCTAGATTATTGAAAAGCTGGAGTTTTGTCCTCAGAACACAGACATGTGTTCTCTAGAACATGGAATCTAGAGGATTCTAGAATTACAGGGCTAATTTAAGTCAAGTTGGGGGTTCCATTGATTGCCTCAGTCCAAAGGTGCATAGGGCTGTGACTTTGCGCTACCAGGTTTCCTAGTGAGAACAGAGTAAGCTGTCCATCTCACTGAGACTTATAAGAGCAGTTTCACTTGGTCTGCCCCATTTCACAGGATGGCAGTCTGCCTTCCAAGATGGCCACTACCAGACAGAGCAAAGGCCTTGCTTCCTGATCCCACGCAGGCAGATCTGTGCAACATATGTTTATGGTAGTCAGTTCAGAGACAGTGTCAACTCCACCCATGTTAGTAGTGCATTCTGGAACGCTTGGTGCTTAGCTGAAGCTTCATTATCTTGTGTACTTAGCTGATTTAAATGAGATGAGATTTATAAGGTACTTCTACTCAAGTGGAGGTAATTTGACTCTCTGCTTAATTGGAACCACTAGTGAGTGCGACTTCCCGGCTTTTTGATGAGAGGTAGGGACACTGGGCATATGAAAGCCACCATGATGCCGTCTTCTTAACAAGTATCCTAAATATTAACAATCCTCAGACTCTATTTCTGGAGTGTTGCTTGTGGTGCCTAATGAAAATATAAAGCTCTAGGACATATTTGATTTTTACCTCCTCTCTTCCTCTTAGGATCTGCTTAACCTTAGACCTGGACATCGAATCCTGTTTTGAAACCTTATTATCTCCATAATTGTGGTCACCTGCTTTGTGTGCTTGAGGTCTCCACCTCATCAACAGAAACTACTTTGTCTTGAACTCCTCCTCCTCCTGCCCTTTTTCCATCTCCTGCTTTCACTGTCATCATTATCATCATCATCAGGCAGTAGCTGGCTGACCCATGTCCACTGTTTTCTCTTGCTCATTTTGTATACTAGTCACTTTTCTAGAAGCTTATTTCCAGATCCATTTTGGTCTGCAGACCGCGGTAACAGGCACAATTGGGCAGAGTCAAGCAACTTCTGTAGAATGTGTTTGAGGTTCTTGAAATTTTTATTAATATATAGTTATAGATTCATTGAGTAATAGGTTTATATCATTTATATCCTCTTTGGACACTGCAGGTTCTAGCATTCTGGCTCCACTAAGAGGATCCATCAGCTAGAGTTTTTCGGTAAAATCAAACCTAGGCACAAAATCAAACCTAGGCACAACCTAGTGCTTACTGTTTTTGGCAACAGTAAGCACTAGCTCTTCTATAATGAAATTTATATTGCTATGGTCATATTTAAGTCACTGGTAAGCCTCTGGACTCAGATTGTGAAACAGTGTCTTTAGAAAGATGTCCTTTAACTTTTTGTAATTTTGCAATACACATTTATTGAAGTAGGCCAGGAAGTGAGACTCACTCCACAGGAGAAAGGGAGATTGGCTTGGGTGTCTCAGCGTGATTGTAGTCAAAGTCTTTTCAGTATCTTAATGGCCCTCAGACAATGAACTCCATTTTTTCTTCTTCTCTTTTACTTAAGCTGTGTTTAGGTGAATCCCTGGGTGGAGCAATGGCATGGTCTGTGGATATGCCCAGGCTAAGAAGTGTCTGGTGTGATGGTGGTTGAACCCTGACACTCGTCATCCATTGGGCCCTGCTGATCAGATCACGTCCTGCTGAGATCCATTGAATTTTAATTGTGCAATGCTTTGGCTTTTCTTACACATTCTAGCTTTGCCAAGAACTTTTTGTTTCCTGCTTTAATTTTCATCTCCGAACTGAAATTCTTTTTGCAAAGTCAATCCAGAGTTTTTCCTTTAAAATCCTTTCTGACCATCCTTGGTTATTATTTCTAGTTTTTCATTTCCAGCAGATAAATACACAGGAGTTCCCTTTGGCCCACTCGATGCCCACTGTAATTTTGATCTTTGAAAGAATTAAAATAAGCTAAAGCCTTTTATCCAGAAAGTACTCCTTATGTCTAACACAATAACCTTCAGGATATTTCCGAACAAAGTCATGATTTTGTACAAGAAGTTTCAAAGTCTTTTGAATAACCCAATTACCAATAAGAAACAGTAGATCCTGTGTTAGTTGTCTCCTCCATGCCCCTCCGTTTTGGTTCTGCTGCTTAGCATATTGAAGTTCTCCAATAAATCTCAAAGTTCAACCATTAATATTCTGAAACTTCCATTGCATTCAATCGTAAGTGTCGTGTGAAGCAGTGTAGGGCATAAAAGATGTGGAAACATAACGTCTCTACCATCCTGTGGCTTAGAGTCTAGGGCACAGGGACATAAATAAAAAAGAAACACAAGTTTTAAAAATAGGCTCAAAGAAGGCCATGTGAATGGAATAGAGTGCCTTAGTAGTGAAAAGCTGGTGAAATAAATACTCACAGGAGATGGTATTTACACTGGACCTTCCCAGATGGCTAAGACTTCTCTAAGGAAACTTGCCCAGTGGAAGGAGATTGTGGAAGTAGTGATAGGGTATGGACAAAGCATATCCTTGGAGAGCAAAAGGAGTGTCGAGAGGTGAGTAAGCAACTTCTGACGTGAGCTCAGAGTAGAAAGAGCCAGCCAAGGTCATGAGCTGTGATTTTAGTTCTTTCCCTCCATCTCTGGATGACCTTGGAAACATCACATCAGCCATGTGGATTGAACAAGTCACCTGTAAAATAGAAAAAACACAGGCATAAAGCATAGTGGGTGCAGCAGCCAACTATGTTAAATGCTCCATAAATGCTAAATTAGGACAATGTGTGCTTCAGATGCTTAACCAGAGCAGAAATGCACCTAACTCAAATCTTATTTTGTGGTTGAGCGTGTTTTACACTCACTGTTTTCTAGACACCTAATGCCATCCAGGAACTGGAGTTTGTTCTGTGATTTTACTTAGTAAACATTTTCCGGCAAGCTCAGGAAGCATTGGTTTGCTTTCTGATGAAGGTGAGCACCTCACCACAAGGCTGTCCCCAAAATGGCAGCATGCCGTGCGGATGCCCAAGTTGGCAGTTTTAGTTGAACTCTCCAAATGACAAATGTGATAAGATTTGCTTTTTTAGACGGCAGCTGCATTTTCTTCCGTTCCCTTTGCTTCCTTTCCATTCAGCAATTTTCGTTTTTGCTCCAGATAAATTGCTGTTAATTTAAATATGCTGCAGATCCTTGCCGTTTTATGGCTGATTGCTTCTGAGTAATAGGAGGAAAATGTGTGCACGTTTGAATGTAAATAAATCTCAAGGGGTCTGAAGCCCATGGTAAAGAAAGCACAGTGCTTCAGTGACCTTCAGCCCCACAGTCCTCTTTGAAGAGGTCGGTGAGCAGATCTAAAGTCAGCAAGTAGCAGAGACTGAGTTTTAGGACACATCCAGGTTTTTCTGCTCAGTTTTCAACCTTCCATCACTTTTCTTAGCTTGCACCTGTTTTATCTTTGTTCTTATTTAAGATCAGCTAGTGTAAGCAGCGGTGGCAAAGTTTCTCTGAAGTTGTTTTTTGATAAAGGAGCTATTCCCACGGTAACTACCATGCACCATCGGAATGCTGCAAATGCTTCAGAATGTCACATTGTCAAAATATCTATATTTGAGGCTCAGAAGCTAGACAGCTCGTTTGGCTGCTAAACTCACAAGATGTTCAGCCATTTGTTGTGGTCTAAAAACTTTCCCCCTCTCTAAAAGAAACCAATTATCTATTGTTTTATATTATTTGTGGCTTCTTTCTTGAATTTCTTATAACATTTGCAGACTACAGTCATGAGATCCAGTAGGTAAATTTGGGCCCTGACTGAATTTTGCTCTCCCCCTTTAGAATTTTGAAGCTCTGGTTTCATTTCCTTAAAAGAGAGTGAACTCTTCAAATCAAACTAATTTTTCAGTCTATGGTGGTATAGCTTTAGGTCATCAACAGTATTTGAGGACCGAGAAGGCCCGGGAAACTGGCTTGCCTTCCTGAAGGTGGGGTGCGGTGGGGGTGGTAGTGACGGTGTGAATGCAGATGTTGCGTGTCGATTATCGTTGGGACAGTCAGGCTTTTCCTCACAAGGGGGATACCGTGTGTGTTTTTGTTGTGGTGGCTTCACTCCTGTTTTTTTTTTTTTTTCGTGGACATGTGGAGCTGAGTGTTACAAAAGGCCAAGCAGAAGGATACCTGACTTCAATTTCAATAGGAGCAAATGTTGTCACAGTTCAAGTGAATGGCAGGCCTAGCAAAGCAAATTATTTCGCACTTGTAATAATTAAAGAAATGATGATGTGGAGGAGGAAAATGACAAACAGAAACAAAGCAAGAGTGGACTATTTCCTGCCGTAAGCACTCTGATAGTAGTAAACTCTTAGAGTTCCTGCACCATCACCCATTGAATATAAGGCTCACACTAGCAGTGTAATCTGCTGTTATTATTATTTTAAAATCAAATTACCTCAAAATTGAATGAATGTGCAGAAATCTAGTATATTGAATCAAAATTCTTTTTGTTTGGAGGTGATGTCTTCTATTTATATCACCAAGTTTCTCCTGTTTTTATTGGCAATCTTGCCATCCTAATATTAATCCTATCATTTCAGTGGGAAGGAATTTGAGATCCACTCTCTTAAAACCTAAAGGAGTAACTGAGGAGTTTGGTTCGTTTGTCTTACGTGCCGTGGTGCACTCTCAGACTAGAGCAGCTTTTGTTTGCCTTGAGGCTGAACTTTCAGAAAGAACTGGAGACAGATATGGGGAAGAATTAATCAGCACCTCTGCATACTTCCTAAACTCTCAGTGCTTTGTGGGAGATTAAATCCGTAAAGGATGTTTGGCGTCCGAACTGAGTTCTTTTCCTGAAACTTAGAAGGGCGGAGAAAGAATGCATTGAAATTAAGCTCTTTAGACTCTTTTCATGTTTTGTAAATGATGATACAGATTGGTGGTGGTAATTACAGCTCTGAAGGCAGATGACACCAGCACTTGGCAGACCAGACACCAGGTTGGGGAAGATCGAGTTTGGAGGGCTGGGTTAAGTGCCTTCCAAAGCTGAACTTGAAAATGTCTTGGGGGTTTCAACTGCAATGTCATTTATTTTCTCACTTGTGAATCTGACAGGGATTCGTGCAGGTTACAGACTGAATTATATGTAATAAATCTTCCCTGATCCTACTGGGTTCTCACAGGCAAGTTTGGAGAGAGTCTGTCCTCCCTGCTCAGTGACACCTCAGAGTGGCAGCAGAATTGAGCTCCTGGGTGGGAATCTGAGCTCCATCACACTCTAGTTGTTGAACTCAAACAAGCTGCTTTCCTCTCACCTCAACTTTCTCATCTGCAAAGAGGCACAGTGTTAGAACTCTCTCATAAAGCTATTGTGAAATTCGAATGCTAATTTGGACAAAGAACTTGGAAGAGAGTCCGGGTCATAGTCAGTTAGCTGTTATTTATTGTTCAGGTTATTTACTCATCTTTCTCCATCACTGGAGCGTGAAACTCTGGAGGTCAAGGAACTCCAATTTCTTATTTGTGTATCACACAAAATCAAGAGAAAATGCCTGCCAAGTTTGTGTGTTGGGGTTTTAGTTCTCCCATTCCATCTTTGGATGACCTTGGACACATCCCATGGACCATATGGTCAATGCTCAATTCATGTTTGTAGAATTCATTGATATGACATATATGGCATATATAGCCTGTAAAATATATGTGTACACTATATGCCATATGCAGAATATATATACATATAATATACTATGTGTTTTATGCTGTATAGGATATGTTATATGATATATATTACACTTTAGATATATATGTCAAATATATGGTACTATACTTAATTAAATTTAGATAATTAATCAATTATTCAAAACTAGAATTCCTGAGAAAGATTCTAAGACTCTGTGTAGTCTGGTATTTCACCAGTGAAAACCAGCCAGTTATCTATCCTGATTGCGGAGTAATTATCAGTTATTTTAGAAAAAAAAATATTGGTAAAATTAAGAGGAGAAAGCAAATCAAAATTTAGGTAAATATTTGTTGTTGAATTTGATTTTCCCCTTTATATAAAACATCTTCAAGGCTTATCTATGGTGTCCACAGATTTCTCTTCTTCAGGAGCCCAACTTCTGATTCAGTTGTGGGTGGAGCTGTGTGCAGAAATCCTTTGCATTTCTTTGCTATGTTTCGTGTGCTATGTAAAACTGATTTCCACTTTAAAATCAAGTAGCTCGAGAATGAGATGCACATCTTCTCCTGATTCCCACACTGTTATTGTATTTTATTTTATTTTATGTTTTAAAGCATATTCCATGTTGTTTCTTAATGTTGATGTTTATTTTGATCTTCTTTTAAAAGTAATTGTACTTGTATGTTAATTTCTGTTGATTTTTCTTTTGACCATGACTTATGTTTTATTTTGTGTTTTTTTTAGGTTTTGTTTTGTTTCATAAGATCCCACTGGATGGGTAGCTGAAATAAAGGAAAAGACAGAGAAAGGGGCAGTGGTGCTTGTTGGTTGAAGCTGCCTGTAAGCTGGACTCTTGGGACTGGCATTGGCTTCTTCCGGGAAGTGCCGCTTGCCTGGGGTTTTCTGGCAGATGTGGGTGGTGTCCACAGGAGGTACCACAGGAAGCCTGCAGATACTGAGAGCTGTATTGGGGAACACCAATGCAGAGGCAGCTCACAGGCAGCTAGCAGAAACTCAAGAAAACACCTGAAATTAATGCTTTTCTTTCGTTCTTACAATCGTGCAAATACAAAATTGAAGTGATATTCCATTGGATTGTGTTGCCGGAAAGTGTGCTGTGTGACCCTGCTGGAAATGTATTGTGTGTTATTGTTTCTGTTCATTAAAGGTGAACTGCAAAGTTGAAAAAAAATCTAGTTTAGAAACAGGTA
The DNA here is from genome assembly GCA_004024925.1 of Scalopus aquaticus. NCBI lineage: Eukaryota > Metazoa > Chordata > Mammalia > Eulipotyphla > Talpidae > Scalopus > Scalopus aquaticus. Next base: position 130,192 of record PVIJ01000603.1, on the reverse strand, counting down.
CAAGTGCAAACTAAACAGTCTAATATACATTAAGCAGATTTTTAGCCTCATTTTCTATTGTTTAATCAGTACCAAATTCAGACAGTCTCACCTTTCCATCTACAGCACAGTGACTAAAAGTGTAAAAGGCCATCGTCCCATTGCTGTGGGAGCTCAGTCTTGGGATTGAGGGGTTCTTCACTGGCCATGAAGCTCCAGTGTTCGATCGCAGTATTCAAATGCAATCAATACTGATGATTTCCTTTAAAGATTGTCATCAGGCAAAATAAAATATAAACGTTATTTGTCAGGACTCCAGATTTAAGTGAGGCACAGTCAGTTTCAGAAGAAGTGAAAGAGGGCAATATATACATATGGTGCATAGGTCCTTTTATTTGCCCTCCACAATCCACCTGCTCTTTAGAAGTTTGCTGAGTGAGAAGGCCACAGCATCTCATGCTGTTTCCATGACAGAACTGCAGCTTTTCTACTCTGAAAAGGCCTGCGGCAGAATGGCTGGCCTGCTGTGAACAGGAAACGACATTCTAAGAAGGATAGTCCCCTACAACGTACTCCACTGCCGCTGGGTTTTCACTGGCAGGGCAGCTCTCCCTGACCCCAGCAACACAGAAGTGGTAGGTTGCTAATGAATACGTGCTTTATAACGTCCAGTTTCATTGCTGAGAGGCCAGCCTCAGAGTTACAAAATCCTGCGTCCTGGCTTTTGTCTTACCGTAGACACGTGTCTCACTCACTTGGCCATCATGGTGACCTCGGGACACTTGCTCAGTGTGCACCAGGCAGTGTCCCTGTCCCGAAGACAGGTCTGGCTGCCCCTGCCCTGCCCTGTCACACACCATTCTTGTTAGGGGGACTTCAGAGCCAGACCTGGAGCATTTCTTTTGAACGCACATCGGCTCCGACTGTTAAGTCATGCACATAGACACCACGACTGAAGTGATGTTCTGAAAAATTTTTTTGGAAATAGTTTCGAGTTTTGCAGTTCAACTTTAAAGATTTATAGATCTTTACTAGTCCAACATGTTTGGAAACATTGTTTTGAATCCTGTGTAACCAAGGCATTAATCTTAATAAACCAGGATCCATTTAGGCACCACTTGATATAAAAAGATTATCCATGATGAATATTTCATGCTGTATCTTTTACATTAGCCACTAAATATGTTATTGCTTGAAGCAGACCTTTCACAGAGTCCTATGGATTACAGCATTTAACTTGGCTACTCCATGCCCAGCCAGCCCTAAAAGAGGGACAGTTTCTCCAGAGCATCAGCAATCTGCTTGTTCCCCAAAGTTTTCTCTCCAAAGAAGACATTTGAGTGTGAGAGCAGCTGGCCTTGGTGGGGAGACACCTGAATATTCTCTGATACCCATTTTCTTGCTTGCTGCTAAATGACAGTTGATGTCACTACTTAGATTTTGATCTTTCCCAAAGGTGTTGATTTACAAAGAGGACAGCTAATTGCAAAAATTCTGAAGCTTGAAAGAAAACTGAAATCCAAACTGAGAGCCAAGCAGAGACTGTCAGTCCAGCCAGCATTCTTAAATATTGGTTCATTGGTACCATTTATTTTCAAAGCCTTTATGTTATTCCCTGAGCCATGAAAAGGTGATGAGTTGTTTAAGGACTATTTTATAAGTTTCCAAGACTCAAAAGGAAAAAGCAAAGAAAATTTATACTCAATAATTGGAAGAATTGCAGGGTAGATCTTTTTTTAAAATGGAGAGAAGTGGACAGATAAGGCAATTTCATATATCAAAGAGCAGTTGACATCTCCTAGGGAACCATGAAAACAGCAGGCTATTAGAAAACAGTTTCATATGGTTTTTTAGTTCATTGCTTTTCATTTTTTTAATCCCTGAAGACCACAATCATAACATAGCTCCTCATTTCTGTACACCTCCTTTTATCCTTTGTTTTTTTTATGCCCCTATAACAGATCTTTTTAGAGCTTCCTAATGTATTTCTGCAGCAGTAGGAAAGGGTAGGTGGCATCTTTGCTGTTACCAAGTCTGCCCCCTCTGACAGGGGCCTGGCACTCCAGTGCCAAGCAGGTATCCTGCTAAACACCCGCCCTCCCGAGGGGCAGCTGTCCTGAAGGCCTAGCCAACTCCTGTCTCCCTGGAATGTGGGCCCAGGTTTCCTAATCTTCTGGTTCTTTAAGAGAAACTTAAAACCTGAATTTTTATGTGAAATGGCCCTATTTTTTAAAAGTTGGCTCAGTTATTTTTAAAACATTATGTAGGCCAACAAAACATGTCTGTGGGCTGCCAGTTAGTTACTTTTGTCTTAAAAGGAGATCATTATTCCCTCTCCAAATCCTTCTCTCTTTCCTTTGCAAATGTTTCCTGGCATCACCATTGAGAGCTTTCTCTCCGCTGAGTTTGGCAGCCCTGTGACCTGCATCGTGTCGCTTACCTATGGCTCCTTGTGGCCCCTGCTGGCTGGAACCTCAGCTCTCTCACCCTGCCTGGGCCTCTCTTAGCGCTCTGCCCTCCACCTCCTGGTAGCCCTTACCCCGTGTGGCCAGAGGCAACCTAATGGATTCCTTCCCTGTGTTGTGTGACTTTCTTTTCACCAGTGTGCATTTCTCCTGACCCTCTTTACCATAGCCAGGTTTCGAAGGGGAAGAACACAGCCCATTTCAGGGTGTCCTTCCTGTACTGGTATGCCCATTGGGAACAGGAAACCAGTCTTTAGGAATTGTGGTTCAAGCCCTGTGTATTTAATCAGGCCCCACTGAGCCCCACCAAGGCAGCAGAGCTAAATTAAGAAACGCCTGTTGTCATCACATGGTACATCAATTGGAGGCCAAGAAGGTTCACCTGTCAACAGGGAACCCCCACGTGGTTCAGAGACAATCCGTGGAGGGTTCATCCCCAGTCTCCAGCAAGGACCAATTTTACATTTGACCCACTGAGTGTTCATCCCCAAAGTAGGGAGCAAAGATGAAAACTTTGCTTCCCACCAACACAGAATACACAGGGAGTTTGCTTTTGACTCCAAACCATTTGAGTAATCCCACATTACTCCCAGAATTAGAGCTGGGCTTGGAGCTCCTCTCCTCTGTCATTAGCAGCAGTTTGGAGGGTGAGTGTGAGGAGTACAGGCAGGGGTTCAGTTCACAGCCTCGTGTGCTGCAGGAGCGCCTGCTTTCTCTCTCCTCTTCCTTTGCTCTCTTTCCTCTTAAAATCTCAGACTTCCTCCACCCCCTGCTCTAGCATCCCAAATTGGCACAGCAAACAGAGTTTATTTTTATTTGCTTTGTTGGTGGCTTTGCACAGAACTTCATTTTTTGTTGTTGTGAGATGAATTCAAAGGAAAAATGGGACCTGCACTACTAATTCTCTCTTGCTCTCGCTCTTGCTCTCTCGCTCTCTCACTCCTGTTGGCTTCTGGGTGATCTGCTCTAGTGACTTCTGTCTAGAGCTCCTATTTTAGTTTTCATCTAATTTCCTTGCACTACAATAGAAGCTTATTTCATCTTGTATTGTCTGAACTCGGGGAGGGATACTCCTTCTAGACACGGAAGGAGAGCAACTGAAGAGAAATGATTACGTACAATGTAGGCTCTTCACAGGATTGCTGCATGCAGCCACACAGGTTTTGCCATTCCTGGCTGCTCCATGTCGGGGAGACCTCTGGGGTTGTGCCACTGAGCAGACTGGACCCCAAGAGTGCTAGGACAGAAGTATGTTCTGCTGTGTTCATACAGCTTCAGTGCCTATGAATCATGATCAGTTTATTCAAGGGTGCCTGAGAAGGTTAAGGAATCTCCCGGGTGGGGCGTGAAGGAATCTTCTGCAGCCAGACTGAATTAAGTTAACAGAATTCCCAACCGCGAAAGCAACATGCAAACAATGTAGCAGAAGGCCACTTTCTACCCAGGTGATCTATTTTCTTGTTTTGTCTCTGGGGACTGGGAAACTTCCCCTGCCTTCTGATTTTGACACTGAGTTCTCCCTGACTTCAGTGCAGGCTGATGTCACAGGGAAGTCTTGGGTGGTCATGGGTGGGTGCCCAAGGTGGGTGACCATTAGCTGTTTCTGGAGTCTCTGCTTTCATGAAAAAATGTGTGAGAAGCAAAGAAAAAATAGGAATCTTCCACCACCTTTATTTTCAGACGGTCCATTTAGAATGGAACATGAACAGATATAAAATAACAGGGATTCTGTTTCAATGTATATCAAATCATCTTGTTGTACACATGAAGTATCTTAGGCATTTTATTTGTCAGTTATACCTCAAGAAAGCAGCAAAGAAAAAAGGGGAAAGATCCCTACAGATACCAGTGAAGGGCAAATCCTTATTTCTCTCATTTCCTGTTCAGTTCATTTGCTGTAATCCATGGGCTGCCTGCGAATCATTCTCATGCCCTGATTTTTTTTCATAATATTCAGGTTTTAAAGTCATTTTTTCACATTTCCTGTAAATAATGGATAATTGTTTTTTATTTTATTTTTAAGTGCTGTTTTAACAATGTGGATAGACCATAAATGTATTTGTTGAATTCATTCGCTTTTTTTTTTTAACAAGGCAATAAAGTTTTTACTTCATCTCCACGTGTCTTTCATTCTCTGTGGCACTTTGTACACTTCCCCCCACCTTCCTTAAACACACCCCATCACCCAACATGTCATTGGTGACATCAAGTCTAGAGGTGCTAGAAGAAGACTAAGAAACATCATGGAGTTTGGGGGGAAGTCCCCAATCCATACAGATTCTGGAATAAATCTCCCTCCTCAAAAAGACTTAAAATTTCCATTAATGTGAATTATAGTATTATTGGTTACTGGTTCTTGCATTGAGTATACTTTTATTGGCTAAAAGGCAATCCTAAAAAGACAACGGTAATGGTTAAGAGAATTTGAAAAATCCCAGAAACCCACTTTCTGTAGGAAAGCCCTTTGGCATCTTAAAACTTAGAATGATAAGGTCCTGGCAAGAGGAAGCTGCCAGTGGTCTGACCCTCCATTCTAAGTGACTCTGCAGTCACCTGGATTGCTTCCCTGGGAGGGGGAGAGCAAGAAGACGGGTGGGGGGAGGGGGACCCAGAGACAAGATTCCATGACACATTGCGCCATTAACATGCTGTACACACCTCATGTCCTTTTTGTCTCCATCTCCTGACGAGTCTCACCGTCTCATCCTCATTTCCCCCTTTAAATAGGACCTGAGAGCAAGGCTGTTAGAACCCCAACTGTGATTCATTTGCCTTCTGCTAACCTTGAAAGGTTTTGCTTTAAATCAAAGACTTAGAGATTGGGAAAAAATAGATCCAGTATGATCTAATGTTTTATCAAGCTGAGTCCACCAAGCGTCTTCTAATGAGCCTGTTTAGAGCTGCTGCCTTGTACTTTTTTCTAAGCATCCTTCTGAATTGTCTGAGTAGAGAACATTTTACCAACGATTTGGAGATCGCCTAATAACCTGAACTGGGAGGCACTGGGCCAGGCTACAAAGGTTTACTCACAAACTAGAGGACCTTGGGAAATTCACTTCACCACCCCATTCCTCAGTTTCCTCGTTTGCAAAATGAGATGATGGAATAGCAGTCAAGTCTGCCTGCGGGGCTCTCATGGAGTTGAATGGATGTTCATGCGTGTGAAACACTCAACCCTCCATATCTCTAATAAAAATATTTGAAGGACTTCAGTTTGCACTGTCTCGGGTCTGTCTCAAGAAATGCCTGTGAATGACAGACTAACCTGCATGGGGCAATTGTGTGGGTGCAGATAGTGGGGTCCAAATCAGAGTGGCCTGTGGTAATTGTCGAAGTGGTCCAAACTGTGATGGCCACTGTGAAGCTTCCTCAGTTGTTATACCCATTCTGCTTCTAGATCTCTCTCTGCCAAGGTGATTTTTTGCACATTTTTCTGCCTTAGATTTCAATTTGACATCATGAGAGGAAACAACTTTTCAGGCTGATATGATAATTCAATGATTTTTAATGATGCACTGTAACGTGAGCATTCTGAAAGAAATAGCATTGAAGGTCATGTCCCAAATACATTCTCCGTCTTTTGTGCTCACTGTTAAGTAAGAATTCTTGATAATTTGAGTGGGGACTATATTAACTTTAACTTTTGAATTATCCATTTGAAAATCTTTGACTCAGAATGAAAATAACAAATGAATTGGCTGAGACATCGAAAAGAGATTTACTTCAAGTTCCCTTAAGCCTGAGAAACAAGAGTTTATAGGCAGTTTGTCACAAATAACCAGATTCTTCTTTTCTAGACCCTCAAGTAGTTTCTTGACCTAATTCTAGTAGGAAGCACATGTTTGGCCTAGTTGGAGTTACTTTGTGTTCTTAGAAGGAGTAAAATTTCATGTATTTAAACGTATTTTGTAATTTGGGGTTTTATCCTGTTAAATCATTTTCAATAAGAGATGTTGAAATTTACCAGTATTTAATTTAAGGTTCTTTTACTGCCTTTGCTATCTTTTCTAATGTGTTTTAAATTGAGATCTACCACAGGATCTAAGCTGTAGTAATAGTTAATTGGTATTGAATGGTATTGATTACATGTATTAATATATTAATTCTTGATCTTCCCTACAGCCCTAAGAGGCCAATAGTAATATTGTTCCCATTTTAAATGTTAGGAACTGAGGAACAGAGCCGTGGTGGGCTTTGCTTCAGGTTAGTTAGCTAATAAATTCATACAGGTTGGCTGGAGAAGCAGTACTGTAGTGGGCGGGACTCTTTTTCTTAAGATTTATTTTATTTATTTATGCATACAAGAGCTGGGGTATAGGCCAGAGGTGCAAGGGGTGAGAGGATTCACCAGAGACAGAGTAGGGAGTAGAACAGGCAGATCGACTGAAATACACTGCTGAGGGAAGCAGTGGGTGAGACAGGAGAGGTCTGCTGGCCAGGGATCAAACTCCTGCTGCAGTGGCTCCAGATAGCTTCATAGTGCTCAGACTTAATCCCTTGTGCCACCAGGGAAGCCCTGGGCTGGACTCTTGAGCAGGGACATGATTGAGGTAAGGTCATGAGGGACCTAGGTCACTTTTAAGGCCATGCAAATGCCCAGTGGTCACTCCTTCCAGCACTGGTGACAAAGCAGGACTGTAAGGATAACTTAAATTAAGTCACTGGGTGCTCTAGTAAGTGCTCTAGTAAGCCCCTGGTTATTTATGCCACTAACAAAGTCTTCGCAAATCTTGACTTGCAAGTATGTGGTGTGGTAATGAAATTGACTTCTGCATTCTAAACTTTGCCTTAGGAAACAGAGAAGTTGTATCAAGTATCTATTCAGTGATAATCAGCTAATGAAAACCCAGAACATGTTTGCTTTGTCCATTGGAACCGAAGATGGATTTGTTGTTTTGGAGTGTTCTAATGTGAACTTCCTTGTAGCTCCTGAACTTGAGTACTTCCTGTTCCTTTGGAGCAGCCCTGACTCTGATGAGTGATCCACCTGGGTCAGGGTTGGAAGGGGTGTGGTAGGAAGGTATTATTTGAGGACACATTGTGTCACCTCCATGAAGAGTATCCAGATGCTGAAACAAGGTGGTAGAAAATGCTTGAGCTGCAGTTTGCTTCTGAAACACAAAGCAGCGAATAGCATCTGAGCAGCTGGGTCACGTCCACACTCTGTCCCTGAATGTCCCATCTGGTAGCCAGTGACTGCAAGAGACTGCCAAGGGCACATGCTAATTTTCCAGTCATTTGGTCAAGTCCATCTCACATACCACCAGACCCTGTGGTCTGTGTTTACTGAATTAAAACTTCTGTCTAACCATAAGCTAATGAACAGTAAATTCTCTCCCCATCTCTTTGCTTTTAACAATTTTATTCTGTTTCCAAGGAGGAAAGGAGAAACTGCTATTGTGTTCATTATGACCCGTTCATCATTTTTAAATAATGCTTGACATATAGTAATTAGTCTAGCTGAATCACCAAATAAAAGTTCAGGCTATGCTGTTTGCTTTAAGGATTAGAATTCAGCTTCAGGTGAGTTCATGCAATTTCATGAAAGATTCTTGGGCTGGGCTAGAAAATACAGAGTCACCAACAGTATTTTGCTTTTTGAGGGTAGGTCTAGGCTGAAGACTTCTCAAAAATAACCCTCTGACAGATTGTTCTCTCTGCATTTGTATTGGCTCTCCAGTGCCCCCTCTTTCTAAACACGGTTGGACAGAACACTGTGTTTTACTTCGGGGCTGGTAGTGTGCTGGTTCCCAGTGTGTGACCAGAGGTGACAAGCAGGTCTCGAGTAGAGGAGAGAAGTCAGGACATGTGACCCCATTCCATCGCTGACATAGCTTGTTCCTCTGTATCTGCAGTCCTGCTAGATGGCTTTATCTTTTTTTCCTGATTCTATCTGTATCTTCCACCCTAGAGGTCAAAAAGTCTTCCCACTCTGGTCATTCCATCTCACCTGTTCTCATTTGTCCCTTTAACTTGCCTCTGCTGATCTGCATCATCTCCACACCCCACAATTTAAATCTTTGAGGGTAAGTTCTTTTTCCCTGACATGGCCCTAAGTGCAGCACATACTAAATTCTTCAATAAACCCCCTGAACATTATCTTGTGGCATCTTACATCAAATCTAATCCAAATCAAGCTAATAGTTTTTAAGTGTCAATTACAGGTCAGACAGTGAAGCAGACTCTGGGGCCACCCCAGCAAGCAGAACGGCTGCCGTCTTTGGCCTCCGGAATGCTACTATTGTCCATACCGAACGCAGGAGAAAACAATGGCTTAGAAAGTTGAGTCCCTTGTCCGAGGTCACATAATTCAGGTCCACCTGCCCAGGAAACCCGTACTTCTCGCCCCGTTTTTCTTCTGAGGTCAGCACTTTCCCTTCATCTATTGGGTGACCCAGGGTGGCCATCTCTCTTCTTTTCATTTTGGTGACTCTAGTTCTTGACTCAGTATAAACTGTTGAAAAGTATCTATTTTCTCCTTTCTCTTTTATCTATTTTTAATTTATTATTCCCTCTTCCTTTCCTCTACCACATACACATGCAAAAATATGCTATGTCCTTTCCTTAGTTTTCACACATTAAAATTTAAATGTGGGTGGTATATGTTCAAAGAGATTGTGTGTGTGTGTGTGTGTGTGTGTGTGTGAGAGAGAGAGAGAGAGAGAGAGAGAGAGAGAGAGAGAGAGAGAGAGAGAGAGATTGGCACCAGCAAGAAAGGAATGGTATAATTTGTGCTGTGCACATATGCATGCATGCGCGCACACACATACACACACACACACACACACACACACACACACATACACTCATGCGTGCATGAGGATAAGGATAAGAATCCTTTAAGCCCTGCTTGACTAACTGGAAATTCAATCCCAGCACACACACCATTTACACCATTATCACCTCCCCATGCTCACTGTGCTTTAATTTTCCCAGCTCCCTATAAACCCTTTTCCATATTATATTTTTTGCTTTTTTGATTCTACTTCCTTATAAATAGCAAGAAGTTATGCTGAGAAGAAATGATTACAAATCCCAAAAGGTTGGTGTTCCATTCTGAGCTCCAAGATGCAAGGATTGAGTGAATTTCGTACTTGGCAAAAATTCTGGCTTGGCAAATGCTTCCATCGTTATTTATGACGGCTTGGAAGCTTCTATTTTCCAGGACTTATAAACGGTGCTGATGATGATTTTGTTTCCCTTCTCTGTTTTGTTGTGAATTATGAAATAACCAGCCTGAAGTTTTCCTTTTAACCCTCTGAACAGAGTGTAAGAGTGTATGAGTGTGTTTGCATATGTGTGTGTTGTGTTCTTTCTTTTATTGGTTATATGGTTCACTTGACACATCTCACACCTGCAATGTACTTCCCTTTCTTTGCCTTTCCATAAAATAGCAATCAGAACTGTTGAGATTGGGGTGTTGAAAACGATGACCTTGTGGTCTTCCTGTGGTCACAAAGGGCTTCTTGGCAAACAGTCTTCTAAGGAACTGTACATCTCATCCCAGATGGCAATTTAGCATGATATTCCAGAGCAACACACATAACAGAAAATATCAGAGTTTTAGAAGTGTTAACAGGTTTTTTCCCCGGGGATTTCTTGATAGAAAATTGTCAAAATGGAGGAAATATCAAGGAGTTGTCTCCTCTGATACCTCCTTTTCTTTCTTTCTCCTTCTCTCTTTCTCTTAACTCCATACTCAAGTCCATAAAAACACTCATTTTAAGTTCTCTCTGTAAGTGGTTTTTCCTTTGGATTCATGTAACCACACACAAACTGGGAACCTCCAAGTATTGGGTAGGGGAGACAGGTTCTATTGAATAGAGGCAATAGGACTTTTGGAGGGCAGATTGTGTCCTCTGAGAAGCCGATGCCAAGATAGGATTCAAGCCATAAGGATTTTAATCAGGAGAAACTCTGTGGAGGGAAAATGGAGGAGATAGAGCAGGCTGCACGAGTATCAGAAGGCAACGCAAGTAGGACCTCAACCTCAGTGAATGAGAGAGGGAAGGAAGGTCGGGTCAAGCTACCAGACTGCTGTTCCCTCTAGGGAAGTGTGGGCCAGGCTGGGGTATCTTTGAGGGGAAGTCCGCCATCAGGGTTCTCCAGGGTTGGTGTTGGGGGAAGGTCTGAGATCCTCTACTGCCGTAAATGAACCGCTATCAGCGACATTGGTTTCAAGGGCGTCAACTATAATTATTCTTTATTTTTTTAAGGCATACACAGACTAGGCAAGTCAACATTTTGAAGTGTTTAAAATGTCATTTTTGTGCCGTAGCCATCCCTTTATTTATGGCAGTGTGAAACAACATCCGAAACTAAGACCTGTTTTTGTTTTTCTCGTCTACATACTAAAACCACAAGTGATTTTTATTTCATTTCATGTTGTGTTCCCCGTCAAACGAATTTCCTATCATGGCAGCTTTCAGTGTTGATTCATATTCTTTCAGAGGAGTGTTTATGGAAGTGTACACTAGGACGTCGCCAGGCATGAGGGGAGAGTTGGAGAGGAACAGAGCATGCATCCTCTTACACAACCACTCCCCCTGCTCCCAGCAGCCCTAGAGTTGAATCATTTCCAAGGAAAATGATGCCTTACTCAGATCTGACAGTCTATATTGCGTGCTCGATGTGTTACAACATAAGTTCTTGATTCACATGACTACAGAGACCTGGAGTGTCATATGAAGGGGGAGGTAGTGTGGGGGAGGGGAAGACTGACGCTCCGCAGGCCTGGCTGCCCCAGCCCAGGCCAGTGTTAGTTGCATAGTGTTGAATCAGGCTCAGGGTAGCTAAATCTCCTGATTTTTCAAGACAAGAAGAGGTCTAGGTTTTTGTGTGAAATTCGGTTGTTTTTAAATGTTGACAAGGCCCTTTACATTTAAGTCTCTGCCAGCCAGACAAACTGTGTCTTCATACCAAACTTTGCCTGGCTTGACCCTTGTGCTAGAAATGTGCTCATGGTTTTTTAGGATACGGCTTCTTCACAAGAGCCTCCGGCAGGTGCTGGTCTTTGGTTGGGCTTCCTGGAAGTGGACTCTGTGGTCAGACTCACATAAAAGTGATTTATTAAGGGGGTATGTGCCAAAGCAGCCTGGGGATGGAGTCATAGAGTCAGGGCAGGAAATGGGCATGCTAAGCAGTAGAGTGATGTTAGTCAGAGTCATGGAGGGGAAACTCTGGAGTGTAAGTTGCCTCAGAGAGTTGGGATCTGGGTCTTCCTCAGGCCCTCCACATTTGAGAGGGGCAGACTGGTCTTGTTGCTCCTTTTTATCATGTACCCACCATCTGGGTCCAATATACAATTTCCCCAAATGGAACTTTGGGGCCAGGCAGTCCTGTACTGAGTCACCAGTGGCAACTCACACAGCTAAGTAGACCAAATACAAACTCCTCAAAAGGTCACTTTCCTTCCTGGCCCATCTTTTCAGCCATGTCTCCCCAGACGCCACCTCTGTTCTTCTTTCCCAAGCTGCTCAGTCTACCTGGCTTGGCCTTCTTCTTCCTACCACCTTCTACATTTAGCTGTCAGAGACCTGTCACTTACTGATTGAGTGGACTTGGGCCTACAACTTAATTCTCAAGTACTGGATTCCTCCTCAGTCTGGTGACAGTGGCAAATGTCTACTCTGTGGGATAAAGGGGAGAATTAAATGGAAAAAGTATGGGATCTCAGTAGAATAGCATGTGACATGTTACAGGTGCTCATAAGTGATGACATCATTGTGATGATTGTCATTACTGTTGACACTTTTCAAGGCCCAGCTCAATTCCCACCTTATTCCTAGGAGCTTCCTGAGAATTGCTCACAAAGGAAGGACACCCTCTTTTCTGTATTCCCATATTGGCATCCCACCATATTTGATCATCTGTTAAGGAGAGCCTAAGTCCTCTTTTGCTGCATGAAATTGAACTATTCCAATGCAGCAGACCAACTGCCATTCCTGTGAGAGTCATTCACTGTACTTTCAAAGAGGCAACTAAAGTATCTATAAATCTCACTTGAGTTCACTTTTGTTGTGATGTGATAAAGCTAGATAAAGCTGTGTGATACCTCAGGCTGAAAGGTTTGATTGGGAATAGGGAGCTTCTGATGTAAGGAAGATCAGTAAAGTTTTAGTTTCTTAAATGCAAGAACAAGACAGGCAAAGTTTTCTGGGGAACTTCTCCAACAAGCGGATCAGGAATATTTCAATGTATTGGTTTCCTAAGGCTGCTTAGCAAACTACAGCGATTTGGATATTTCTTTATCCAGAAATATTTAAGGTTGGAAGCTTAAATAAATAATGGAAATCTGTTTTTTCATAATTTTGAAGGTAAGAAGCCTTAAACTGAGATGTTGGTAGGGTCAGTCCTTTCTGGAGGGCCTAAAGAAAGCATTGTTTCATGTTTCTCTGGTTCTCCTCGTTGCTGGAAATTCTCAGCATTCTTTGGATTGTGGGTGCTTCACTCTAATCTCTCCTTTTGTTTTCACATCATCTTCTTTTCTCTATGTCCCAATATCCTTTCCTCTTCTTCTTCTTAAAATAATTGTTAATTGAATTTAGGGCTACTTAAAGCAAGGGTGATTCATCTTGAGATCCTTATTCACATAAGAATATTTTACTCAAATAAGTTCACCTTCACAGGCTCTGGGTTTAAATTCAACATACTCTTACAGCCCACTTGAGAATAAAGTTTAGTTGAGAGCTTGGCGGCATAATGGAACACACAATATAGGCACTAAGTAGATCTAACTCCCTACTCCCATTTTGTCTATGCACTATTCCTTGACCTTTCTAAGTCTTAGTTTCCTTTTCTATAAAGTAGAAATAATATTCTTGACACACAGGGAGCTAGCCCACATATGGGGCAACAAGGCCTCTTCTGTCTCACCCACTGCTCCCCTTAATGGTGTACTTCAGAAAAATCCGCCTGTTTTCTCCCTACTCTGTCTCCGGTGAATCCTCTCACCCCCTTCACCTTTGGCCTGCACCCCAGTTCTTCTATGCCAAAAAAAAAAATGTATATATCTGGCATATGGCAGATTCACAATATAGCTGTTTTCTATAGCCATTCTCACTACTCATTCACTCATTGAACAAAAATTTAAATCCCTGGACATTAAGGTAAAACATATTGCACAGCCCTCAGCATAGAAAAGGTTCAGGGTGGTGAATGAATAAACGAATGATTTAAAGCCTATCAGAAGTACTGGCTCTGTTCCAAGCTCTGGAAGAGGCCATGGCAAGTCCTTTTATATGGCTTTCTTCCTGCAGGATAAACAATGGTGCCAAAACCTGTAAAGGAAGCTCATTTTTTTAGACTATCCTTAAAAATCCTCAAAGAATATCATTACAATATCATTTCACATCAACGGTCTGTATATGTGGCCATTAGAGCAGGTTCTATGGGGAATTCAAGTCAAAAAGCAATATGGATTGCTCCCACTAAAGGAAGTCTCACAGCACAAAGCAAAGTGGAAATTTCAAATGCCTTTAGGGGCCAGATAGGTAACAATCTGGAGGGAGGAGCCCCCTGAAGAGTGTGTGTCTTCTTTAGAGAGGACAGCTGCTGCTCACTCGTTTACTCAACCACTTATTAAGTGCCTTATGTTTAAGATCCCCTGGTTCTGGGTCCTGAGGCCACAGGGGTTGAGGCAGGCTCAGCCCTTGTCTTCACTGAGCTTCTGTTCTCTGCACCCAGCTGAGCTGTCACATGGGAGGCCAGGCCTATTGCTGCCAAATCATCTGCTTGTAAAAAAGAAGAAGCCAGAATTTCATGTTAAATCTTTTGATTTTTAAATGTTGGCAAACACTGTACACCTTAACAAGAACACTGTGCAGACCAGACAGAACTTGTCTCTTGACCCAATTTGGCCTGTAGACTGCCAATTTGTAACTCTGACCTTGACCTTAGAAACATTTTTCCAATGTCTGACTTGAAGCTAATTTTCATTTTCCTCATTGGAAGTTGTGACTTGTTCTTTGTCCTCCTGGATTGAGTGGTTCTTCACTGCTTCAGCCCTGTGTTTCCAGGTGAGCCAACTTCCATCTATCAATTTTCCTTTCTATCTTCAAATCTTTCCTTTCCATCTTCAAATCTTAGACTTCTATGTGTGTTCTCTCAAGTTTCTGGAAAGGTTCCGAGCATTGTCTTCTACTTCTCAGCATTTCTTGTTTTAAGGATTAGAATCTAGTCCAAACTGTTCACCAAGTTGCACATGGAATAGTCTCCTTCTCTGACTTTGCCATCCCAATTTTCACAGCCTTTGAGTTGCATTGACTCCCAACCTTATGTGTGATATTAATTTCTCTCAGAGGGACATGGGTTTAATAGATTTTTTTAATTAACATTTTGTAAAATTGGAGCTGTCATGCTTTATGGCAGACTGATACAAATGTCTATAATTACATTTTTGGCACTACATCTTGGGAGTAGTCTAGATCTGTTTGTTTTAACCCCTTCTTTAAACATTCTGATTTATGGGAAGACTTCTTTTTGCACAGCTCGCACAGTTGCCAGTTGTCATGGCAACCCAGAACATCATTTGTCAAACAGCTATAACTTCATTCTATGTGGAAGAGGAAAACTTATCTTCTAGGATTTATTCTTATGACAGGGAAATTTTGCATTGCCATAGATATGTTGTTTCTCTCTAATTTTGCTCACGATTAGGGAGAATCAGGCTTTAGACAATGATTTTCCAGAGATTAAGACAAACCCCCAACCTCCCACCCAAACCCTCCAAAGAGATGAATTTTCTTATCCATCCAAAGAGAACACAAATGGACTCACAAAGGTAGTATTATCCCCTTGTGTCTCTAATGTAATATGATTTTTTTCTTTATAGAAAAACTAAAATTAAACTTTTAATTGGTTGATATATTTTCACTAGCAAAGTTCAAAGAGAGGGAAACCTCTTCCACAAACTGGAGAAAAATGGGATACTTAGTTATATCACTTGCGTGAACTGTGATTGGGGCATTGCAAACTGAGTGCCTAGTATAGGGACCAGGCAAATACATAATTAGTGGGTTCCTGTGGACATTGAATGCCCTGTTTGAAGGGGGTCACTTCTTTGTTTCTGTCAACAGAATGTGGGCCATCCTATAGGACTGCCCATTTCATCTTATTTTTTACAGAGAAGCAGAAATCTGTTTTTATATCAAATTCCCTGATTTAAAATCTTGGCATGCGATGTACATATATAGATTTTTTTAGCAATGTGATAGTCAAATAAAGCATGTCTGAGGGCATATTCAGTCTTTAGACTCCCGGATGTGGTCTGTGACATGCTGTTCAACAGTTTAAAACGGTTTTGTCTTCTCTAAATTGGACAACTAAACCAGTTTCCTCTCAAGTTCTCCTTGGGATCTGATTGTTGCGTCAGCAACACCGCAGTGATAAAGAAGAAACAGGAGTCGTGGAGCAGGCTGTAGGATGCCGGATGTTGCTCAAGAGCAAGATCCTGGCCTTTTTATTGACAGAGAAAAGGTGGGTCAAACTGAACACTGGATTTTGGGCTTTAGGGAGAGTGAGTCCAATGATATACTCCTGACTCCCACCCATGACTCCAATCTTATTAACAAGGCGTTCCACTGATCAGTCTCTGGGAGCAAAGCACATCAGTCAATGGTGTTGTGGGCGTTCCAGGTCATACTTTGTGATTTATACCTATTGCCCCAGGGCAATCAAGCATCCTACTCTTGTCTAACTTGACAGAAGCCTTGCATACCTACATCTGATTTGTTGAATAATTTTTCTGTCAGTGTCACTGAAGGTGATGTCCCTCCCACTGTCACTTTGGGTAGCTGTCTGCTCTGGACAGTGTGGGAGAGAAAGCTGTGCTGGAGCATGTATCTCAGAGATCATCATAGGTGCTGCTCCAACAGTCCAAGATAGATGGTGGTGTCCATCAGACCTCTTCTGGGATTGTACCCTAGTGCAGGATGCTCCCTTTTTACCTTTGATGGATGGAATGATTTAAACCTCTTTATGAATTTTCTTTTGTATTTGGGACGCCTGGGTGGCCACTGCCTTCCCACAAGAGGTAACAAGGGTCTACTGAAATACACTGCTGAGGGGAGCAGCAGGCGAGACAGGAGAGGTCTGCCGTGACATGTGGGAATGTCCCTGGCCGGGGATGGAACTCATGCCACAGTGTCTGGCAATATCTTGATAGCACAGAGACTTTAATCCCTGCGCCACCAGGGAGACCCCATTTAGGTTTTTGTTTTGGATTTCACTTGTAAGTGAGATCATATAGTATTTGTCTTTCTCTGACTTATTTTACTTAGTATAATGCCCCCCAAGGTTATTTTTACAAATGGCAGAGGAGTTCCTCACTATGACTAAATGTATATACAATTGTGTGTGTATTTATGTATATTCATGTATATATACATACATTATATATAGTTATAATTCCCTAATAGATTATGTATAACTATATATATGGTTTCTTTATCCATTCATCCTTCCACAGACATTTAGGTTTTCATAACTTAACTATTGTAAATAATGCTGCTGTGAACACGGGTCGATTTTAAAATTCCACCTGCCCAGCCTGCCTCCCAGATCAGTTAAATAAAGATTTCTGGGGGGAGGTCCTTGGGGCCAATGTTTTTAAAGCCCCCCTGGTGGTTCCAGTGTGCGGGAGCCTGGAGGCTGCGGGAGAGTGCCAGGTGAGGATGAGCACAGAGTGCCAGCACAGCTTGTTCGTTTCCTCTCCCTCTGGCAGCTCGGTCACCATGGCCACTTCTGTCTGTGGTGTTATCTGGCACTTTCAAAATTGTAGCTTAGGGTCTCCCTGGTGGCGCAGTGGTTAAGCGCTGCACTGTGGAGTTGTCAGCAGCAGCGATGTGAGTTCAACACCCGACCAGGGAGATTCCCACATGGCACGGCAGACCTCTCCTGCCCCTCCTGCTGCTCCCCTCAGCAGTGTGTTTCCCTTGCTCTGCCTGTTCTTCTCCCCACTCTGTAACCCTCTCGCCGCCCCACGCCTCTGGCCGGTACCCCAGGTTATATGCATAAATAAATAAACCTTTAAAAAAAATTGTAGCTTAACTGAGAGAAGTTATTTTCACACAGAACTTTACAAAATATGGAGGAACCTATCAATAAGATTGGCAGATTTAGTAAGTAAATACAAGATGTTCAGTTTATTTGAATTTCAAGTAAGTAGCAAATAATTTTTTCAGTGTAACTATGTAAGTATTTGGGAAATACTTACACCAAATATTAATTCTTGTTTGCCCAAAATTCAAATTTAGCTGTGCATATTGTATTTATTCTACCTATAAAAGTTAAATCTCAAAATAAATTCAAGAAAAGATTGGGCAGTTCAGAATGCTGTGGCTGTAGACCAAAATCAATTTAAAATAGTAGGTTTCTGATTCTTCATTTGCTCACAGGTCTCCAAGTTAGCAGGCCCGGTGGTGACCTGACGATTGCCTCCCAGAGGAATTAGATCTGAGCCCCAAACTCTCAGTACTTCTTCGTTGAGTGTCTATTCAACAACTTTGTGTTCCAGTACATGAAGTTAGCCACTAATTGTATTTTTCTTTACATTATCAAGGTCAAAGCTTAACCTTGATCTTCTAGGAGCCCCTGGGGTGGTCCTATTCGTGTTCTATTCTTAGGTTGAAGGAACTGTTTCATGTTGAACCAATATGACAATTGATCTCATCTTTCCTGGCTCAGGTTATTGGCTCTGCCCACCTGTTAAGCCTTCTGGAACTCCAAGAGCCTACCAATTACTGCCAACAAGTAGCACACATTGTTTTCATTTTAATTTGTGTACAAACTTGTATTCATATTCAGGATTAGCTTCATGGAAGTGGACCTGTGCCTTCTGTGGCCCCCTGTAGAAGGGCTGACTTCTTAGGTTAGTGCTTTGCTTTCAATTATGAAATTCTTAATAAATTATGAAAAAAATGACCTGCATTTCATTTGCCACAAATTATGTGGCTGTTTCAATTAATATTGCAAAAAATTATCAAGAGACTAAAAGCAGTGGATTTCTTGTCCAGACAATAATTTATATTTCATGTAGTGGATAGGGCTTAGTTTCTCTCTTGGTAAGTGGTATTCTTTTGTCAGGCAAAACCCATAACAGCTACTTACATATTCCGCCTCATTATTTCAGGCATGTCTGCCCTAAGAAAGACTTCCACAATTTGTTCTCAGGCATTTCACCTAGGACTTGAGTTAACCTACATATTTTTTAGGGTGACAGAGTGTAACTGTCACCATTCGTCAATTAGTAATTATTGAGCATCTAGCCCCATGTAAGGTCCCTTTCCTTGCCTGCCCATCGTCGTTCTCAACCCTACTAGGTGTATTTAGTACCTGTCTATGCAAGACCCTGATTGGGGTGTCCTAAAATGTATTCTGATGGTAAAGTTATTCTGAATCTGCAAGGCAGCAATTTCTGCCTTTGGAATAGAGAGCTTATCCACATCAAAGAAGGGTGTGTCTGTCAGTTTCTAGAGCCATGGGATCATTTTTCTGGCAACCGCATTATGACATTGAGACAGAGATAACAAAAAAACACCTCCAGAAATCCAAAAGGCATTAATTACATTGGTTTGGCTGCCCCCTCCCTAATCCTTTGTAATAGTCGTCTATAAAATCATGCAAAATCACAATTGAGATTTTTTATCATAAATGGACGTTGGATCTTGTCGAATACTTTCTCTAAATATATTGATATGATCATATGATTTTTCTTTTTCTTTTTGTTGATGTGATAAATTACATTCATTGATTTGGATTAGTTGATTTGCATACCACTGATGAAGATAGTTGTGTGGGTAATGGCAATAGAAGACTGACCTGGGGAACCCAACTAAGGGGAAGCTATTTGGAAATCATGAATGTGGAATCACTTTGAAATACATAATGTGTGAAAGTGACATAAGTCATTGTTCCTCTTATTTATGGCTGAGAGAGCTTGCTTGAGGAGGTTGTGGCATCTCCTCTGCAATGCCAGCAAATCCTAATCTAATATAAAACTCAAAACAATTGACAAGATGAAACAGCTCCAGGAACATAAGGAGGCCCTCATGGTTAGTGTGTAAGACAGGATATAATGGCCTGGCTTGTGCCTTGTGCCAAGGCAGAATGCTGGGTCTCATCGCATCTTGGAGCCATCTTTGAGCAGAAACCTTGGAGAAACAATTGCCATAGTTCTGCTCTTTGCCAAATCATTTTGAATTAGCCTTACAGTGGAAATAAAATCGTTAACATGTGCTGACAGTTTTTGAACATGTTTTTAATAAAACAGCTACCTTTCAGATATTTAAGGCCCACACATTGAGATGAGGTAGAAAATAATCTCTAGATACACAGAAACGCAAGTCAGGGCAGTGCTTCCTGTGGTCTGCCCTGCCCATTTGCTCCACAGTTGGTTAGAAAATGATGGCTACATTGACATTTTTATCTGAGGGAAGTAGTGCTGCAGGGAACTAGCTTGGATCAAGGAGGATGCTTTTGGATCAAATTAATTTGAGTGGGATGATTATCAAGATGCCAAGTAGGTGCTTGGGAACATGTGAGTTACTGTGAGGCAAAAGTTGATGAGTAGAAAAGTCAGTGTCTTCAAGGAATTTGCATTCTGAAAGAACAAATTGATCACACTGCTAGATTACACTAGAATATAATGTGATTCTTTTCTATAATTACCTAATATTGTATTTTTATAGGACCACACTTTTTATATAAAATCCCTGGAACCAGGTGCTTTGGGTTTTGGATTTTAAAAATGTAACATGGTTCCTATAGTGAATATCACTACCCCCTCCAGTGAGGGTTTAGGAGCTCTGTGTAGTCACAATCAGTGCTTGGGAGTGTAGCTAAACTGAAAACTAGTCACACTAACTGAATTAGTAAAGTCTACAAATAACCTCATGGCAGTTCAGGTCAGGTTTTAGAGCCAAATGAGTTTAACTTTGAGTTTTTGGAATGATTCATATTTCCAAATAATTTCAAGATAATGAATTAATAACCTGTAGTAGGTGTAAATAATATAACATAAGCTTAAATAATGTTGGAATATACTAAATAAATTCCATAAGGGCAATGTTATTTCCCAAATACCTAGGATAATATTGGGCACAAAATAGACATTCAATAAATATTTAAATAAATAAAAGCAATAATAAGAAATGTTAACTGTTACTTATTGAGTATTTCATGCCAGATATAGAGAGCTTCACAAGAATGCTGCTAGGTTGTTATTCGTATTCCTATTGTAATTCTTATTGTAGAGATGAGAATTCGGTTTCTGGGAGAAGTTGAATGATGTACTCTAGGCTATCTGAGTGGCAGGTTACGTGTTGTGATAGCAACTAGGGGGCACGGCTGTTGTGGCTATGAGCACACTGGAGTCAGGCTGCCTGACTTACAAGCCCTAGTTCTGTCTCTCGCTGACTGTGTGAACTCAAGGAAATGGTTTCACTTCTCTGTGCTTATATATCCTCAAGCACAAAAAGGGAATAACAATAAAATTTCCATATGATCATATGATTTTTGTCTTTCTTTTTTTGATAAGATAAATTACATGGCAGCCTCTTTCTGCCTGCTTGTGCTTATGCAGCTGCTTTCCTTCACCAACTCTATCCCCCTACAAGGCAGCAGCTTTCCTGCCTGCCCGTGACCTGTACCATTCTGGGTCTTCACTGACCCCCTCAGCAGAGGCAGCTCTCCTCAGGGCTGCCCACCTGCCTGCGACCATGCAGGCCTCTCTGTTAGCAAACCTGTCACTTTGGGGGCAGCTCTTTGTGCCCACTTGTGTCTATGCAGGTATTCTTTACTTTCCTGTCCCTTTTCCTAATAAACCTGTTCTTTTAAGTATATATATAAAAAAAAGATAAATTACATTAGTTGATTTACTCTTGAAGATGACATCATAATATTCATAGAAAATCTTAAAGACTCCACTAGAAAACTATTAGAAGCAATAAATCAGTACAGTAAAATAGCAGGCTGTAAAATGAAGATGTAAAACTCTTTTGCATCCCTATTTGCAAACAGCAAACTTAAAGAGAAAGAGATGAAGAAAATGCCATTTACAACCACACCAAAAATAATGAAGTACCTAGGAATAAAGACAAAAGACTTGTACAGCAAAAACTGTAAGACATCATTAAAAGAAATAAAAGAAGACATACTAAAAAAGTGTAAAGCTATTCCATGTTCATGGATTCGAAGAATTAACATTGTTAAAATGGCCATCTTACCCAAAGCAACAGACAGATTTAGTGCAACCCTATCAAAATTCCAATAGCTTTCTGTAAGAAAATGAGCAAACATTATTGAATTTTTGTATGGGACCACAAAAGACCCTATTAGCCAGTCACTGTAAGAAAAAAAGAATTGTATTATGCTCCCAGACTTCAAATTTACTACAAAATAATGGTAATATGTTATATAAACAATAATATTAAAAATGGTATGACACTGGAGCAAAAATAGACACTCAGATAACTGCAATAAAATTGAGAATCCAGAAATAAACCCACATCTATATGGGCAATTAATTTATGACAAAGGAGCCAAGGACATACAATGGAGAAAGGAAAGTTTATTCAACAAGTGATGTTGAGAAAATTGGACTGCCACATGCAATGCAAAAGAATGAAGCTAGACCACTAGCTCATACTATAAACAAAATTTAATGCAAAATAAATTAAAGGTTTGGTTGTAAGATCAGAAACCATAACATACATAAAATGAAACATAGGCAAAACATTTGATGGCACTGGTTTCAGGTTGTCTTTGGAGACTCAGTTACAATGTCAAGAAGAACAAACTAAAAAATGAACAACTAGGACACCATAGCTTTTGCACAGAGAAAGAAACTACCACTAAGACAAACATATATCTTATTGAATTGGAGAACATTTTTGTACATCATACATTCAATAAGGGGCTATTATCCAGAATTGACAAAGAACCCATACAACTGTATAAGATAAAAACAAATAACAGAATCAAGAAAGAGACAGAAGAGCTAAATAGACATTTCTCCAAAGAAGACTTACGGATGACTACAAGCACATGAAAAAATGTTCAACATCACTTATCATCTGGGAAATTTAAATCAAAACCACAATGAGATACCACCTCACACCTGTGAGAATGGCCAGAAATAAGTGTTTGAGAGGGTGCGAAGAGAAATAATTGTCGACTAGTCCAGACTCTGTGGAAAAACTGTATAAAGTTTTTCAAAAATATTAAAAATAGATCTACATAGATTCAACAATCCCTCTTCTAGGTATCTGTCTGAAGAATACAAGAACTCAAATTTGAATGGAGAGACATACTCCTTTGTTCATTGCAGCCCAATTTACAATAGCCAAGCTATGGAGACAACCAAAGTGCCCCACAATCAATGACTGGATAAAGAAGATGTGGTGTGTATACACAATGGAATACTTAGTTCTAAGAAAAAAAAAAGAAATTTTGTGATTTGCAACAACATGGATGGAACTGGAGGGGATTATGCTAAGCAAATGTCAGATGGAGAAAGACAAATACTGGATGATTTCACTCATGTGTGGAATATAAAAAACAAAGCAAAGGAACAGACAAAAACAAACCAAAACAAACCCTTGAAATATGACAGTAGGACTGAGACTACCAGAAGGGGAGGTGGGGTGAGAGAAAAGGGAGGGAGGGGCTCAGTACACTGTGACGGAAGGTTGTGGGTGCTTGGTAGTGGGCATGGTGTGGTAACATACATTTGAAAAGGTGTGACCCTCTCTCTCTAAGTCATATCTAGTGTAAGCCAATGGCAGTCTGATAAACATGATTTAATTTAAAAACCTAAAAAAATGGATTTTAAAAAAGCATCAAAATTTTAAAATTATGGGACATGGATTACATATAGAGGTGATTTTTTTTTTTTATGTTTTCTGCATTTGTCAATTTTTCTGCAAAAACTTTTAAGGAAAAAGAAACCAGAGGAATGAATTTGCTTACCTCATATTACCTTTTTCCCCATAATATATACTAGTTAATGAAACTTACTGTTGAATGTACAAAGTAAAATGAACAATGGATCATTTTCTCCAAAAAGACAGTTCTAGTCTGTAAACTATAGAATAACACTATTTACCTTCTGCTTCAGTGATTAAATGAAATTCTGCCCTGCAGCCTTGATTTTTTTTTTTTTCATGTCTTGCTAAATGACTTGGATTCAATTTCTGTAACAGAGAAAATGCCGAGATATACAAGGCAGCCCTGGAAGGTGAAGCATCCATTTCATTAATTCTTTGAAAAATAAATTACCTCACTTCCCTTATTACTGTAATAATTAACCCACATTCATACTGATTCTGACCAATGCTATGTATTATTTATCACTTTCCATTTGTGGTTTGGTGGTCAACCTAATGGGTATCTCTGTCAGATGATTTGTATGTGTGAAACATTGAGGTGGCTTTCATCTGCTTTCTTCGTAACTTTTCACCAGAAGAGTCAAAATACATGCTTAAAAAGCCTAAAGCAGGGCCTCCCTGGTGGCGCAGCTTAAGTGCTGTGCTGTCGAGCTGTTGGCAGCGGCAACAAGAGTTCCACATCTGCCGGGGAGAATCCCACATGGTGCGGCAGGCCTCTCCTGCCTCGCCCGCTGCTCCCCTCCCCTAAGCAGTGTATTTCCATCTATCTGCCTGTTCTGCTCCCCACTCTGTCTCTGGTGAACCCTCTCACAGCCCACGCCTCTGGCCTGTACCCCAGCTTATATGCATAAATAAATAAATAAATAAATAAATAAATCTTTAAAAAAAAAAACAACCTGAAGCAGTAAGAGCACAGGGGAGCACAGATTTTGATTCTGACTTTTCATTGGCCTCTATTGTGTCTCACTTCAGTGAATTCTTAACAATTGTCCGAATTACAAGAGACTCCCAGTTCTTTGCCCAAATCCTAACACATAATAGTTGCTCATTAAATGTTTGTGCCCTGAGTAGAAATGACAGTATGTTGTTGGCACCTTAATCTCCTTTCACCATGAAAAGTGTTTGCCCCAGCAGTACATTTTGATCTTCCTCTGAAATCAGGGTTCAATCGGGGTTTATTCATGCACCACAAAGATCTAGAACAGGGGACGTTTCCTTCATTTGGTCAACAGCAAATATTTATGGAGTGTTTGCTACACGCTGGGCTCTGTGCTGATTTTGGCAGAAGACTGTTTTTTATGATGTGCAGTTGATTTCACAGCCTCTAGCAGACGCAGGGCAAGCGGCACATTCTTTGGGCCAGGCCCCAGCGTGCCTGTGCGTTTTCTCTGCTTTGCTGCCCAGGAGTTAAGCTGCTGCCTCCCCCCTAATCCCTGGAACAGGCAGAGGGTAAGGAGGCTGCCAGCACTTGAAGTGTGTCTGCAAAACGCAGACAAATTGCTGCTCTTTATTAGAGGTATGGATGAGGGATTTTGGGAAACTCTGAAATGACAGGGTTTTGGGCTTCTTAGTCCTTTTTCTCAAGCTTTACTTTCAGAAATATCATGTCATTAAGTGGTGTGGTTTTGCTGCCAATGTTCCTTTCTCCTTCCCTCCTTTCCTCCTTGTTTATATTTTAAAGACCTTAGAAATAAAATAAGGTCTCATTATTGACGAAAAACACCCAACCTCTTCTTACTAAGTGTGTTTCTTGGTGAGAAATATGCCCTAGACCCTGGGGGGACCCTGCTTCATGTGGGCATTTCCTTGACCTTGTCATCACAAACTCTCCAAATTCCCCAGAATTCTTGTCTTTCATCCTGTTTCCAATTCACTCTTGTTAACTCTGCTACCCCAATACTGGCCAAGGGCCTTTGACCTCCCAGGACACAAAGGAAAGCTTCCTCCTTTCTCTCCCCTCCCCTCCCGGTTCCTCGCTCCTCTCTTCTTTCCTTCCATCTTTCTCACCTCAGGCTCAAGCACTGCAGCCACAGTTATGGCTATATTTGTTCCCTTGCATATATTCAGAATCCTTGCCCCTTTTTTGGCTAAATGACCACTCTAATTAACTCCTGCGCCCCATCAGTCCTGCATCACAAAGTATCGCCTCCCTTAGCAGTGCGCAGGGATGCCCCATTGCCTCACTGGCCCTCTCTTTTAGAGAAAGACTCCATACTTTCTAAGTACTTTCATACATATCCCTCCACCTCCTCCTCTCCTTAATTCACTCTTGACCTTAATTCACTTCCTGACCTTGCTTTTCACTGTCCTGTATAAGTCAAAGCCTTCAGAAGAGAGCCTTGGGGGCTCCCTCACCCCACGTCCTCACCTGTGTGCATTGCCATGGCTTTGCCTTCCCTCCCAGCATTCTGTTCTTCCAGGGCAGCCCCCACATGTGCACAGGAGTCTGCCTCGCTTTACCTGTCGGAGAACATCGCCAGCATTTGCCCCTCCTCTGCACCTTTCCTTCTGTACTGGGTCATGCCCAGCAGCCTCCACCTGAGGAAACACACCCCTCTTTCCCTTACACCCCTGCCCATCCACCGCTCTTTCTCCTTCACTTCTTTCGGCACCTCTTGGAGTTGTTCTTCCTCTCTCTACTTCTGCTTTCCCTGTTTCTCTCTAGTTCACTCAAACTAAACTTTCACTCCAAATGCAGTTTCCTCTCAGGGTCACCATTGTCAAGTCCCTGGTTACTCTTACTTGTCATCCCTCTTGGTCTGTCAACAGCAGCCAACACAGTTTCCTGTTTCTTCTTCAGGCACTTTCTTCATTTGACCTGGAGCAAGCCCCATCCTCCTGTTTCCCTCCCACATCAGAGGGGCTATTTCCTCACCCCCGGTAGCCATTGCTGTGCCCCAGAGCTCAGCTCCAAGACCTCTCTCCTCTATAACTGCATGACCTCTTAAGGAATAAAATCTCCAGTTTTGTGTTTTGGATCCATTTAGTGTTGGCTTTGTCTAAATCTGATGTTTTCTGAACTCCAACACTGCTCAGCAGGTCTACTTGGAAGCCTACTCTTAGCTGTTCCAGAACAGAGCCCTGCACAGTCCCAGAAAGGGAACATGATGCTCCCAGGGCCTAACTCATCACCATAGATTTATGAGTCAAGCCCAAATGTGAATTCTCATGACCCTTCTCCTCGCTTACACCCCTTGTTCAACTTATTTGCTCTGCCTTCAAAATAGATCTAGAATCCACTGTTTTGCTCTGTTTCTAAAGTTGCTAATCTGGTCCAAGCTTCCCTCATTTCTCTCCCAGAATATCTGCCATGCTGACCTCCTTGCTGTTAAGAGTCCATTCTTTCTTTGTGGACTTTGTGACTGTGGTTCCCTCTTTCTGGACTACTCTCTTCTCCTTGGGGGTCCTTGTTCACCTTCACCAGGAGAGCTTCTGTTGCCAAATTTCAGTCCTCACTCCTTTTGATAGTTCTCATGCCACTGTTCTCCTTACTTCTCTTCAAAGCCCAGACCTCTAGCAGAAACACAATAGAGTTCCTTGTTATTACCTGTCTTGCTCACACCATGTACACTGCATTGATGGAAGGATTTTGTCCACTTTGTTCATTCTTCTTAAAATGTTTCACAATAATAAGTGTTTATTGACTAAATCAGTGAAAGGATGATTGTTTAAGCTTGAATCTGGGACACTGCAAGGTGCAGAGCTGTGATGAGAAGCATTGCACCAAAAAAGAAAATATTAGTGACCCAGATGCTTCTAGATATTCAGATATGTTGTGTCCCATAGATAAAACATTAAAGCAGCAAGCAGAATTATTTATCCTTTTCTCCCAGAAATTTGATGACACAACCAGTGTGGGTGACTCTGGAATCTCTGCTAATCTCCTATTTTCATTCCGGCCACTCTTGTTGCCCTTGCAGCTCTGAGGCCCAGAAAGGACTGAGTAATCCTAGTCTGGATGTTTAGTGTACTCCTGGATGCACTAAAGGGAACCTTGACTTCTTTAAAAGTAACCCATCAGGGGCCTCCCTGGTAGTGCAAAGGGTTAAGTCTCAGCACTATGAAGGTATCCACAGCCACTGCAGTATGAGTTCAATCCCTGGCCAGGGAGCTTCCCACATGGTGCAGCAGACCTTTCCTGTCTCACCCGCTGCTCCCCTCAGCAGTGTATTTCAGTCAGTCTGTCTGTTCTGCTCCCCACTCTGTCTCTGGTGAATCCTCTCACCAGCTCCCCCCAACACCTCTAGCCTACACCCCAGCTCTTGTATGAATAACCCATCAACCTCTGGATTCAAGTCTTGCCCCTCCGCAAATCATTCTCCTCGTGCCTTCCAACGTCATCATCATAAGCATATGTTTGTCTCATCAGACAGTAAGCACTGCTTTTAAGGCACAGTATCATACCTTCGTTGTTCCAGATGACCCAATGAAATTAGCTCTGAACCCCAAGGAGGCCCTTATCCATAGGACTTCACTCTAAGACCATGTCCCTGAGCCTACTGGGCTGGGCCTCTGGCTTTAGCCCTCCTCTCTTTGCTGCCCTATCTATAGTTCTGCCTCGCTGGCCCTTCTGTGGGTTACTAGGCAGTAGCCATCATGCGCTTGGGAGCCTCCTCTCTCCCACAGCTTCTGACTTCAGTGAAAACTGTTTTCTTCTGTATGAAAAACGGAACCTCATTTCATCCACAATTTGACACCATCACCTGGCAGCAATGATTAAAACTACCATTCTTTAGTCTAAATCTGGGGGGAGCTAGACCTTG
The DNA here is from genome assembly GCA_004024925.1 of Scalopus aquaticus. NCBI lineage: Eukaryota > Metazoa > Chordata > Mammalia > Eulipotyphla > Talpidae > Scalopus > Scalopus aquaticus. The sequence continues at coordinate 102,100 of PVIJ01000603.1, read as the reverse complement.
TTGAATAACTAGGGGAAGAGTTCGAAGGCTGAGATCTAGGCCCACTGCTAGTTCAATAAAAAGGCCTTAGGACCCTTTAGACACCAAACAACCAGTTTCCCAGAAAAAGTCCACAAGTGGGGATGTTTTGGATGGGGAGAGGTCTGAGAGAAGGCGTACATTGAACCACACCCTAATCTATCCTTCTGATGCAGTCTTTCTGACTAATTTTTGACGACACATTTATTTTGCTCCATTTCCTGGGTATGACTCAAGGATAAGTGGATTTCTCTGCAGCTCACTTCCTTCTCTTTCAGATGGGTATCATGATAACTACTCAGTGGTGTTGTGTACACATATAATTGTGAGAAACCTTGTACCTGGGAAGAGCTCAGTCAGTGCTAGTCCTTCCCATCATAGCGCACACCATAGATTTTCAATCAGAACATTTTTAATTGTTAGGTTCATTCCCTGGACCTACAGTGACATCAGTTACTGTAAGTGGAGTAGCTCAGGAAGGCTTCGGAAGTAGATCAGGCCTGAGTACTGTGGTCCACTCCTTCTCAGCAGCTTCCCCTCACAATGCGGGACTCCACTGGCTCCAGGGGAGTCTCCTAAGTTGGAAGTCTTTCTTCCTCCTTATTTTTCATCACTTAAGGGTGTTTAACCAGTGTCTTTTACCCCCAGGGTCCTGCCAATAGGTTGATCAACTAATTGCTGAGTGAAAGCTCAGGCTTAATGGCTGTGATACATTGCTATGTTCTCTTTGCAAGGGACAAAAGCGTTTTCCTTGGAGTTTTCTGAAGGTAGACATCTAGAACCCAATGGTGTGATCTCTAATGGTAGGCCTCATGCATTCTGGCCCTGCCTTAAGTTGTACAACCCCAGGAGACCCCAGTCAGGGTGTGTGATGCAGGAAGCAGACATTTCTTGGCCGGTACTCTGTAGGACTAACACTTGAGAGACTAGAGGCTTCTCTACGGTCTAGTTGACACAGATAAGTGAAGTGATCATGGTAATGCATGGCTATAATCAAGCCTTGCAAACAGTTTCCGGTGAACAGAGAGGAGTGACATTTTGTTCAGTCTGAAGTCATCAAGGGAAACATCCTGAGGTGACCCTTGATTTGTAAAAGATAAACAGGAAAAACTGAGAAAAGGATTGACCTTGGAAAAAGTGTTAAGGCACAACCCAATATGTGCACAGAGTTACCAGTCACTGCTACAGTTGTTAGGGAGGGCATAGATGAGAGAAAGAGAAAAGAAGAGTCTGGAAAGGAAGTTGAGGCCAAGACCTAGAGTGGGAATTTTGTGGTAAGGCAGTGATGTGGAACTTGGACTGATTTTAAGTAGTGGTGGAGGAAGAGAGGACTGGAGTGGCATTTTTGACGGTTCTCTCCGGCAGCATGGAGGATGGACTAGAGCAACAAAGGAAGGCAGGAAGCTATGATAGATTAAGAGGCAGCTGTGGTGAGAGCTAGAGAGGGCTAAACCAGAGCAATGTCCCTTGCCTTTTCTGCTAGCATTTGTCCAGCCAACGGTGTTTCACTGCTTGCAACAGAGCAATGGACTCTTTGTTTATAAGCACAGCATAGATGCCTCCCATATTTAGAGTAAGTCAGGAAATTTTTGTAAAGGAGTAAATTGAGAGCAGGGACAAATGACCTCCTACTATCCTTTGCTCATGACATTTCCTGATGTTTCTAGGTAACTTGCTTCAGTCCTTGGTCTTTCTCTGCCTGTTTGCTATAAATACCTGACATTTCTGAGGGAAACATGAGAAAAATAGACACTACAAAAGCTACAAAGTGTTACAGAATGCTATGGGGTATGCTGTTATTTGTTTCTGCTGATTACAGAAAGGGCTGCTTCTCGAAAATGGTTCTGATGATTTCTTGGGTTGAAGAAACCCAAAGAGGAAGAGTAAATACTGATGGAGGAAGGGGTGTCTGATTTCATACAATTCCCAGTTCAACTGTTAAACTTTATTCTTACTCACCTCCAAATTTGAATGCTTAATTATGTAGAATCAAGCTAAGTGCAAGGATTCTTAGTTAATAGCCATTCAGTTGGTTGGGTTAAGAGTTAAACTTGCCATAAATACTTACTCTTTGAAAGTTTATTTCTTCGCATTATTATAATAATTTTAAAATGTTCTGAGAAATTGGCCTTCGTGGACAAACCTCTCATCTTCCTCTTTATCTGATCTATAGAACAGTTTTTTTCCAAGCAAAAACTGTATTTCTAGATCATGTAAAAAGAAACAAGTGGAAATTTAATTTTAAGCCAAACACTTTTTTCCTGCTACAGTCAGTTCATTCTTCAGGCTTCTTTATTTCCCCCACCAGTATATTTCAATTTAGTGTTTTAAGGAAGGCGTGTTTTATTGCCCAAGTCTTTGCAACACTGAGGCCTGCAAGCAGCAAGTAGTTATAAAGAGTGGGCTTAGATGATATATATTAAAAATGATAAATCATTTCCTAGTCCTCAATAACACTTTATTTTCTCAGGATCCTTAGCTCCTTCTGACTCATGTACCTGGGCTGATTAATGCCCTATCTCCCCAGTTACACTTTAATCCAGGGTCTGTGTTCCATTTGCCTGTCAATAGTGATAGCCAATAAATTAATCATGCAACCACACAAGCCTTTCCATGCAGACTGCTGCCAGCACGAAAATGCCCAGCAAAAAGCGGGCAATTCTGAGTCTCCATTTATCTGGTACCCTCTAAACTCACATGGCTTTGCAATTGGAGCTGCAAATGCTCATTTCTCCATAGGCATGGTTTGGGAAAAAGAGAGAAAGCTAATTAATGTATTCAAGGGATCCTACTGAATCAGCAAGCTCCTTAAAGGCACAACAGACACAAACAGGCAGCTGCAGCTTGTTGGGATTCAAAACAACAACAAAAGCGCTAGTTAAATATTTGAATAGCTAAAGTATATGTCTATTCATTCCCATGGAAATTGCTAAAATAGGCTGTCCTCCCATCTCCGGAGGAGTCAAAGTCATTGAAATCCCAAAGCCTTTCATCCTGTCAAACACGCCTTTGGAGAGCAGGACATTTACATCTCCATAACAGGCCTTTCAACATTAGTGGTAATAAAACGTGGCTGCATGGAAGGACTCCAGAATATGGTAACCACTCAATCCAGCCTCTGGTGATGCAGGATGCTGACTTATGGACAATGAGACTACTATCACTGCAAACCTGTATTAGCTTGGCATCTTACAGTTGAAAATATCTGGAACACTATGCATATCACCTGGGAGTAAATACCAAGCTTTGGATACTTTTTGATCCCAGGTCCAAACACTGCAACTGGAATCCTTTTTTTGGTTCCCTTTCATCAGCTTGACTTAAGGGCAAATTTTTTTCTCATTGTTGCTACAAAGATGACTTTCACCAACTCTTGAGCTTCATCCTCCAGACACCTGTCCAGCAGGAAACAGAACATCACATCAACCTTTCTACACACATACTAGGCGTGGTTTTGATCAGACTAACTTGGGTCACATGCCCACTCTCGAACCATGCACTATGGCAGGGACTGGAATTACTCTGACTTATTTATGCCAAACTACTGGCTTCATCTTCCACCACATTGGCTGTCCAGGGGTGCAGGGATAACCAAATGAAGATCAGTCCCAGCTGAGGAGGAAGTAGATTCAGAATGATAATGAAAACAACAACAACAAACAACAAATATCAGTCTGCTCAGGTCATCAAGACAAAATATCACAGAATGGATGGTTTAAATGTTAGACATTTATTTTTTCACAGTTCTGGATGCTAGCTGTCCAAGATCAAGGCACTGGTCAATGAAGTTCTTCACGAGAACTTCTTGGTTTACAGTCACTTCCTTGCTATAAACTTACATGACCTCTTCTCTGTGGTTTGCAGAAAAACAGAGAGGAAGCAATGATTTTTGTTTTCCTCAGGACACTGGTTATATCAGATTAGGGCCCGACCCTTATGACCTTATTTATTTTTAACTACCTCCTTAAAGGCCCAAATACCTTCACATTGGGTATTAGGGATTCAACATGAATTTTGGGAGAACACATTTTCAGTCCAGAATATAAACGTAAAATGATAATTCCCAGCTGCATCTTTGACTAATCCTGTTTTATCCATCAAGTGTCAACTGTTTTCATGGTTTTATAGTCTGATCGTCTGAATACATGTGCTTAGGCAGATTCTTGTGCACACAGGTGTACCTACTCATACACCCAATCATATTGTACCGATTTTTTAATTTCTATGGATTTGGTAACCGACAAGTTTCTTGGAGTCTGATATTTAAATACAATTCTGGAACTATAAAACAATTTGAGAATTACCGGACAAGAGACCTGTGTCTTTTTGAAACTCATCTCTCAGAAGTGTTTTTAATGAAAAGTTATGAGCTCCACAGGAAAAGGGATGATGTGACCCAGCTTAATTACCCACATATCCCATCAGACCTAACTCCAAATGATTTTTGACAATGAAAAAATCAAATTTCCTACTCAAATGATGATGATCAACATAGCTGGTAGGCTCTGCTACACTAATTAAAGATAATTCCCCAAGACGAGCACTGAAATGTGACAAATAGGGCTAGTGTCTTTGGAAAAAAACGAATGGACTTCTAAGGGCATTGCTTATAAGGTTATAACTCTTACTTCTCAATATGAGTATAATGAGTTTTAAAAATAGCTTCTTTACTTTATCGTAAACATTTATACATTATCTATTTAAGTAGACAGCTGCCTGAACTTTAGAGTAAACATATAGTAGGCATGTAATCTCTTAACCATATATATCATACTCATTTTATAAAATAAAAGCTCCATGTTTTTATAAATAGGACCACTTTTAAAGGGAGTCAGTTGAAAATTCATTATTGTATCAGCTAGGAAAGGCTTGGTTACGTTGCAAAAACAAATAAACCTTAAAGTAGTGTACCTTTAAAGGTATATTTTGGTGAGTAGCTGGTGTTTAATGATCAAAAACTGAACTTAAAGGTTACATTACAAGTAGAAAAACAGTTGGCACCAAGACACAAAATTTGGAAGCGCCCTGTAATTGGGTTCTGTGATTATTTTATTCTACTCTTTATTAAATCCTCAGCATTTACCACACTGCTTTATAGCTATCAAGTGGTTTCAGAGAATGGTTGATTTTTGAATGAATTAATGAACTAGCAAAGAATATTTACAGTGCGTTCATTATAGAACACAAACAGTTGTAACTGGGATCTGGGGTGTTTTAAGGGGAGTCACAAATGATATTGATACTGGGTTATGGGGTCAGGTCAAAGTTTTATTTTGTTTTCTTTTTTTAAAGATTTATTTATTTATGCATACAAGAGTTGGGGTGCAGGACAGAGATGCAGGGAGGTGAAAGGGTGAGGGAGGTGACAGAGGTGCAGAGAGAGAGTAGGGAGAACAGGTGAATTGATTGAAATACACAGCTGAGGGGAGCAGTGGGCGGGCAAGGCAGGAGAGGTCTGCTGCGCCATGTGGGAATATCCCTGGTTGGGGATCGAATTCGTGCTGCAGTGGTGTGGATAGCTTCATAGACTGAGACTTAACCCCTTGTTCCATGAGAGAGGACCCAGGTCAAAGTTTTGAATGTTGCTGAGGATTTGAGGCTTTATTATTCCTTTACTCCTATGCTTATATACCACTAGAGTGTTTACAGAAATCTCACAGACATATCAGCTCCCAGGATGCTGAAACAACCTTTCAGGTGTAAGGCAGTCATTTGGCTCTGAGAGGAGACTGTTAGAGATACTAAGTCCCTGTGGCATGGCTATCAGTAAATGGTGACTCAAGACTCAAACTGAAGACATGGAGTTCAAATTCCAGTTTCCATCCCTTCACACGGAATTGCCTCTCCATTCTGGGGACAAAACAATACTTTGTTGTGTTTGGGCAGTGGAAGTGACAATGTCAGAGCTGATTCTTGTTCAGTAGATGATAAGCTGGAAGTGAAGGGGACTGGCAGCTTGCCTACCAGTGATGACACAGGTTCTTTTTAACAGAGATCAACAATTTTAAGATAAGTTTTATCTCTGCAGACACATGACTTAGACCAGTAATTCTCCATCTAGGAGCAATTGACATTTGGGGCCTTAAATTCTTTGCTGTAGATATGCATTGTTACCTCTTTAGCAGCACCCCTAGCCTTAGTTCACTAGATGCTAGTAGCACATAGCCTGCACCCCACTCCATCACTGCAAAAACCCAAATATTCCCAAACATTACCAAATTTCCACAGGGGAAATAAAACTCCAATTTGAGAACCACTGAACTAGACAGTCAATTTTGATTAGTGTTCAGAAAAGCAGCATATCTCAAAGAGCACACTGGGCATTTAGTGGGAAAACACTAACAGAGGAAATGTAATTTCATTCCATGGGTTGCATTTCTTCCACTGAGAGTGTGTAACCACCTCCATTGATACTAACCAGGATGGCTAATAGTTAATTCCTGTGTCCTACATTACATTTTTAAAAATAGGTTTTCATTTCTTTCTATTTATGGTCATTTCAATTATTATTTTTTTGGCACCCACCTTTATAAGTGCAGATAATCCTATTATGTTCTGTTCCATTATGGGATTTCCAAATAGAAGAGTACACTGATATAAAATTAAATAACGTCTTAGCTGTCATATTGGCCTCACATATTTTCTGACTTTGGGTTCAAGAATGTGCATGTGGTGATGGTGGGTGGAACGGGGAGAGAGACGATGGGTCACTGAAGGAAGACAGGTGCTGAAGGATACCATGAAGCAGACCACCACCCCCAGATTAGAGGGGAGAACATGAATATAGCTGAAAAAGGAAAATATCCTGTAGTGAGATTCATGGCTAGAAACGCTGCCATCCCTCCTTTCCTTCCAAAATTCCATAATACAATCACTAAAACATTTCCTATGTGGTGCTTTGCACCATGCACCAAGCACAAATGTTGGTTTAGAGCAAAAAAAAAAAAAGATGTGTTTTATATATGTGTGCATGTATGGGTGTATACACACCCATACATAAACACATACATATATGGATATAAATAATGTATGCATAAATACAAATGTAACTACTAATTTATGGCAGAGAGTTCAAAGACATTTCCAAATGCATTGAATGTGTCGAAAAAGAATGGGTAGCGCCATTTCCTTCCTTTTGGCCTCACTTGGTGACTGGACACAAGCCACAGACAAGTCTGAGCAAGTCAGCTGAGATCTGAGTCATTGTTTAGGTTTTCCATGGAAACAAAAGCTCCCCAATTTGATTTAACGTGTTTGCCAGATTATAGATTTGTCAATCTACTTGAGGGCTACTGACATCACTTCCATGATAATTCCCTGAGAATTAGCCAATTTCCTTCTTAAACTTGCTGCCAGTGCTCACCAACATTGCTTTCTGGGAACTGGGAGTGAGTGTCAAGCAGCCATACCCCAATTTTAAACCACGTCAATGGGACATTTGTACATGAAACCAGGCATCACCTGCCTTCCCTGTGGGCAGTTTGAGACAAGTGCAATAAACATTTATAAAGCGTTTTGGGTTCTTGCTGGGGTGATATAATAGAAAGACAAAGGTTTTATGTCACTCTTGTCTGTCAACTTATTATTCAGCCAAGGTTGCCCCTGCCATTCTCAACATTACAAGTTAGAAAACTGATCATTGGGAGTTCTCGGTTTCACTTTTTACTGACCCAGAGAACATTGTGACCACCTTTGTTAAAGAAGCCTTCAGAGTTCACAAAAGGTTTTGAAATCCCAACACTTGTGCAATTTCTTTGTGAATGACTAAAATGTAGACCAATTGCATTTTCTTTTAGAGATTCCACATGTTCAAAATAAAAAACTTTAGCAATTTTTTTCCTCAAAAGTAAATGTTTGGAAGATGGGATGAGGATATTTTGCCACATTCTAAGCAAGTCTGTTTTATCTATTCCCAATTTTGAGTCTTTTGAACTTTAAATCTATAAGATTTAAGACTTTAGTCAGCTTTTCTTTTATGAATGTTGCAATGGAAGCTGACCAATTATCCCCAATTCAAATATTATCGAATCTCTAGTAAATCTCCTGGCATGTAGCAAGTACTCAGCAAGTACTGTTTTTTATGCTTTTGCAGGGCTTAAGTCCTTCTCTCAAGATGAGGTTATAGTGACCCCAAAGCAGCTGAATATTATTTAGCAGGAGAAAATCTAGGTCAGTTAACTGAATGCTTTTCTTTAAATTGCACATGATCTCACATTCCCAAAATACTCATATACTCAGAAAAGCTACACAAGGCTATGTGGCAACCTATTCTCAGTCGTATGTCTCTGATGATTAGTACTATGAACTACTATAGCTTGAACAGGTCTTTGAAGGTAATTCTCAAGCCTCTGTCTTTATGGAGCAGGAAACACACCTATGAGGGAACAGGGACTCCCCTAAGTTCAGGCAGGTTGTTTCTTGCTGTGTCTAGAGAGAGCCCCCATCTGACATCTTAGCCCAGTGTCTTTACTGCTTGGAGTCCTGGCTTCTCAGGATTGCGTACCTTTAGGTACCATCTTAAGTGAGGTTTCTTTGGCACGCCATATTGGCATTATTAAGGTAGCAAGCATATTTACAAAACATGGTGGTTTTTGTGGTGGGTGTATGATTTGCAAATTGGCATTTTGTTAGACTTGCTGTACTTCCTCTTTGGTTTTTTTAAAGTTGGTCTCACTCATTCATTTGACAAGTATCTCTTGAGCGTGTGTGCTGGACAATGGAGATAACAGTGGAGATGATAGACAAGATCCCCGTAGAAAGTTGGTGTCCCACTTACCCCCTCTCAACTCTCACCATCCCAGAGCTCACCCAGCATTCTACTACAGCACTGTGGCTCATGCTAAGGGCACTTCTTAGCATAATGTTCTCCAGGTCCATCCATAGTATGTTTATATATATATATTTTATATATATTTTATATATGTATATGGTTAGATAATATTCCACTGTGTATATGTACTGTATTAATTTATCTATAATATGGACACTTAGGCCACTTCCATGTCTTGGCTATTGTAAATAATACTGCAATGAACATGGAGGTATAGGAATTTTTTCAAGTCAGAGTTTTTGTTTTCTTCAGGTAAATATCCAGAAGTAGAATTGCTACATCGATAATCGTTCTATTTTTAATTTTTTGAGGAATCTCCATATTGATTTTCACAGAGACTACAGCAAAATAACTTTGTGTTTGTTTGTTTGTTTTTTGTCTATTTGTATTAGTTATGATTGACTCCCTACCATAATTTGGGGGGCTAATAGTTCATTTCTCATATATGAATGAGAGTAAGGGGGTAAATAACAGCTTCTTTGGTTCTTAGGCAGAATAACTAGGCTTCTACACTGTCCACAACCCACAGAAAGTACTGGGAAGAATGAGCAGAACTTTCCTGCAGTCTTCAAATCGTGACTTCCAAGTTACAGACCCTTAGTGCTGTCTTCATTCTAGATAGGTAGAAGGGGAAAGAAAAAGAGAGTAGCAATCATGGGAATCTTGATGGGCCTGCCAGTGTAACCCCTCACTGTTCGATGGGCTAGAACTGAATGGTGGGATCACAGCTGACCATGAGGACGGCTGGGAAATGTCGGGTAAATGTGGGCCCAGAAACAGAGGGAAACTTTTGACTTCAGAGAGCAGTCAGAGATTTCAGTTGTAATACACATATTTTTTTCTTTATGCCTGTCACCTTGGAGATGTTCAATGTTACTTAGAGAAAAATATTATAATTCGCATTGGAAGTTTGAGGGAAGGGATGGGATGAAGCCAATGAAACTTGGTCAGAAAGATTTTAGGGCTCTCTGCATCATGATTTCCAGAATCAGCTTAACTTCAAGCAAGCCCGTTTTCTAGCCTGTGGAGATGGGACTTATGTAAAGGTTGTGTTCTTATGTAAAAGATTTAAGCTTAAATTGAAGTGGAAACTTGGCCCCCAACCACACTATTCTGTTCCCTGAGAAACTGGAATTAATTTGAAGCAAACTATTACTCATTCCTATTATGTGTCACTTGGAAAGGGAGATGATTATATGTCAACAAAGTGATCCTTTGCATTCTTTCTCCATCCACTCCAATGACCAGTCATTCTAGATTTTGTTTGAAATAATGGTTATTTCTGCTACTCAGTCCAGCACCGAGTGTCTGCACTGGGTTTAACCCTCTCTGGTCCACACTTCCCTTGTAGCAGGGCAGCCCAGAAAGCCTAGTTCCTGTGTCCTTTAGGGAGTGGTGTGACCATGGAAGTCAGAGATTGAGTGAATTTCTGTTAGTGAATTGCATTTTCCCATTTGCTTCCGTTACAATAAAGCTGGACCTTTTCTTAAACATGGAGGGTAGTGAGTCTTGTCTTAAAATATAAAGAAATTAGGCCTCCATGGTGGCACAACGGGTTAAGTCTCAGCCTATGAAGCTATCCACAGCCACTGCAGCACGAGTTCAATACCCAGCCAGGGAGCTTCCCACATGGTGCGGCAGACCTTTCCTGCTTCACCCACTGCTCCCCTCAGCAGTGTATTTCTGTTAATCTGCCTGTTCTGCTCCCCACTCTGTCTCTGGTGAATCTTTTCACCCCCACCCACACCCCAGTTCTTGTATGCATAAATAAATAAATCTTTAAAAAAAAAAAAGTAAAGAAAGAAATTACATTTTAGAACAAATTTTAATTTTTCTAGAGTTAAAGCTTCTCTAGAGTTAAAGGGAAGTTTTAACTCTAGAGCTGCTTTTTCTCCTAGTGCGCTAAAATTATATACCTGAAACTTAAAAAATGGAAAAAATTCAGAAACTGTATCCTCATGAGATCAAAACCTTCTAGCAATCATGCACCTATGGGGAAGATTAGATTTCTTCCATGTTGCTGTTTTCTAGCTCCTTCCTCTGATTCTCTCTTTTGCGTACTTATTTTTTCAACTCCCTAACTTTTAGCTATCTCCTCAGAGAGATGTTTGAAAAGCAGTCTTTCTTGCAATTTGTTTTATTTTGTTTGAGTCCCATCTTGAAGTTGTTTGTGTGTTCATGTGCTATTATTTTCTACATCCCTCCTCTCTGGTCAGAGAAAACTGAATATTCTTCAGATGAGATGGACTTAATTGCTTAATTTCATAATACAGAGCCTTTGTTGGTCTAGATTCCAAAAAGACTTTCTTTAAGCTTACTGTCACTACATTTGCTTTTGAAAGAGTCCATTATTTTGCAGTGAATAAAGTAACTCTTATTAAACAGCAAATTAAAGAATGTTTGGCAGAACTCTACTCCCAATGGGTGAAACATCACAGGAAATTGAGAAATTGTTTCTTTTGCCCTTGTGGGAAATTTTTGCTGCTTAAATTTAGTATTTAGGTTTTAAGATTATTGCTGAAGTCCATCAAGAAAGATCTGTGGAACAAGGGACAGTTTCCAGGGGACAGATGAACTGATGTGACTAAATTTTCCAAGTACTCTGTGGTATGGTCAAGATTATTCTGTTCACTTACATAATAATTGTCTTACTGTTAAATAAAACTTCAATTTTTTTAACAAATTGGGACTTGATTTGTCCAAGGTTTGCTTCTGTTGTAGGCCCCTTCAATTGTGCCTGCAATAAAGAGTATTTTCGGTGTCCAAACAAGAAATGTGTCCCCCTACGAAGAGCATTCAGCTTGCATTCTCCAGTTAAACTGTGGGATTGAGAACATGGGCAAATCCACTTTGAGCATTAGAACTGTGACTTGAGGTATAAATACCGATGTTTCGTCCCTCTTACATTTTCCCCATGTAGATGCCTCATTTGGGATGTGTGCCCCACACCAGTGCTGTCAGTTTAACCCCTAAGCCTATTTCCCTTCTATGTTCCTTGCAGACACTGTGGGCAGCATCACCATATGTCTCATTGTCCAAACCCAAACCCTTCTTGGTCCACTTCCCATACTCTCTCAACTTGCAGTCAGCTAGTCCTATTAATTCCTTTAAAATGCTTCAGAGTGCCTCCCTGGTGGCACAAGGGGTTAAGTCCCTGGCCAGGGAGATTCCCACCTGGTGCAGCAGACCTCTCCTGCCTCACCTGCTGCTCCCCTCAGCAGTGTATTTCAGTCAGTCAGCCTGTTCTGCTCCCCATTCTGTCTCTGGTGAATCCTCTCACCCCCACCTCTGGCCTATACCCCAGTTCTTCTATGAAGAAAAAAGAAAAGAAAAAGCTAAACTCTTGACTTGGCCCTTTGCTTATATTTCTCAATTTTCTTCCCCTTCCAACTGCATCAGTCTCTTGATACACTCCCATTCTTGCCATAACGGGAAAACTTACAGTGAGAACACCTTCCTCTGGTTTTCCCCTTTCTTAGCTAATTTTGATCTGTTGCCCGAAGCCAGAGAACTGTCCCTTGACAGCCCCCCAGCCCCCGGATTTGGGTTGATGCTCCTCCTTTTAGTTTCCATACCCCTGCACATACTTCTAGGATAGTCAATCGGCCATTGTAAGCAACTTGAGATCATGCAGCTCATTTCTTTTGATCCTCTACTATAGCTATTGAATAAATAAATGGGAATCAGTGATTACCTAAAGAGCTTTTTGATATATAAAATTGAATCCTAAAAATAATGTTGTAAACTTTGGTTAAGTGTTTTGGAGAACTGGAAAGATAAGTATTACAGAATAAAAATACCATGTGATTTGGCATCAGAAGATTGAGTCTCCTTGCTGAGGCACTGTAAGCTTTTGACCTTTGCTAAGTATGTCTACTTCTCTGAACCTCAATTTCTCGTCAGTTGATAATATAGAGGATGACATATTACAGAGTCTGAGTTGGGGGAGGCATTTGGCAAACTATAGTGACTCTACAAGTGAGGGGTTTCTGATTCTTTTCGTAGCTGCAGTTTTCACTACACCTGTGCCAAACACCAGCCTAGCAGGCATGGAGTGCCAGTGTTTCCATGTGGCACAGAGGGCAGGGGACTATTTTCCAGATTTCTGTTCATTTAGGTGGAGGCAAATGAAAGAAGCATCCCCAATGGGAGATGCTTAAAAATACACTCCTACCCTACTTTGGCTTTCAAGCAGACTCTCTTCACTCAAGTAATAGGTAAACAATGACTACTAGGAGTGAGCTCTGTGCTAGGGACCCTGCAGGCCAAATGCTCAAAACACTCACAGTTTCGAGGGTGAAGCTATATACAAAAAAGTAGGGTAAAGTGTGATAAGTGTCCTATATGTTGGAAGTACCACTTTAAATATGTATTTGTTTTGTCTGGAGAATGGAGATGATCTTAGATCTGGAGGTGTCATCAATACAGCTATGCCTTGAAGGAAGAGGAGTCATGAAATGATGGAAAGATCCTCCCATAGCACATGCTGTGCGTGTGGAGCCAGAAGATGTTAGTGTGTGAGGCTCATGTGAGGGAGGCTCTGGGCCGGCTGAGTGTGGGACATATTATGCGGGTTCTTGAGTGTTATAAAGAAGACTTTGTCTTTCCTTTTATACATAATTAAAAGTTACAAGGGATGGAAAGGAGGGAGGAAAGAAAAAAAAGAAGAGAAACTGTAAACTTTTACAACAATGTATTTAAAAATGTAAAGGTATATATGTCTATTACAGAAGTATGGAAACCTTAAATTAAAAGTTCGTTTTATTAAAATCCATGACACTGTTTCCCAAATTAAAAAATACTGCTAAATCTGTCATCCAATCTTTTCACTATGTTAATCCTAGGGAGAAAAACCAAGAAAAATATACTCCTCCCTCTTATACACTCTGGGTGAAAGTGAAATCTGATAGAGGGGGAAGGGATTTGATCAGATGTGTTGAGAAATTTAACAGCATTCCTCCCTTTTGATCCAGTAATTTCATTTCTAGGATTTATCTTGAAACAATGATTTTGAAAATGGGGACGGGAACATATACGACGTGGAAAGATGTTCATTGCAGTTTTGTTTATTCTAGTTAATGATCAACATCATCTAACAAGTTTAACCCATGGAGGGTTAGTATAACTTTGGCCTTCAGTGGTTTCCTGTATGATAGAAAAAAGATTTTGAAAAAAACGGTCAGGTGAAAAAAGCAATCAAAAAATCTCAATCTACAGTTTACCTAAAGCTATGTAAATCAAACACAGAAAAACAAAGGGTGACAGGTAGGCTATTTTACCGTGTTTTGAAATTATTAGTCATGAGTAAGAAATCCACAGCACAGCCCTGGCTTAAGAGACCAAGGACCCGAGCGTGGTTCAATATCTTCTGTGGAAAGGAATCTTTATTCAAAATTGGAGCAGGGCCAGACCTTCATCTCGTGGGGGGAAACCTGGGAAAAAGCACTCAGAGGACTATCAGTCAGAAGTGAAAATCGGCTTAGAGTTTGGAGAGCTGAAGTTGTAGGATACAAGTGAGGAAAAACTAAACTTACATTGGAAAAAACATAGTTATAATGACTTTGTTGAGTTAGGTCTTTTTGAATATGCTGAGTTTTTTATATTGTTTCGCTTACCTTGGCTCTTTTTCAACATAGCATTTTTTAACCTGAACTGCCTGTAAAATTCGCTACAGATCTGAAAAGCTGAGAAACACCGTCACTTATTTGACCTCCATTTTCTCTATCAGCCTCCCTTGGTTATATGGATTTCTCCCGCTGTGCAGAATTCACTTTGAACCCAGTGGAAATGATCTAGAAAGGAGAGAAGGGCCCAGGAAACAAATGGGCATTTCACTGTGGCTTTATTTGCTGGAGGCCCTTCAAGTAGTGTGCAGACCATTTCTCACACCTGCCTGGTGGAGCCCTGTGTTATAAAAGGGCAGAGCTGCCCACATCACACCAGTAGTGAAATCATTAGACAAGATGCCCTTCCTTTCCTCTGGGATCCCCAACCAGCCTATCTGTCAGTTTACAAGGGACTGCCTGTTGCTTTTTTTTTTTTTTTTTTTTTTTGTCCCCACTGCCTATCTCTGCTCCAGAAGATCTGTTTTCTCTTATTATTTTCCCACATTGCTGTGTTCTGGAACCATAGTGTATCTGTCAAGTGCTTTGTCTAGTTTTCACCCCTGTAACTTTCCTGTTAGATGTGATACTCAGAGGGAAGAGAATGTAGGGTAAATGAAAGAGGCATCAGGATTTTCTGCCCTACCACCATTAGATTTGATGATGGACACCTGCGGTCTTGCACGTGCGCCTCGCGGTGGCGTGCGCGTGCGTGAGTGGGCGCACCTGGGCCTGCAGAGACACTATATAAGGGCGGCGTCCCAGCCGTGGGAGGAGCGAGGCAGTACTGGAGGGAGACAGAGGCCACGAAATGAGGCCAGAGAGCCCCAAAAGTGAAGATTTGCTGGGGGCTAGGAGGCCTGCCAGCCTCCTGGTCCCCCGGCCCTCCTTGCCTGCCCTGTACCTGGTTGCCTCACTGCAGAAAGATCATTAAACGCCTTAAAAAGCCACCGAGGGCTCCAGAACTTGTCGTTCCCCGTCTGCCTGAATCATAAGGGACTTGCGCTGTGCCCTGCCGGCACTAGGGAAAGTGAAAGAAGAAAGATGACTACTCAGAGTGACCCAGGGTTTTGGCCTTTTTCCTTGAGGAGAGGCTGTTGTCTCTTTTCTGCTTTGAACCTTGATGTTCTCAGGATGAGAGAGAAATCTTGACACAAAAATCCAAGATTTCCTTTCTAGGTTTTTCAGAGGAACTTTCATTTTTGGAAGAATTTTTGAGTGATTTTGTTATTTCACCTAGGACTGAGCCGAGTGCCTCTGGTTTAATCTTCTTTTCGAAGTTTATATTTTGCTGTGGTTTTCAGATGTCTCATGGTTTGGATTTGGGAAAGTAAAATCAAGACAAGGTGTTGGTAAGTAGTTCTTCCCTCCTTGGATTAGTAATGAGTTTGTGTTGTTTCATTTGGGTGAAACTGCTTAGACCCTCTTTATACTGCTTGGCTTTTGATTCACTTTCTGTGTTCTGGATTTCTGATTTCTGTATAAAGAGGCCTAGACATTTTCCAGAAAAGGCCTTACTTTTGCAGATTGAGTTCAGTGAATGGTTTCATACTTTTGAAGTCTACTTGTGTTAATCCTGTGGAGAAGCGGTGACTCTATTTCTAGGTCGTTGCTGCATTAATAGGAAAGTTAAGGAAATAAAATCTACTGAATTCTAACTCCATGTACACCAAATAGTTGGCTGGACATTTAAGATTGGACAAGCTTGTATCTTAACTTTATTCCATTGGCCAAGATATAATAAATTTCTCAATTGGTCGATCAGTGTACATTTATGGCCATTTCTCTTTCATAACAAGACTCTAATGTCCAGACGCTATGATTTGTGCTTGATTGCATTCTATTCCCTCCATTCAGACTGTGTGCTGACGATTGGAAAACAGCTTGTAGCTACCAAATGAGTGCAGATAATGTATCTCATCACTAGGATTGAAATCAGGTGTGATCTCCCGGGACCTCCAATTTGTGCAGTATTTTCTATGGGTACCCAGACAATGAGCAGAAATTACTAAGAAGGCATGAAAAGACAAGACTGCCTTACATCTTGCATGTGTTTCTCAGATCTGGCCATCTTGGGCATCACTTGATTGGTATTGATTTTGAGAGCAAGGTTAGCAATAGGTAAACTGCAAAGCAGGGGAAGTGTGCGGTTGTAGGCTCTGAGTCCTGGCCCCACAGCTGCTCAGCCCCTCTACACAGGGAAACCCTAGTTCTTTCCCTTTGGGGCTAACATCAGACCATTCCTATTGGACAGTTCCTCTCAACGTCTGCCTAGTGATCTGAAAATGACGAGGAGCTGAACCTCAGGGTGGTAGGCTGGGGCAGATCAGGCCAGACAGGGCCTGAAAGGGAAGTCACCTTGCCTCAAACTAGTCCCCTGAATTCCAGGGGGAAAGCTCTTAACCAGCAAAGGAGAAACAAAGAAGCAAAGGAACAAGGGAAATGTAGCAATGCTGAAACAAGTTTGTTCAGCTCAGGACTTGTCCCCTCTCCCCCCAAAGCAATTTTCAGATACAACTCATCATCGTCCCTTTGCCAAGCTACCAGAGAAATTGTCCTTCCCATACAATCTTGAAAGTGCCCTGTTTTAAGACTTTCTGCTGTGTGTGTGAGAGAGCGAGCAGGGGGAGGAGTTGGGCCATAAACTGTCTTTCAGCTGTAAGGGGATCGGCGGGCAGCGCAGACGGGGTTGGGGCTGGCGAGGTTGAGTAGCTGCAGTGTGGTGTGCTCCAGGGCTGTCCCTAAGCTGTCCGGCCCCTGGCCAGACGACGATGGGGCATCATGGTGCCTGGAGCATCATAGCCAAATAAGCGTGTTTGGGGCTGTAGATTGCGGGTAGGTCTGTATATGAAAGGCGCTCAGTTGCTGGCATGTTCTTCATTGTCTCCATTGCTGGCTGACTCTAAAGAGGACAGTCCCTCCAGGTCAGCAAGGTCACAGGTGTGAAAGCATCAGATACAGAATAGGAAACACATGGAGTACACAGTCGCTCAAGAACAGTATCCTCTTGCCTCATCTTGAAGGCATTGTTGGTCTTGAAGAGAAGGAAAGTCTTTTCCATAGGACCATCAACCATTTTTGCTATAGGAAAATAAGCTGAAGATAGGCTGGGAGATGTCTGCAAAGTAGTATGCGCAGGCTGCATTATGAGTGGCTCTGATCAAAGAAATATGCCTCTTTGCAACTGAGACTTATTAAAATAAAAATGGGCTAAAAATGATTCAGGCATCTACCCCAAACTCAGCAAGTATGAACATACCCAGCAATTTAAAACTTTTCATTAATATTATAATAAAGTTTTCCAAGTCCTCAGATAAATTTCTTATCACGCACTCTGATGTGCCCCAATTTTTCTATTCTGTCTGTCTCTTCCTGGTGTCTCCTCAAGCACATGCAGAGACACACAAAGACACCTCCAGTGACAGTCACAGACAGGCTGCTGTCAAATTATATTGACATTTATTGTCCCTGCTGAGAGCTTCTCCCCCTTCCCAACTTTGCCGTACTCTCCCTTATATCAAAATGTTCCTAGAAAAATGGGCTGTGTCCCTGCAACCTTGCCAGCCACATCAATCTTCCAGGATTTGAAACACCAATAATGAAGAAAACAGCACTTGAATTAATATTCCACTTGATAAATTGTTGAGATTTATGTTGTTCAGATTTGTCAACAGCAACCTGCTGGCAAAGTGAAAAGGCTTTTGAAAAATGACTCTCGGTGCTTTATTGCACTTCTCGGTTAAAATATTTCTCCACCCAAACAGAGATCCTATTATTCCCTTGTAATCTGTGACCTGCGTTGGGGGTTTTATTCGGAGAGGCCAGGAGAAGGAAAGGAGATCCTTGGGCGTGGAGAAGAAACAAAGATCAAGTCCCTTGGTTGAACTCTTTGAGTGTGGGCTCCACTGTGTACGTGGAAAGTGATTTAGAACCTGAATTACTAAGTGGACTCAACATTGTTTTCCAGGCATCAGCCTCCTCCAAAAGGAATGAAGGCTGCAGGAACGCTGATAGCCACCTGTGCCACAGGAGCACCAGGAGCAACTGGGATTAGCGTGTTTCTAATCATGAAGGGGGCTCGGGGAGCAAAGATCCTGGTCTACTGACAGCATATGGAGTATTTGAACCTAACAACTCCTGCATTTCTGGGGGCAAATGTGCAATGTAGAATCTATTGAGAAACGTGCGGCCTTGATTGCAACTCTTCGGGGAGCTCAGGTGGCAGCGTGATTTGGGAACCTCAAAGGAGGGATCAGCTGTGCCAAAAAGGGCCAAGGGAGCCATGATGGGAAGGTTTCATCCAGAAGACAGAGAGCTTAGCATGTGGGTAAGCCTTGTCAGTCTCTAGGTTTAAGCTCTGGGTGATCTAGACCTGTCAGGTAGCAAATCAAAAAACAAGTATTCAAGGATATTAGAAAGGACTTGATAGCTCTTCTTAGCAGAATTCCACTCTCAACAAACACTGGCAAGCAAGGCACAAGATGAGCACAGTTGGTGGGTAAGCTTGCCTTTGCTTTGAGTGTTCTGTGGCTTCTAAATTGGCTGTGTGAGGGCTTGTTTGCAGAATTAAGCCACAGTGTATCATTAAAGGCAACCTAAATGCACATCCCCTTGAGAGAATGCTTTTAAAAATTACCTATAATAGCAGCTGGCTGCCTCCTTCATAGTTTAAGTTTCAACTGGCTAGGGAATGTGTGATTGTTATTACAAATTGTGACAATTCCTGTATGAGGGGAAATGGATCCTGGGGGGTAGGAGGTGGATTGCGATTTCATTTGACACCACGACTTTTGTTTTCAGAATTTCTGCGCTTCTTATGGAAATAGTTAAGTGTGAGAAAAAAGGGAGCGAATGAGTGGAGGCATTAAAACTTACATCTTGGAGGCTGACTGCATTTCCTTACTCAGGAAGTAGTGATTCATACTTCCCTTTCCGCCTTTGTACTGACTAGGTTATCCACCTGTCTTCTCACTGCCCTTTCCTTTTCCTTTCCTCCTTGTCTTCTGGGCTTATGCCAGTGGCTGTAATCAGTGACCTGCTTTCATGGGACCCTGTACCCATTTGGTCCACGCAGAAATATGCGCGACATACCTTTAGGGGATTTTTGTCTCGTTCTAATGTATGGAAATAAACCCCTGATAGCTTGACTGTTTTGAATCTTTCATGTTAACATTTATCTTTGTGAATGTCGTTTTGGTCATAAACTGTATGGGTTTAGTGGTCAATGGAAAAGTGTTTAGACAAGACAGACTCATCTGTACTCATGTACTTCTGAGCACATGCATTCAGAGACTAGAAAGTAAATCTTTTATGAAAAATGCTGGTTATTATTTTAATCTAAAGATGTTCACAAATAATATAATGACTCTGCAGATAGTTACAGTTAAAGGTAAAACAGGTAACTCTGCCATGGGATAGCACTGTCATTATTATAAAAGTATTTGTAGGCAAGAGTCGTGCAGATGTTGCCAGAATTTACAGGGGAAAAAAAACAATAATGGGAAAGTCTAATGCCATTCCAGGCAATTTGTAAGTTCATTTAGTAATTCCTGCTAGTAACTCATGCTCATAAAACACATTTAAATCTGCAAAATATTTTCATATCAGTAGTGTCATTTCAGCCTCACAAAATAATAGGAATGTGTCATTTTGTACATTTTACAAATGTGAGTGAATGTAGAGGCACAAAGAAAGTAAGTGACTGTCCAAAGAGCCAAGAAAGGAACTTAGATATTTGAACTCCTGGTACATCACTGTGAAACAGGAGTTCTACATTCCTGTCTGGAGTTTCAGTGAGAGGGTCTTCTGGAGATGCTCAGAGAATAGGGAGGAAGGCTGCATATTAAATTACAGGAGTAGGAAGTAAATAAATTGGAAGCTTCACACATTGTTGGTGGGAATATAAAATGAAGCAGTCTCTCTGGAAAACAGTTTGGCAGTTCCTCAAAATGTTCAACATAGAGCTACCAAATGATCCAGCAGTTCCACCCAGAGAAATGAAAATGTATATCCACAAAAAACTTGTACATGAATGCTTACAGCAACACTCTGAATAGCAGTCCCAAATCTGAAATCATCCAATGTGTAGCTGATGAATAGATTTTAAATATATGGTCTATCCATGGATAGGAATGCTACTTGACAGTAAAAGTGAATAATGACACCTACTGTAAAGTGAATGAACCTTAAAAGCATAATGTTAAAGGAAAGAAAGTTTTCCCTAAAGATCACATGTTATGATTCATTTATATGAAATGTCCAGAATAGAAAGAATAAAGATGGAAAGTAAATTTATGGAAGCCTAATGCTGTGGGTGGGGAGAATGGGGAGTGACTGCTAATTGGGATGATGAAAGGTTCTAAAATAAGGTTATAGGAATGGTTGCAAAACTCCTTGAATATATTCAAACCCACTGAATTGTATACTTTAAATGAGTGGCTTTTATGGATGTGAATTATAGCTCAACAGAGGTATTACAAAATTACAGGAGAATGTGTGTTTTTTCCAACTGCAGGGCCAGCTTCAGTTATCAGCAATGATGATGACTCTGCCAGTCCACTCCACCACATCTCCAATGGGAGTAACACCCCATCGTCTTCAGAGGGCGGCCCTGACGCCGTCATAATTGGAATGACCAAGATCCCTGTTATTGAAAATCCCCAGTATTTTGGCATCACCAACAGTCAGCTCAAGCCAGACACATGTAAGTACAGCTGCTTACACTTATTGCCCATTTGTTGCATAGCTGTATCAATAGTGTGTTTATCAGAGTCCCAGACAAGGATGACTGAGGAGAGGGGCAGTGAAATGTTAGAAGAGTCTTGGGGCTTTGGGCCATGGAGTACTTTTTGCTTATGGAATTATCAGGCCGTTTCCATTTGGGACTGGAACCATGGTAGATACTGACTTCTCTTGGGATCTATTTTCCAAAACTATCTTTCAACATGAAGTTGGAATCAAGGCATGTTAATCTTGAAATAGAGACAGAAACCAGAGTGTTATTAAAAGTCACAGACCTCAGTTACAAAACACAAGCAATTGATGGGATTTAAATTTGAAAGTCATTAAAATACACACCAGCGGTGGTGATGGAAGGTGCTGTGTTGCACATAAGGGGTATCAGTTCATGTAGCTCTGTGTTCTCTGTTCATGTCTACTTCCCAGCATGAAATTTGTGCTGCTATAATAGCAAAGAGACATCACAATGGCTGATGTGCATGCTAAGTCTGCTAACTTACATTTCTCAGAACCAAATTAACCCATTAATCTCTCTTGGGGAGCTTGGGTTTTTCTCAGAAACTCACCCTCTCTTCTGAGTCATTGAGCAGCATCTATATATAATAGAACATAGCCTTGAGGATAACAACAAAAAATAAAACCACTGTGGACAAACATTAATAGGTTTATGCCATTAGAACATCAACCCTTCCCTCACACATAAGCAAGCAGCCATGAAGGTTAGAACATCAGGTGGCCCAGATTCCAGAGATTTCCTGGCACCGATGAATGGGTACTATCTGTTTGCATTTCTTATCCCATCTTAAATATTGTTCTTCACCCCTGCCTCAGAGATAAGGTAGCATGACTGCAAGGTTAGACTTTGGGGACTGATTTTCCATTGAGAACTCCCACAGGACAAAGGTGTTTAACAATGAGTACCTTTATATATAAGGAAACACCTGTGATTTTCTCTGATACATTCAAATTTATTGCAAGGTAGATTTAATATTGAATTTGAGTTTAAATGTTAGGAAGAACCATATTACAAGCTTGTGATGTAAGAGAGTGGACCACACTATGGATTTCAGTTGAAAATGCAATATGGCAAGATAAATGGAGTAGCATAATGAAGACTATTGAGCTTCTTGAAATAACAGTAATCTAATGTTGTCATTATGGTGTGAACAAGATGTGTGGAGGCTTTGCTTAAAATGTACATTCTTTGCTTCGAATCCTTCTTAGGTATTTGAAATGACTTGCATGAATAATAGTAAAATATTGAAAGGCAAAGCAAGATACTGTGATGGTAAAATCTGTCAACATTTTGATTGTTCTGTATAGGAATAGAGTACTTTGACACCTCTGACTCACCAGTACTAGATTGTATGATGTGATTTGGTGAGCCTTGGGCTGTAATATAATTGAAGTTCACTGAAATCATCCTGTCCTCAAAGTTTGCTTTCCTTTGTCAATGGAGGAAAGATAAAGCTGAATAATCAAGTAAATAGCATCAGTCCAAGAAGTGCACAGAGAAAATGAACAGATGAGTAAGAAAGCAAACAAACTAAAAAGGATATCCTATGGAAAAAAGTGAACCAGACAGTTGGGAGTGTGTGTCTCTCTCTGGAGGGGCTCTCTTCCCTCACAAATTCCACAGGCAAGCTTCCAAAGGCCATTTTCTTAATCTATATTCCAATTCCATGGAGACTTTTGCAAAGGTGTTGGGTCAGACATTTTGACTATTTCGGACAAGTCTTGTTTTGTGGCTCAATCTGTTCCATCCCCCCTTAGAAGGATTAGAAGGGAGTTGAGGATACCTGTAGCATCTGCTCAGCTTTTGTCTCTATTTGACAGTTTCTTCCTTATAAAGTCTTGTTGGCCTTCAACCATCAGTCCTCACCTAACACAATGTTATCAGTAGCTCAGCGTCTATCAGAACAAATTTTCATCCTTCTAGGCATCAAACCATATACTCTTTAATTATTTTAAGAATTAAAATAACACATCTTCCATGAATGCTTTTTCAAGGAATGGGAATAAAGAAGCAATTTACTTCTTCCCTTCACTCTTTCTTAAATGCCATTCTTTGTGCTATATTTTTTCCCTTTCATCTTCAACGTATCTGTTGCCTTTTGTCAGGTCCTAAGTGTGATCACTCTTGTGTATGTATTTCTGTAGTCATGTTTAGGTTAGATTGTAAGCTCCTAGAGAGCAGAAACTTTGTGGAGTATTCTTTCATAGCATGGATGTAATTTACCTTTGATGCTGGCCTGAAGTTGATCACATATGAAGTTGACCACATAGGACTACATATTACTGAAATATGAGCTACTAACAAACTTATAACAAGATGACTCAGCTTTTTTCATTGGCTCTATTCCTATTAAACTTGCCTATATCCTCATTTATTTATTAGATTTTTTAAAAATATGTACTGGCCAATTCTAATATTTAGATAATACTTTTAGCAGAAATAATCTTTTAACAAAAAAAATAGTTTATTTGAACATCCTAATTTCAGTTATTCAGGAGTTAAAGTATTTTAAATGCATAGATCTGACATTCAAAATAATATGTTGGTATAGGACCATAACATTTTGGAAGTTTAGCTTTCAATTAAGTGACTCCCATTGAATATTTTTACAAATCTGGGAAGAACATCAAAGGAAGGGTTCTTTCAATAAGCTGCACAGGTTATATCTGAAAAACACATTTAAGAACATCCAAACAGACTTTAGAACTTTACCCATTTGGTAAAGCAGAATAGCACATATATAATTCACCACTAACCTCTGGACCTATCAGAACTTTGGACCACAAACCAGCATATTTAATTCTCTTTTCTCAAGTTACATGCTCTTCAAAGATATCAACCTTTATAATATATCCATGGTCTTACAAAGAGTGGTCTCATTTCACTGAATTGTAAGAATCGGATATATAGATGATGACACTCATTAAATATCTACTGACTGCCCACAATATTCCTACCATGCTAGAAACTGGAGACTCAATGATAATGACGGCATGCTCCTTACCCTCCGGGTTGTCACTGGGGAGGCCAGTTTTGAAAGATATTATCAAATGATGCACTTTAATAAGATGTGTTAAATTTGGTCCATAGTTCATGCCTATTTTAACTTCATGATCAATTAATACAAATACCTTATATTACAGACAATGCTCAGAAGTGGCTTGGCCAAAATGACATACCCTCCATACTTGCACAGCTTTAAAAACAAAAGAACAGACAAAGTAAGAAATAATCAAACCAGATTTCTTTAAATGATTGCTTAAGATTGTTTACAGACAGAATAGTCATAAATTTTATCTCCCCAAAGAACCTTCTCACTATTAGCATCTATGTGAGGTTTTCATTTACAAAATCCAGAGTTGGTTTGCAGGATTTTAGAACAATCTGAACAGGGCTGAATTGCTCCTGGCCACTTTCCAATAGCAAGTTTGTCTACTTTATTGCAGGGCCCAGAGGTTCCCCCAAGACCGCCTGATAATAATTTGGTATTTGGAGGCTCCTGTGTCACTGCAGGAAATAAAGGAGGCTAAATCCATGCCTGATGGAGGAGAAGAGTTCTATGGTTATCTGCAAATTCTGGCCAGACAACATCTTGACGTCACTCCTTAGCTTCCATAAACTAGCCAAGCAAGAAGTTGCCTTCCAAAGAGAAAGCAGTGCTCTAATGACTAACCAGTCAAAGTACTATGCCACTCTAACTATAGACCCATCTCCTCGATCAATCAGGATGGCAAGATGGCGCTGATGAGCTCAGCAACATCAAGTCTGGAGTTGGTCTTTAATTCAACTAGTCTGTTTAAACGTGAAAACCATGTCATCTGACAGCACGGGTTAGTTTCCCAGTAGGATTTACAAACTCGGCTCAAGGACAGCTGTTCTATCCTTTCCTTGACTGCTGAGAAAAGTAGGACTGAAAGAAAGATCTGTAACCAGCAAAACTCCTGAATCATCAACCTTGGGTTTTTCTGAAGGGTGGGGATGCGTTTTAGCTTCCCTGCAAGAAAAGCAAATGCCATAGACTTATTATCATCACATAGTACAATCATGTCTTTCCGGAGCATCCTTGTGAACTAGCTAGGGTCCCAGCCTAGGGCCTAAGTTCAGTAAAAATTGTCTCTAAATACGTACTGTATGTGTTTGTCCTTTGCAGTGCATGCCCTCTGTATGTACCTAGGGCTGGTAACTCCCTGTGGTAATGCATACAAAGAAATCTGACTTTGCCATCTTCAACGAAATGGATATTTACTGATTTCCCGCAGAGTGTGCCATATTTCTCCAACTATTATAGTTCATACGTGTGTATGTGTGTGCATATATCTTGGTGTATGTGTGTTTTCCCATTGGTTACATGCTTACTAGGCAATTATATAGATAAGCACAGATTCATAGACCAGCTAGGACTAAGGAAATATTACAAAGGGAGGGAGCATTTTAACAGTAATTGAAAAGCTCACACAGGCCACTCCCTCTGCCCTCCTTAACTGCCTTAGCTACATTGTCATTGTGTTACTGACAAGAAAATGGGGATTAAGGTGATATTTTTCACTGAGCTGTAGAGATTTTGAAAATATTTGCACCATTTGAGTGGACATGAGCAAAAATTCTGAATGGCATCGAGGACCCTAGGAAATCATTAGATTAAAGGATGTGGACCCTGAGAGTTATCCAAGATTATCTTCAAACTTCATTGTGACCATATGCCTTGGTCCATTCTGATGGGCAGAGATAGAATTTAAAAACAGGTAGGAACAATTATGTTAGCACTTCTCTCTGAACTTTGCCTATTAATTTTGTCTTTCAAAAGTATATTTTATTCTAAGCATTTAATTGACCAAAGAATTGTTGCTTTGGGAAATGTTTATATCTCTTTGAAGGTCATGGCCTACACTTAAAAATAAGCTAAGTCTATTCCGGCCAGAGTTTTAAGATGAAGAGAATGCGGTTATTTTAAGGTCCTTAGAAATTGCTTCATTTACAGACCACTGGGTTGACAACTCATCCCTTGAGGGTCTTCATAGCATGTTGCTTGAATTCTGTACATCCCAGTTCCAATTCTCTCTCCCTCATGGTGCCATCATTCCCCATTGTTAGCTATCACAGCTTGATATTACAGTGTCTTTTCAACTCCAGAGGAAATGATAAGAGCATTATCAAATAATGCTTAAAGGAAACAACTTGAGTTCCCTACAAAAAAGGCAATGAATGTATGCTATCTAACTACATTTAAAATGTGAGTCATGTTATAAACTCTACTGAAATGAAGATTTGTTCATAAACCAGTTTCAAACACATGTATAATTAAGTCAAATAAGAAACCTTATTCTACTAGCATTTGACCTGGGGTGGTATTATTTGTTATCAAAAAAGAAATACCACCGATTATAGGACCTCCTAGAGAAAGCACTCCAAGTCTATATTTCACAGTTGCAAAGGAAAAAAGAAACTATCATGGATTTCAGTTGGGAAGCCACTCACAGTGATATTCTGAGAACTGCTTTTACTTTCCTATCATCAGATAACCAAGATGTAATTATGCATCTTCCACACATCAGTCCTCTCAGTCCAATTTCACCAAATCATCAGTGATGTGCTGGAAGCCCGCCAGCAGATGCAGTCTGCTAAAGCATTTGTTCTGGGCAATTCCAAGGCCCAGCCTGGACTGTGGGTACAGGCAGGATGAATCTAAGCAAGCTGCACCCCTGTCTTGCACAGCAAACTGTCACCCAGGGCCAGTTCTGCAAACACAAGTGCAAAGGAGCCTCTTATGTTGTAAGAAGCCCCTTCTATCCAGATGCTTTGAACAGCTGAGTGCCCCATCTTAAGTTAGAGATGGCACAATGGGAGATTTTCTTGCATGGGATGCTCAATTCTTTAAGGAAGCTGTTATAATAGGGAGCAGGTTTTCTCCTTCTGAATATTCTTTCTTTTCTAATTCTGCCAGCCTGAGACCGGAGCCCCTCAGGGATGGGTTCTCCTCAGATAGCTTATCATACCGCTCTCCTCAGTGACGCACAGTCACACTGCCTTTATGCTCTCTGATTGGTTGGTTTGCTTGGTGCTCTGTTCCTTGCTAGTTGTCACTTCTCTTGAGAGACAGGTAAGATGAATTTGCTCCATACCATGGACAGAAAAGAATTGACCCTTGAACAGCAAGGATTTGATTTACATGGGTCCACTTTTACTTGGATTCTTTTCAATAAATTCAGTAAATATACACTTGCCCCTTGAATCCCAAACAGTTGAAACAGCTGTAAATATATTTCTCTTCTTTATGATTTTCTTAATATCATTTTTAACTCTCAATGTATTGTAAGGATACAGCATATAATACATATAATATACAAAGTATGTGTTAGTTTACTGTTTTTGCTATTAGTAAGCAGTCTATGAGTCCTTAAGTTTTGGGGGTGTGAAAAGTTACATGTGGATTTTCAACTGTGTTTGGGGGTATGTGTGTGTGATCCTAATGCCTGCGTTGTTCAAGGGTCACTATGCTTTTCATTTCAACTGAATAGCCAAGTAAAAAGGCAACCTCTTTCCTCAGGCTAAGTCCCAAAATGGGGTTGAGAGCGCTCTTCTGAGATAGAAACAGTAGCAAAAGGGTTGAATTCATGCCACCCTGTGTCTAAACATGCTCCCTTTTGCTGAGAGGATGCTGTTATTTTTGAAGGCTTGGACTCCCTCAGGGAGGGAGGAATTATAAGGCAGTATTTATGACCTAAGTAAAAGGGAATGTATTGCAGAAACCATTAGGTCTGAAGAGGTGCCTAGGATATGAAATTTTCAGTTTTTAAACCAGGACAATCCCTGTGATTCATCATCCTAATGGTATAGGCCCAATCATTTTTGCTAGTAAGACAGAATGATGTCTTAATTATACAAAATGCCTCCAGGTGCCCTAAAAATATTAAAAATAATATAGATTATAGGAGGAAATTTAGAAAGCTTAAGCAACAAAGGTAAAGTAAAATTTCACTTTTAATTTTAAGAGCTTGTGGTAATTCCTGACAATGTCATTTGGATATATGAAGTTCTAGTTTTATGGATGTTCTTTTAATCTATATAGTCTTTCAATGCTGTACAGTCTAGCTGTTCATGCCCTTGTCTTTATTTGTACTGCATTTTGTTCATATTTCTATAGTAATGGTTCCCCTTGCCCTTGTCTTTATTTGTACTGTATTTTGTACATATTTCTATAGTAATGGTTCCCCTTGGATGAATTATACTGGAAAGTCTGAGGGAAACACTGAGTGTGTTTTTGCCAGTTTTAGATTTTATGCTTGCTGGATGGTACACAGGGCTTAAGACAGAGCTGGGGTACTGGACTGGCCAAGTAAAGTCTGGACTGGAGGGATGCTAAATACAGAGGAACTCGACTCTCATGTGGCCAGTACCATAGAGAAGATGAGGCCGTGTTGTGAGCTGGGATAACTCAGGAAGTGAGAGACTCCTCATTCTGCCATGACTGAGAGCGCTGGTGCAGGCAACACTCTCCCTGATTCCAAATGTATTCATTGCTCAACTGCAGCAAACAATTGCTTTTTGTCTCCCAGTTTCTCACCCTAGTCTCCACCAAGTCAGCTACTCCCTTTGAGGGAGTTGAGTGTACTTGATGGTGAAGGGTATCTGATACGCTCCCCACGATTCAGGGATGGCTTTTTGTCTACCCAGGGTACCTGGACCTTGAAGGAATTCCTAATGGATGACTAATTCCTTTTAGTCATTCAGTCTTACCTAAACTTGATGGAGTTCACTGCCCAAGGGTCTCCGACTTTTCATCATGAAAGTCTTCCCCTTCTGGTGTCTCAGACCTCTAGCCCTAAACTGGAGTTCTGTCAAGGAGACCTCTATAAATGTTGTGAAATTTAATAATTATTCAGTGTTGGTATTTTACACAGTAGTTTTAAGGTTGACAGAGTCTAAACATGAGTTCAGAACATACAGATTCCTATAAAACTCTCCTGTAAGAAATTAGATTTATATAATCTTGAATGAAAGGGAGGAGGGGGGAGAAAATAATCTAATGCTTAGTGCCTATATTATTCTTATCACTCTGTATGTTTTGACTATGGATACATGTCCATATTTGTTTATCCTGTTGCTATCATTTAGCACATAAATTTAACCATGCCATTAAAGTGGAACCTGCTGTGTGCATTAAAGTGGAACCAAGCTCATTATTAGATAACAATGACAGACTAAGTGCCATATTCCTAATGTTTCAGGAAAGTGGTTGATATAGAAGGGACAGGACAAAAATCCTACATTAATTCAGAGGAGATTACTTGCTATGTGTGCTTGTAAACTAAGCAGAGGTGGCATCACTCTGTACTCACCTGAGTTCTTTTCCTGCAAAAATGGTGAATTTTTCAGCTCCCTAAAAGCTCATACTCATCTTACCCTTACTCCTGAAGAGTTTACTTTTGCAAGGAAGTTGGTCTTCAGTCTGTTGCTGAAGAGTAGCGAGAAAGCAATTGGCTACCTGGGCCAGAGCTCATTTTCTTAAATTATATTAATAGAGTGTCCTGATCACTTTTCTTTTTCTGGGCTTTATTTCCTGACTTGCAAGTGTAAGTCTTTTTGCCCATCTCATTCTGCTCTCTCCCTTCCCTCTTTTTCTCTATGTATTAGACTCCAGAAGCCATGATGCTGATGGTCATACTTCTTTCTAGTCCATAGACCCATTAATGCCTTTTTCTGATATCCATGGAAGCAATCATGAATTTGTATTGCTGCTCAAGCCTTAATTCGAGAGAGCCGTTTTTTTCTTTCCTTAGTGCTATCACTTTTAGGGTATTTCTGTCCCTCCCAAGAGACTTTGTATTGAATTGATGCTAAAATGCCTCTTTTTACATGTAAGGTTTTAGTTTTCCTTGAGTACTAGCTAGACTTGTATCAAAATTGGCTTTGGAAGAGGAAAACAGCTATTTTATTAGTAAGATATTGTGGGTGAGTAGCTCTGCCTCAGATTCTTGAACTTCTGAGCTTTGGGAGGGAGATGATGGCCAAGCAGCACAGGGAATAACCTTATCCTCCACTTTCTGAATCCTGCTGCTCTTCTGGACTGGCATGTGCTCTTTACTGCTTCCTACATGCTGTACCCCAAATTTTTAATTAAGGTAGATCTTAGTCATTTTTGGGTCAAATAGATGACACATGGGTATGGTCCATGGTGTTAACATCCCCAGGGCCTCTTTTCTTCTCTTTGAAGAGGATGGTGTTATTAAGGACCGAACTTTTGTGCATGGATAGAGCTATGGGGGAGGGGTTGCTGGTTTGGGTGATGAACTCATGTGGTCCCCACTTCCTCTGTCCATTTTTGGAAAGAAGGGACTAGGTGGATGGGTATGGAGGACACTCCCCAAGGAGACCCTTTGCTAATGGGCTGGTGTCCTACCATCGTCTCTAGGAGGTCTCCCTACTCTATGGACATAAGCTCCTTCTGTGCACCCTGCCTATTGCCTGGCAGCGCTCACCTGGCTCAGCAGTTCTGCCCTCCGGTGCTGTTCTAAGATTTGCAGGAGTGGGGGGGGCAGGGAAGGGTCTCTGGTGATCACTACATGTTGTTTAACTTTATTTCCCTCTCTGTTCCCTGCAAGAGAGTGTACCTAAAACATGACTTGCATTTTCTTTACGATGTTCAGAAACTACGGGACTTGTTCATGAATATGTATGAGTGATCAGTGGAGCCTGGACTACTTTATTATATAGACCTCTTCATGAATGTGAGATCTGTTGTATGTGATGTAGTTGACCATTCAGAGCTAAGTGTGTGTACCAATAAAGACACGAATGTCAGATCCATGGTCTCAGTTGCCTACTTTTGTCACCTACTAATAATTATTCTTACATAAACTTGAGAATGCCATTTAGTGTGGGGATTCCTAAAGTCACTACAAACAACCCCCCGAAAGTTGTTCTCATTTGTTGCCATTAAGCTCTCAAGCAGCCCTTCTGGATTTCATGCAGCCCCCTCTGCATCAGGTGGGACCAGGAAAAGAATGAAGGGGTGAGGCCCACACACTGAGTACAGAATTTAGAGGGGTACATACAATCAAGATAAACAATATGTTAATGCAATATTTTGAAAGACAAAAATGTATGCAAAAAAACTCTACAAAGAAAATATCAAATTTAAAAGACAGGATGGAGAGGCAGGGATTAAGGTGAGGTGAGTTCTCTTGTGACTTTACAGGGTCACATCCTGTCTTGATTTAAAATTTTGATAATTTTCACCATGGATATTTGTGTTCATTTTAAAATATTACTGTAAAATATAGTTCACCTTGATCACCAAATCTGGGTGTGCCCCTGAATTTTGTGTGGGGTAAGACCCCTCAGCCTCTGTAGGTCCTAGATGCGGGGTCCCTGCTGGCCTGGATCTTGTGTAAACCTCTAGCCTTTGCAAAGCTCAGTTTTGTGTACATTAACTGATGGGCTGATTAGCTTTTAGTTTTTTCCCTCCTCCCTGCATTCTTGGCCTAATTGTCCTTCCTCACCACACCCCGTTGGCCCTGAGATACATACGTTTCTCTAATTCCCTTTTGCTCAGCCAACCCAAGCATCTCTAGCAATAACTCTTGTCTATCTGCTGAAATATCTGCATAGACATGCTCTCTTCTTCTCACTGCATTTATTGTGTTGTGTGTGTGTGTGTGTGTCTCTCCAAAGTGAAGAAGTGAACGAATCACTCAAAAATTAAATGAGAGAGATTCTTCATAATAGGTAAAAAAGATAGCAGGGTCAGGGAACTTTCTTAGTAAATATGAGAAATAATCTAGGGAAAAAATTTACATAGTTTAAAAAAATAGGTGAAATTCTTTTTAAAAATAATACCTATTGTTTTATTTTCCCATTTGGAGTTTTCACATTATATTTTTAATTTCATTCACAATATTTAAGATTTAAAATACTCCATTTTCGTTCAACTTATTCTTTAATGTCATGAGCCCCTTTTTGTGAAGTATGCATTCTTTATTTTTAAACAACTATATCTAATGCCTTTGTGCCAGGCTTATATGTTACATTTTCACATTAAAAAGAAATAAAGAATTCTTGAATTCTTGCTAACTGCAGATTATGTATTCCTACTGTGTTTTACAGATGAGAAAGCTGAGACACAGAGACTAGGAACAAATATAATAAACCCAAATTCCACTCCTGACACTAGGAAGAGGTTCTGTTCCGGAACATATTAGTTTCCTTGAAATTGCAGGCTCTTTCTACCCTATTTCTGCTGCTGACCTTTCCAAATGTAATATCTAGCATTTTTTTAACTCTGCGAGAGGAAGTGTATTGTTGGTACTGCACCTTTTATGTGGACTTATCAGGGTGTGTTGAGTGTGTTAACCTTCAAACATGAAGGCAGGAAGGCCAGATGGTAGGTAGTTTATTGTTGGAAGAGAAAGGAGCCAGCCGGCAGGTGACTGCTGGCCCAGTCTGTCATGTAAGAGGTGACACAGGAATTGAAGGGCAGTGGTGAGTTTTTGTCAGTGGAGTCAATGCTAGAAATACCAGTTCATTGTGAACAACCGACCTTTGTTTTTATTTTTGGGTAATTAACATTATGTGAAATTCTCCCCCTCCCCTACCCCATTCTTTGTTTTATTGTAGAAAATCCTAGGCAAAGAATGTGATAACATAGATCTCTAACTCCATCTGGAGTATCTTTACTCCTCTGGGATTAGCACATTATATTTCTTAGATGAACTCGTCCATCTTTCCAAACCCTCTGACAAGGTTCAAAGAATGCAAATGATTTAAGAAGCAAGTGTAGATATTTGATTTCACTGAGTTTCCTTAGATGATACTGCAAGGGCTGAGGCACCCACAACCCCTGCCTGGGTAACCTGTTCCAGGGAGACCAAGGAGTACAGAGGCTGACAATGCCTTCTTACCAACCATCCCAATGGCAACCAATTTCAATACCAGCCATGTGTGAATATTTCATTGGGCAGACAAGTCGCTTCTCTGGCTCATCCTCTATGACTCATTCTTTCAGTCCATGCATTGGCCCATGTTTCCAAACTCCCTAATTAAGAAGGGACACAATTCTTGTAGATATTTAACCTTGAGGGTGTCTTTATTTGAAAACATGAGTAAGCATTGATAAATGGCATTTTTGCCATGGGTAGGCATGCAGCAGGAGCCCATAAGGTCAGGAAGTATCAAGGAGCTGATATTTTTAAGTACTTAGTTTATCGCAGGCTCATATGCTTACATAGATTTGTATATGTGACCAGTACCTCGGATTAGTCTTTTAATAAGTAGACTAATACATGTTGCAGCAAAATGTCCTGTACTAAGTCTTGGGCTTGATAAGTACAAATAAATTAGAATGGTGAGGTTAGCCAAGATGAATAAATTCTTTTCTGAACCATTGTTCTCTTAATTTTCTTGATAACGTAGACAAGACCAGGGTTTGGGATATGAATTATTCACAGCAGCTCAAAATCTATCATGACAAATAATGATGCAATGAAAATATTATTCAAGACTTCTAAGTTCTCTGAATGCCCATGCATATATAAACACAAAACTATAGAACTTGGGTAGCCCTTTGGGGTTTGTGGAGATGCAGCCCAAGAGTGGCTTACAAAGACAAACAGAATGTGATTTCAGAGGAAAGATGTTGAAATATTTCCAGAGAGATTTTGATGAGTCTTTTGCTTCCCCTGGAATGGGAGTTGAGTGTGTTTTTGCTTATACTGGGGTATGTTAGCTCATATGGAAAATTTCCCCAATGAGATGAAATGAAACAAACCTCTGACTAATAAGACTATTGGGAAACGTTAATAATAAAGCTCCAGGATGGGGTGGAGTAGAAGGGATGGGGATGAAAGTTCATTTTAGGCTCAGCATACATAATCATATGACTGTGAGGATGATGAATGTGTGTAATCAGGAAGTCACATCTTCCCCAGGAATTCAGCGGCAGTAGTCACTGAATGATACTGAAAATCATAGATGGAAATAACTATTGACAATTTTGCAAGTTCCTAATCATGGACCGTTCAATGGACAAACAGGCACTTTTGGCTTCTTCAGCTCCTAGAACATTTCCCAGGATGCTGTAGGTACAAAACAAGTATTTGCTGTGGAAATACTTGTGGATAATGAACAAATGAGTGGATAATCTTGTCTACTGTACCTGTAATCTTACTGTGCCTTGGCAGCGGCAGGGGAGGGATTAACTTCTCCACTGACCATCAAGAGTGACTAATAAGTTAAACTTCTCCCCCAGTTCTTTTAAGAGCAGAAGTAAGACTTTTCCATTTGAGTTATGTATTATCTACCCTGGTAACCGTGTCCACTGTTGGCTTTAAAGATTTTTCCCCTGTTCCCTCTCTTCCACCTCCCGAGTAGTTTACATTTTGAGAATGCTCCTATCTTGTAAATTGGATTTAGATATGTTAATGCTTCGTGTTTTGTAATGTGGAGAATAATTTCTCAGGAGGCCTAATGTTTTGTTAAGCAAATGTGACTTTTGTTTAGAGAAGAATGGGTGATAATAAAGACATATAGATACTTCTAGAAAGAGACTAAAAACCATAGGCATGTAAAGAATAAAAGAACAATTCTGTGGAAACTAGAATAGAGTATTTTCAGAGACTGAAAACGATGGAAGATTTGAATCTCAGAAACCAAAAAGGGGCTGTTTGGGAAGATGATCTGAGAGTCTGTTGTCAAAAAAAAAAAAAAAAAAAAAAAAATTTAGACGGTTCTGGGCAAGGGAACAAGAGACTTGAGGACCAATCCTTTTGCAAGGAATAACTAAGGTATTATTTTATCCCTGCCCACAAAATATTAAGTTGCTGTTGAAATTTCATCAAATGTGATTTTATCTTTGGAGGTGAGAGCAGAGTGGTCTTTTGTTTGAGGTCCAACCTCTTTCTTTTCAAATACTCAACAAAGTTGAAGCTACCACTGTTGGAAGAGACCTGAATCTGTTTACCCTAAATCCTGAGTTTTCTAACTTGCTAGTCAGTCATCAGTAAGCAACAACTTAGGGATTTTTGATCCTTGCTGTGAGGCCCTGTTGTTGTCATTATGTGTGTGTGTATATTTTTGTGAGCAGGAAGGAGGGAGAGAGAGACTGAGAGAACGAGAGAGAGATAGACAGAGAGACAAAAAAAATAACTGGAGATGCTTTCTAAGAATCAAATCCTTGCATCCCAACCAATATCCATCAAACATGAGTCACCAGAGGTGAGGCCAGAGAACCTGTATTGTTAAGAAGCCCCCAGGGGATTCTGATACATGTTAGAGTTGGGGGTCCTTTGCCCAGAATAAACCACCATGGAAAGTTCTTTTACTTAAGTACTGTGAAGGGGTGAGATGAGGAGGTAAGTGACCTAGGGGTGGGTGTGTACTTTAGCTGCTGGTGTTTTTCTCCACAAAGTCACTAAATTCCTAAACCCTACCATTTAAAGAGGAAATATCCCATAATAACTGGGAAAATTTTGTAATCCACCAATCAACAAAATGCAGAAACCCCCATACTGGTTCTGATAAGGCCAAATGCTTCTGGTAATTCTATATCAAAATGACAAGAAACTTCAGTTGCCTTACAGATGTACTCAAAAAACCTCAAGTTCCACTGACTCAGTTGATTTTCTTCAGACAAAAATGCTATCATAGGGCAAAATTATAATAACACTAATAGTTATATAACTTAGTATTTGCAGTACCAAGAATAATTGGGGTATTATTTCATACCTCCCTAAGAAATCTTAAGTTTCTGTTGAAATTTCATCTAATGTGATTTGATCTTTACAAAATAATGAAAAAAGAGATAATGGGACTTAAGGAGAGAAATGATTGAATCAACATGTCCCCATAAAAAGTGTTCAAATTAGATTTCACTCCATAATGAATTCTGCTTCAACTTAGTTTGACATAAATAAGATTGGGTAAGAGAAACCAGAAGTAAATCAAATAAATTAATGGAACTATTAGATCTGCTTCAATTTTGTCCCCCAGACAGTGTCTGGTTATTTGTATAATAAAACTTGTTCTTATAAATTAACCCCCTGACATGCTACTCAATTGAAAGCAAAAATTTAAGGAAGAGTTAGTAAATTCTGAGGTCTGATTAGAGTGCCTTCTAGTTTCACCAATGTCAATAGTTCCTTTGAAAACTGAAATATGAAACCCAGAAGAGCAAGATTCAACTTTCCAACTAGACTTCTTTTAGAGATACAGACATGCATGAAATATTGATGATTAGCTGTTCTTCATATTTTCCTAATTATACACATTTACTGAACATGAGGAAATTTTTTTCATTTTGTCTAGACAGAGGCCATGTCTCCATTGGCATAATATATCACAGTATTTGTGAGTTGTGCAAAATTGAATTTGCATCTTTGCACCACTCGTAAGGAGTTCATTATCTTACAACACAACCACTGGAAAAATACAATTTTCAGTGTTGAATAAAACTGTGTCTTCTCATAATCCTTAATATGCTTGAGCAATTTGTTAGGCACAATTTATCACAGATGCTTAACACTAATTATACTGTGTACTGTGCCAGTAAGGATGATTTTAAATATTTCCTTTACTATATTTCAGGGCAAACAGGGTATTTGGGAACCTCACTATAATTCGTATTTCTCAGATTGATGTGTCTTTTTAAAATGTTAAATGTAAAAGATAAGGCCACTAAGTTAAACACACGATGTTCTACTACGTAAGGCAGTAGAAAGTAGTGCAGAGACTGGAACTGTCTCTTGGACTAAAGAGGGCTTTATGACTCTCTGACATAGAGATGATCACTGAGACTCCTGCAGTCTACTCAGATCAAAATCTGAGAACTAACTAAACCTGTCTATCAAAAATTATCTAACATTTTATTTATGGCTTCACTAATTTGAAATCTGAAAGACCAGAAGTCTGCTTTTTGATGATTTCTTGAAAATAAGATTCAAGTGACAAATCGTTGAAAGGGAATCAAGCTCTAAATAGTGAGGTTGAGACCCCGGAACGTGATCTCCAGCTATTAAACAACTTTTTGAAGAAATGGCTATCACACACACGGTTTCAGCAGCCCTAGATCTTTATATTAAAGATGTCATTTAAATGTGAACAACATCTGGTATTCTTTGTGCTGTAATAAGTCAAGTAGATGAAATGAACTCGTAGTAGAATAGAAATTATTGTCTCTCTCTCTCTCTTTTTTTTGTCTTTAATAATCATGAGAAGCATTATGTCAAGCACATG
This sequence comes from Scalopus aquaticus, assembly GCA_004024925.1. Lineage (NCBI taxonomy): Eukaryota > Metazoa > Chordata > Mammalia > Eulipotyphla > Talpidae > Scalopus > Scalopus aquaticus. Next base: position 64,671 of record PVIJ01000603.1, on the reverse strand, counting down.
TGAAAAGCCCTCAACTGAAACAATAAATGGAGTTAGCTTGCAACGTCAGAAGAAAAAGGTGTCACTAGAAGCTGTTTCCAAGGTTGTTGACCTTAAATCCAGTATTCAAAATGGTTTTCCAATGGCAATCTTGAAAATGTTATGCTTTTTTAAAAAACAAGTTTCTAACCAAAAGATTAATTAGCCAGAAAGATAAGGTCTCTTCAAAGAAATCAAAACACCCCGTAAATAGGGAAAGGATTTTAGGTCAACACTGGACCACCATGAAGAATTTGGTATGGACTCAAATGAAGCAGTGCCACACAAAAAAATTTCCACAGAAAGAAAGTTAAGCTTCTAATACTTTATGGGGTAGAAGTTGTATCCCCATATTTTCCTTTAAAAGTGAAATTACTCTTTGGACCATGGATCTGTGGAAAGTTGTTTCCACTCTTATGAGTGTCTCCTAACATCCTCAGTACCCAACATCTGATGGTTTGAAGAAATGTAGTTGCTCCCTGAGCATAGCCAAGGCTCAGACGAAAGCCACTGCCACTCCCAGGGCCCCGATCCAACATGGCACCTCAAACTCTTCCAGATTAGCTCTCCCTCAGTCACATGTAATATTCTTTTTGAGGTAGTTGTTCTGTCACTCCACAGACATATGTGAGGCCTTTCCTGAATGTGTTGAATGAGAAGATCCTACTCTATCTTTTTACCCACTCTCTCCCAAGACCTTTCTCTTAAAACCTTCTCCTTGAACTGAACATTCATCAACTTGAAGCTTTTTCTCATGTCTACATTTTACTTAGCTAGTGTTTTCTGGACCACCTCACCAATAATATAAAAAGAGATAGCGTGAGCCAGGAAGCAGATGTCTCTGGTGTTGTGTGTGTCTTTGAGATTGGAATTTGAAATCACTGTTTGAAAGGAACAGTGAATGGGTGTAATTAGTCAGACTGATGAAGGAGTAAAACCTGGTAAGCAATTTTTGTGACTGGCTTAATGAAAAGCATTAGCTATCAGTTTCTGCCTAAATGAACTGAGGGTAAAAGTAGTGTGGGGTTTGAACAAAAGATAAAGATTCTGCGTGGGCTTGGACTTATTCTGAGAATAAGTTTTGCTTGGGCGGAAGGTATGTGTTTCATCCAAAAAAAAAAAAAATCAATGACTTGTAGCACTTCTTCATGCATTTTATTTTAGAAGAATTGATCTAATTTCAAGAAATGGAAGAGCTTCTTGCAAAGCCCTACACTCATACCTTATAACCAAATTAAAGCATGTTGCTTGGTTTCTTCACTCTCCTTTTAAGTCATGCACTTTCCCTAGGTCAGCTTTCAAGATCAAGGAATTTTTAGGGATTGACCTAAGTTTCCCATTACACAGCATCCTTCACTAGTGTTGTGAACCCCATTAAACAGCTGCCAAAGGCCTGGAGAACTATTCATTTCTAAGTGACTAGCAAGGAATTAAGCAGCCCCAGAGGAGATGTTTTTTTGATGTCAAAGGAATTTAAGAATGTTATTCTGGCATCATTTATGACAGTAAGTAAAGGCCTTGGAGTCAAATGATGTGAAGTTCAAGAAGAATGAACCTGATCTGAAATGGAAAAACAAAAATGGCAGTTTCTCTGGAGCGTGACATGTAAACTGTACTGTGCATTCTTCACACGGCAAGACTGATTATGTCCTTAAGCTCAAGTATAGAGTCCAGAACCTAGAGTGAGTCCAACATGCTCTTTCATCATTAGTCACTATCTGTAGTGCTTTCAGGCAACCATCTCCTGTGAAATGGAAGCACCCATTTTTAGCTTTGCTCAATGATAGAGATTTCAGCTTCCTGGCATGGACCCAGTAGAAAAACCTCTTAAATTAGAAAACTACAGAAGACGAAGGGTTGAGTCCATGTTTATTTCCTTAAGGGAAATATTATTTGTTACTATTACTTGAGGTCACAAATTATTTTCCTGATGTTATGGGGATGTGGGAGTGTAGGATCATATTTTGTGTCCTATTTGCTTAAGATTCAAATAAATTTTACAAGAAGTGATAAAACCCAGTTGTTTTAGGCTATCTGGCTTCTCGACAAACCACAGAGTAGAATAGAAAACAAAACAAATCCAACCTCATTACTTTCCAAGTAGTTAATAATACAAACAAAAGTTAGCCAGCACAAAGAAAGCAGCAGTGTTATTTTTGGTATCACATGCTAGAGATGAGCATTGGCAGAATTTAACCAGTTCTGGAAAGGGCAAAGGAAAGGAAATTTTGTTGAGAGTTAACCATGTGCTGAATGCTTTCCACATACATTTTCTCAGCTAAAGTTCACATTTGGGCAGTTTCTTATGGATGAGAAAAGTGAGGTTTGTAGAATGTAAGACTTACAGGCCAAGTAGAAAGTGGCAGAGACACCCCAAACCCAGATTCTCCAACTTCAGAAACCACATGTGAATTTCTCCTGCCACTGCTCATAACCACCAGGCCTGTAAAAATCCCTGAGATTGGGCCAGACCTGACCCCAGACACCCACTCAACCCCTAAATAGTAGGAGTCCATTATCTGAACAAATAACAGGTTACAAAGTCTGCTTTGGTTCAAATTTCTAAGTAGCTCAGCCTTTATCTGTTGATTAATTACCTCACTGATGAACTTTCTCCATTTGTTATTACTGACAGCAGTGAGTTTTTAAAGTGACTCTTTCAAAACAATTTTCCATCCTATAAATCTAAAATACCCTTGGTACTTCAAGCAGAAAGCAAAATATTTTTGTATTTTACATTTGGCCATAACTTCAACATATCATTTTCTAAGGGACTAACGTTTTCACCCATCAACAGGGGAAATAGCTGTCCTTAGGAGACCACCAGGGTGGCTGGTGTGCAGTAGCATAAGACACACTTGATCTTTAACCCTGGCCCAAACACTGTTCCTGTGTGAGCTTGGGTAAGTCACATAATCTCAATCAGTTTCCATTCTGTAAAACGTTATCAACGACACTATAAAAGGGCTAATGGTAACTATTTGGGGCACATGAGCCAAATTCCTTGGCAGTGTGCATGGACTGAAAATGATGCCCACCTGCTCTGGGTCTTTTGCATCTTCAGTGCATCTGGCATAGTGTCTGGCTTATTGTAGTCAATAGTTGTCAATCTTGTCTCCTGTCTTGCCCTCTCCTTCTCCATCTCACCTCGGGTCCCATTAGGTCCCTAGTCACTCAGAATCTGAAAATAGTAAGCCCATGAATGCCACTGATCAGTGCTAATGACAAACCATTAGAACTGTCATGTGGCAGGTATGGAGGAGACTGAGCTCATTTGTTACATTAATTCAGAGATTTAACCTGACAGAGAGGTACTAAGGGCCTTGCTATTTGTTGAATTGATGGAATGAGGGTCCATTTCTTAGTAGCTTTAGGTTTTTTGTCCTGAGTAGAACACATGTAGACAAGACTTCACTTTTTTTTTCACCCTTTGTGATCTGTTTTATCTGGCTATAGGACAAAGTTTCTTAGTTGCAGCCATGGGAATTTAAGAAAAGTAATAAAGGAAAATAAAGGAGACTTCCAGCTATAAATGATGTCCTACTTCCATAATGTCTTAAAATGATCTCACTAGCTATCAAGTTGTTATGAACAGGCACATTAAAAAATGATGATCTCTAACAAACTGTTAGGACAAAACGTTTCTCTTGCTTATATAGCAAGTAGGAGACCCATCTGAATTGGAAGAATTGTCTTCTTATAGATGGTAATCTGAGGAAATGCTTCTTGATCATCTTCACTGAAGTACCTGGTAAATAGAGGTCTCAGTATATAATGTGGAGATGACTTCTCAATTGTGAAATTTCTATGAAATCACAGATTTTCTTTTAAACATCTTCTCTCTGACTAATTCTGTATTATAAACCACACCAAAACTTAGTGGTTTAAAACAAGAAAAACTATTATTCCTCATAATTCCTCATAATTCTGGGGGTCAGACAGGCAGTTTTTACTTTCTATGGGGTCAGCTTCGACAGTAGAATGTTCCAAAATGGTCTCTTGCACAGCAGGTGTCTGGTGGTTACTGGCTGGGAATTTCTCTGAAATTATCAGAATAGGGTCTTCGTTCTCCATGCAGAGGATGGAGAACTTGATGCTTGTGCTTCCTTACATCATAGTTGAGTCAAAGGGCGTCAAATTCATTTTAAAATACACAACAGTGAAAACTTCCAGGTTTCTGAATTCTTAGTGTGTAGAACAAGTTAAGTCTCACTCTCCCTGGATGCTCTTGGTTACAACAGGTCATGGGACCCACCTGAATTCAAGATCTTGAATTCACCCAGGGCATGAAAAGAGAGAGACCATTAACTGGAGACCATCAAAGTCATAACCTGCTACAACTTGGGACTTGTGTACACTGTTCCACATTATGTCTGTTATATTTTAATATGGAAATATATCCCCTCAAATAGTCATCTAAGATTAACTCTAATGGAAGATATGGCAATATTCATTCTTGGTTTTGTATAACCACGCCACGCTACCATGGGTGGGCCAACTGGGAAGCAATTTCCAGGCTTTTCTTCTTTTCTCAGCTGTCGGGTTGAGTCTTGGACCCAGCAGGGCTGATGTGGGAGAGGGGTGTGATACAGCCTTGATATAAGTTCATGTATTTATCTTATTTAGTCTGTATCTATCACTGAGTTCCAAAGCCAAAGACCAGTAATTTTCATTGATGTACATGTTTGTGTTTTCATCTGTTAGCCCAGAGAAATGGAAGTTAGAAAAGGACTCGGTTTTGTTAAAAATGTCCAGGAATGTAACTTACCTTATTCAGTTTGGCCAATATATTCTATTTAAAATAATAATAATTCTTTACCCTATGTGTCACACTAAAATTATTTTTTAAGAGGTGAACTTGAGTCAGTTTTCTAGCAAGCTGGCTAGAGACTAGGAGAGCTGTAGAATATGGTTTAGTAACCTGGTCTGATTCATTTCCCTGATGGTGGTGGAAGAGTTGTTCACCACAATCAGTAACAAGGATACTTTGAAATAGCACAGCAGCCAGAAAACAAATCCTGTATCTAAATGTATCTGCCCTTATTTCAGGTCAGAGTCTGCAAATTATCCAAAGGACATTTTTCTTGCTGGAGTTATCTGAGCTCTGCCGCCAAGCAGGACTGTACAGTACAGTCTGGTGGGGTGCAGGGAGGGAGACCAGGCAATAGGACCCACAGCACACCTTACAGAGGGAGCTGTGCTCACTGCTGGGCTCCGTGTCCGCACCGCATCACACATCTTCAATTCTCTGTGTGAGAGGTTCCATCTGGCACATCCCCAGAACTAACATCGACAACGCTGACATCTGACTTCAAAAAAAAACTGAGTCAAATAGTTTCCTCCCATTCCCTTTATTTTGTTAACAAAATTTTTCAAACATACAAAAAGTTAAAAGAATTGTTGCTTGATCACACATACAGCCACTTCCATTCTACAATCGAGATCTCGCCATCTCCTTTTTAGAGGCAGTTCAAAGCGAGCTGCAGACAACAGGATATTTCAACCCTGAATACTACCATAAGCATAAGCTAGAGTTTCGTATTTGTGGTTTTTCTTTACCTTTCCCTTCTCCCCCTCTCTCCTCTCTCTCTCTCTCTCTCTCTCTCTCTCTCTCTCTCTCTCTCTCTCTCTCTCTCTCTCTCTCTCTCTCTCTCACTCATTTTTTTTGAGATAAAACTTACATGTAATGGAAATACTAGTCTTAAATGCACTATTCCATGAACTTTGACAAATAAATTCTACAATGTAACCCACACCTCCATCAAGATACAGAACATTACTATCACCCCCACAAAGTTTCCTCCTATGCCTAGCCAGGCAGTCCCTGTAGTGACTAAGAATTGGGGTGAAGTCAGAGGTATGGGGGTGAGAAATTCACCAGAAACAGAGTGGAGAACAGAAAAGGTGGATTTATTGAATACACTGCTAAGAGAAGCAGAGGTCGAGACAAGAGAAGTCTGTGTATGAAAGAGTATCTGAGGCTGTCTTTTATATTGTTTTTTTGCGAGCTTTCTAACTTGGGGCATCAGTTTGCACCAGTTGTCTGCTGGGATATCTGGTCTCCTGTGCTGGCCTTTGGCACAGAAACATGTCCTGGCCTCTGCTTCTGCATTCCTGGAGCTGGGCTGCTTTTTCTCCTCAAGGTGGTTGGTTTTATGGCCTGCCCTCAAGGCAGCCTTCTCTATTCCTTTATGTATTCCAGGCTTCCAAACCTGCTGCTGGGCAAGGAGTGGGGGCTTAATTTTCATCTTAATCAAATTGTACCCCGACTACACTTCCACCACCTTCTATCTGAAGCAATCACTGCTCTGACTTCTTTACACCATAGGTTCATTTTGCCTGTTCCTTAGCTCCATATGACTGGAATCATGTATCTATGTGACATCTTCTTCTGACCTTGAAGTGACCTTTGCTCAATTCAGAAGTGGCTGTTTCAAGAGCTACTGCTTCTATTGCTGCCTCAGAGCGCAAAATGTCACCCTAGGAGTCACTCATGACTGCTCAGCAATTTCTCAGCAGTGAACCCCTTGTCCTTATTTCAGCCTGAAAGCCTGCAGCAGCAGCAACAGCGGCACAGCAGTGACAAGACAAACGTGGACGTGCAGACCTGCACGTGGTGCGATCAGAAGCCGCCACACCCACGTAGGCATCCAAATCCCAGGCGCGGCTGTGTTTATTAGCAGATCTGCCTTTGTGTCTGTGGATCAGACTCTGTATTATTGATTTTATTCTGATTGTTCCGTGAGACAAAGGAGGAAATAGTTTGCCTCAAAGCATGCAGTGATTGAGGGGGGGCTGGTGCATAATTCTGGAGCTGAGTGAGGGTTCTTGGCCATGAGGAAGATACTGCTAGCTCTACCTCTAGTGTAGAAAAAGAAGGCAAGAGCTGATATTATCTTTGAGGCTTTTTCAAACCCACAGAGCTCTTTTGACAAGAGACAAGTCACCCTACTTTTCAAGATGAATGTGGTACATTCAGTAAGGAAGAGAGGGCAGCACAGTTGAAATTCTCCCCAGGAGAACTTTCCCAAGCAAATCTTGCAAGGAGATACTATTAGGCTATTAAACCCAGAGGACCAGGCTGTGCGGAGAGGGTGTTCCCAGGATAGAGTCTCTCAGTGTTATTCAGAGAAATGAAGAGTTTAACAGGTGCCTGGCAATTGCATGCACTGGTCAGAACTCCACGCTTGGAGGGGTTTTAATAGTCTGTATCACACACCCACATTAATTTAAGAAAGCTGCTGCTCCAATGCCTTGAATGCATTCCAACTGTGAGCTGGTTCTCTTTGTTTTGCATCTCACATGCTTAATTTAATGGGACACAGTTTGTATAACCAGACCAGCAGCAATCACGCTTATCTCCACTAACAGATGATTTTATTTAGCTTTGTATGTTAATGGGTCATTGGCTGCTGAGCTAAAGCAAAGTTGAGCAATTTATTTGGCTTATTGCAGTTTAGCCATCCCAACTTTCTGTTTCCATGGACCAGTCAGAGTCTACTCAGCAAACAATAGGCAGATTCTCCAGTCCTACCCCCACCTCTACCTGAACATCCTCTGTGAACTTCAACATGCCTTGCTTAAGGATCACCAAAAGCAAAAGATTCTTTGAGTTTTACACTCTGGAAATATTGAAGTTGTGTTTAATTATCATCCAAGAAATAGTTCATCTACAAACATCTTACCATGAAGCCTAATTGACAGGTACATGGAAAGGTGAGTGATGACAGACATCAAATTAATAAATTTCAAATGCATCTCAAAACAGCAGATACTATCACTCATCTCTAATACTGTCTCGATGACTTCATGCAGGATTGAGGACACAGTTCATAAGTCTTCTCCTGTAACTAGCTACAAAGCTAAATAGTTAAATGAAAACTGGACAGAAGTCAGAGAGGATAAAGGTACTTTCAAGTTGGCTCAACTGGAATAAAATTTCTGGAAAATATATAGATCTATGCTTTCTATGATTTCAAACTTAACCCAGAAATAATGGGAAAAGTATAACCCTTAGATAATAGGGCAACCTGAGACAATACCCTATACAATTTACCAAACTCAGGACAAAGAGAAGGAAGTGCAGGGTGTGGAGACAGCAGGATATTGACAATAAGAGAAACCCAAGGAGGGAGACTCAGTGGACTTTATACTCTTGTTTTTTTTCAATGTCTTTCAAATTTTAAAGACATACTTTGCAACTTTCCAGTCCCAGATTTTAAGCAACTATTTTGATATAGAGAGTTCCACTTTCTCAGAATCTGGAGATGTTGCCTGGATGGGTAAAAGTTTTAGATGGGGGTGAATTTGGAAGCTCCTGTCACTGTTGATTCCTTACCTGCATTGTTCACAGCAGCAGGCTTTGATGAAGGTTTTTAAAATTGCTTTTCCCCATATATGAATCTCTCCAAGCACCTCTCCTCCTGCCTGTCTTCCCATTCTGGGGGTCAGAATATCCAATCCCAGGAGAAAGACAGGGAATTCTCTCTAAGATTCTCTGGAGTCAGAGGCCTGACATCTTTAGTCACAAACAAGAAAGCAGAGCGAAGAAAGGCAGGTGGGGCTTCCTGGACTTCAGAGTAAAGCTTTATGGCTTTTAAAGGGATGCTTATAGTGTCTTTAAATGTTAAAGAGGGAAGGCCTCTTGAGCCCCCATGGCATTCAATTATGGTCATTATAAAATGTCTCAGATCTTTGGGGAGTGTGAACAAATCAATAGTGTTGCTGAGATGGGAACACAAAACTCTCAAGACTTGCCTTTGCCAGGTTTCACTCCCTTCTCCCAGCTCACTGCTGTAGCAGGAGAAGCTTGTAGTATAGAGGCATGCTTGCTTGCTGGGGGGAGGGAGTTTAGGGAATTATTATCTAACGGACAAATGGGACCTGGGATCTTTAACACGGCCTGGGAGATTTTTAAGGAATGTGAGGTCTATGTTATTACCTTGCAGAAGCCTTAGTAATTGCTAAATAGCATTTTCCCAGGATTCCCAGGCTGCCCCCTTTTGAGTAAGCCTCTCTCTCCCTTTTCTTTTTTGTTGTTGTTGTTCTGTTGAGAGAGCTTCTCTGGATAATGAATCAAAGTTGGTTGGTTTGCTTTTCATTTCTTTCTGAACAAGTCAACTCTGCTTATGCACATGGCTATGTTTTTTTGAAGAAATTATACGCTACTTGGTGTTTATTAAGTCATTAGGGTAAAAGTGCATGTGCATGCATTCATTCAAGAAATATTTATTGGGCATTCTTTGGTGCCAGACACTGTACAAGAATCTATGCTCCAAGAAGATAGGGAGGTTGGTCTCCTTAATCCAGGGCTGTATCATGAGTGCCTAAAACACTTCCTGGTGCAGAGGAGTGTAGGATGGACGGGTCATGCAGTGATGGGAATTTGAAGCACCTATTTTTCTCCCCAATACTAACTCAGTTCTAATGACTTCTGAAATCCTCCACAATTGGAAGGAAAGAAGTAATTTCATATTAGGTCTCTGCGGTGTGTTTGTAAAGTAATTTACTGTCTTGCAGTATTCTGGGCTAGCTAGTTCTTTTAAATATCTCTAAAATGAAATTGGCAGAGTATAAGTGTATTGGAAGGATCTGCTTACTTAAAGTAACTAGACATTACAAGAAAGTGCCCCCCTACCACTTTTGACTGTATCTGCACATAAATGACCTGCACAAAATATGTACATTTTAAGAGCTGGGATTTAAATATAATAGTAAGGTATTTCAAGGTCCCAGCATCTTGGGAAGCAAGACTTCTTCTGACAGTGAAGATGATGACCAAGGTAGGGAGAGTAAAGAGGTCAGTAAAGAATCAAGGGAATCCTTGGGGATACCTTGAAAATGACTGGAAATTAGAAAGAGGAGGAGCGAGCATTATTTGGAGAGGTGGACCAACTTCCTCCCTTACTTCCTCCCGCCCTCCCTTTTTTGCCTCCTCCAGGAGAGATGTTATTAATATTAATGCCATTATCCCCATTCAACATGGGTAGAGACTTGACCACTGGAGGAACCCCATGGCACCCATGGAGGCTCCCTTCTGAGCCCAAGTTCTTAACCACCAAGCCCTGATTCTCCCAGGAGCCTGTGCTGCAGGTGTAACTGCAGATGTTGACCGCATGGCCCTGGCTCCTGCTTTGGGGCCCATAACATCAGTCACTGTGGCCACTGGGATCCCTTAGGAATTGGCATCTCTTGTCCTGTTCCTGGATGCAAATACTCTGAGGTGTGAGGCCTGGACCCATGTGTGCTTTAGGGCCCAGAGGGTAAGTGTGGAAGCAAGCTCTTTCTTCATGAACCACCTCTTCAGGGACATCTGTTTGATGGCTCCTGTGCTGGTCATTGTTCACCTTTGCTGGGGCAGCGGTAAAGTCTGCCTCACTCCTACCGCACGGGATCAGAAGGAGATGAAAAAATGACAGCTGGAAGGCCTGTGAGGGAAAGACCAAGACCTGTGCTTAGCTTTGTTGCCATAACAACTGGGGCTTAGCCCTGGGGTGGGTAGAAGACTGGGTTCACTGTTTTGCACACAGTGCTTCTCTGGACTTACAAGGAAACCCAGCAACAGAAAAGCCCAACATGACGAGGAAAGTCCTGTCTGCTACTGTTTAGTCTTTCTATGATATAGATCGTTGACTTTGAAACCATTTTTTAAAAAGATTTCTTTTTATTTATGCATACAAGAACTGGGGTGTAGGCTGTATGTGTGTGTGTGGGGGTGAGAGGATTCAGCAGAGACAGAGTGGAGAGCAGAACAGGCAGATCAACTGAAATACAAATACACTGCTGAGGGAAGCAGTGGGCGAGGCAGGAGAGGTCTGCTGTGCCATGTGTATTGGCTCCTTGGCTGGGGATCGAACTCATGCTGCAGTGGCTTGTGATAGCTTGATAGAGCGAGACAACCTCTGCACCACCATGGAGACCCTGAAAACCATTTTATAAGACAGATTCATCTCTAATGGAAATGCTACAACCTTATGTTGTAGGAAATGATTGTGGCTGATGAGATATGCTAAATCTTCATAAGAATGGTTTGGAAATGTCTGACTTCTTGGCTTTGGAGAGTCTGCTTCTCTCTCAGTTCACATTACACGGTGCCTTCACCTTCTCAGATGTCTTCATTTCACTAGTTGTGTGTGCTTACAAATGACATGTGAAATGTCTGCCTGTGGCTACATACACTTCAGTGAAGTAGGTATTTCTATTTGGACAAATGGACCTCGTTCTTATTATGTACATACTCAGGCTTGAAAAATTACAGAAGGGTTTAACAGTTATTGAGGAAGAGTGTTTTTAATGTTTTTAGTTTATTTCTTGCTATGCTGAGATGCTTCAGTGATAACAATGTTTCCATTACTGTAGAAGTCTGTGGACCAGTAGTCCTGATTCTCTTAGCGCTATAGATGTGACACCATTCTGGTCAAAATGAATATAAGCAAAGTTCCTGGGTAAAACTTTCCTGAAGGGCAGCTGGAGCTATAGGCTCAATATGGTGACCATAGGTGATTTTGACCGGGGGAGAGAGTGCAGAGAAGTTTTGACCAGAGGGGAAAATGTAGAAAAATTATTTAAAGCTCATCATTTAGAGATATTCTACAGCTCATCTTATTCCCACAGTTTTCCATCATATTCCACCTTTCCCAATCTTGATGTTATGAACCCTCCAGCACTAAACTACTTTCTAACTCTGGGTTAAATTGGATAAAGTCTTTGATCTCGATGCATCATGTTTGCTTTTTGATGGGAAAGGGGGACAGTTAGAAGAAGCAGTGCATTTTTAAACACAGAAAAATCTTTCCTTCTCTCTCCTGACCTTCATTTGTTCTGTAATTTCTCCCTTCCTTCCTCTCTTCCTCCTTCCCTTCCTTCCTTTTTTTTTTCTTTCTTTCAGAGTATACCTGGCCAGGGGGCAGGGGTCTATTTTATTGAAAAAGGGGTATGCTTCATCTATGATCCTGTAGAACACCCTGCCTGTAATATTACTAAGCAAATGCTTCATCTATTGCTGTGATACTGCTTCAGACTGTTAAAAATTAGTGAATCTAAATGAACAGTCTCTGCAATGACAAAGAGAAGTGAGAAAAAAAATTGTTGATAGGTGCTGCAAAACAGCTTAAATATGGAAATGCCCTTACTCCTAAACACCTTCTCTGGCCTCCTGTTCTTAATCAGAAGCTATTATAGATTTTTTTTCCTATGCTGTATGCTAGGCACATGGTGTTCTAAACTGAGAATTCATGAATTCTAATCATTTTCATTGAATTGACTTCTTGCCTAACCTTGGGCAGAGGACACACTCTGTCTTTAATGCATTCCTCTAGGAATCACATAGAATGCTGTAAAAGGTTTAATTATTAATGGCATTTGCAGAGAATTTTCCTAACTGAATAACTCTAGCCAACTTTAATTTTTAATCTTTATAAATACCTTTGAATTTTAATAAGTTCTCAGCAAGGCAGCCACTTATTCTTCAAGCATGGCTTCTTGTGTGTGGTTTCTTCTCATGCTTGACTTTATCTCCTTTGCCTACTTCCTACTTCCACTATGGTTGGCATTTCTATGTTTACCAACATACTGTTTTATCTTCTTGCAACAACTGTACTTTTTCTAATGTAGTTCAGAAAGTGGAAGTTAATTTCTAAAAAGACATCTGAATTTTCTTTGAATGCTTTCATTAACCTGTTTCTCCTTTGATATCAGACATGAAAATGTAGTGGTAGGATTTCAAATATATAAGTATTATATGAAGAGAGAGGAGATATTTCTCTTATACATGTTTGCTGACTATAAAGCAAATTACTTTTGAAACTTGGAATGCATTATTATTACAGAAACAATGTTATTAATGGTGGCTAGAGTATGAGGCTAGCTCAATATCAGTATATTCCACTCAAAGCTGAATATCTGGTTTGGCCATAAAAAATAGTGTAAAGTAGCACTATTATAATCCAAGTATTTAAATAAGATAGAAAAATTTCCATTTCAGTTCATAAAGCTCTGGCCTTTTTTCTCCTTATGCCAGTATCTCCCTAACCTTATATATGTTTGTTGACCTTACAGAGCATTAAAGATTTGTCTTTTTCTGCATTAAAAAAGGAGAAAAGAAAGGTGAATGTGAGCTGATGCTGATATTACTGTATAAGCATTAGGTGAAAGAAATCACACAGGGCCTTAAGATAATGTACACACTCATTGCAAAGAACTTGCTGGTATTGTTTACTTTATTCTGGGAGGTAAATACTTGGGAAATAAGTAAGAAAAGTATGTCAAAAAGTGTCTTACCCTCTTCAGGGGAAGAATGAAGGTGGTGGAGATATTTAGGGAAATAACAGTTGGCACTAATATCCTGCATGTATTCCATGATGGGGTTTTAGGACATGTGTGTGCACGTGAACATGCATTCATGCATGATAGAAAGTAGAAATATATAGGAAAATTAAATAGACTCAGCTGTAGGACATTGAAATTACATTTGACGCAGAAAAGATGTCTTAAAGGAAGTTGAAAACAGGAAAGGAGACCAAAAAAGAGTTGTAAGGCTAGAGATGTGGATGGAAGGAGATCTGTAGAGAAAGATTTGAGACTTGAAAACAATGTGTAGTTGGAGTTGGAGAGAATATAAAAAGGAAAGAAAGGAAGATTGCCAAATTCTAGGCTTGGGAATACCTAGAATTCAGGAGCAACAAGAAAATGGAAAAGGTGAGGAAATGAGAAGACCTAGTGTCTTGCAAGTAGCAAGAAAGATCAAAGAAAATACAAGTTGAGAGAAACTGGTTGGTGAAGTGGAGTCAGTCAGTGACCGCTAAGGACTGTGTTGCTAGACCGCAGTGGGAGGGAAACAGTCAGGGTGAGGGTGAGGAGCATATCTTTGTGGTCTAGTGGAGGTTCCTGGCAAAGAGTATGGACAGAGGGACACTGGCTGCCAGTTCATATGACACTTACCATGGACTGGTTCTTCCGTCTTTGCGCAACCCCTTGTCAGACCTGTTTACTATAAAACAGGCTCATTCCTAGTTCCTTTCTCTCAGAGCCCTAGAGTTAGTGGGCAGACTGCAGGGCACCCCAGGATTCTCAAACTTGCCTGCTCTCAATGGGTGCTGCCATCCACCACATAAAGACAAAAAGTACTTTTAGGGCCTCCCTGGCGGTGCAGCAGTTAAGCGCTGCGCTGTGGAGCTGTTGGCAGCAGTGATGGGAGTTTGACGCCCAGCCGGGGAGAATCCCACATGGTGCGGCAGACCTCTCCTGCCTCGCCCGCTGCTCCCCTCAGCAGTGTATTTCTGATCTGCCTGTTCTGCTCCCCGCCCTGTTCCTGGTGAACCCTCTCGCCGCCCCACACCTCTGGCCTGTACTCCAGCTTGTATGTATAAATAAATAAAAATTAAAAAAAAGTACTTTTAGTGTATAAGACCTTCAATAAAAAAAGAACTTTAAGACAATTAGCGTGCAATTGAGAGAAGAAAAAGAATATAGTTAAAATAGTTACCCCATGAAATACCCAGAGTTACCCATCCCCCTGTGGGTGAATGCCTAGCCAAATATGGTTGACCCAAAGCAGGGACACTGATGCCTCAAAGCCTGCCATGAGTCTAAGGCATCTTCTTGTGGGGACCCATAGGAAGGGGTAGAAGGGACCACCAAGACCGAAGGAAAAGAGCAAAATAAAAATCAGGATGAAGGCTGCCATTGTCAGTCTCCCTGTGGGTTGTTCGCCCACATCATCTCTGTCTCTTCTAAGTGTCTCCTTCATGTCCCCCAAGTCCCTGTTCAAGACCAAGAAGCAAGTGCGGCTTCTTCACAGGTCTCTCTGCTCCAGGTATGTCCTTTAGTCTCCTTCTAGCCTTCCCAGGTTTGTTTTCCCTCTCACTGCTCTGCTCTACCCTTCTGTGGGTGGTGCAGGGATGCTGCACCCTCTCCTTTCTCCACCATTACACTAGGACTAGCGGACAGTAGTAAGCCAGTCAGGTCACATAACTCCCAGGTCCAGGATGACTGAAGGTAAGTCAAGACTGGCATAGTGGCCCAAGGCAGGTGATAAAAGTTTTCATCTGGAAGCGCCACCTGCTGCTCTGGAGATCACGTGGGCTTCTGGCGACTCTTCCCCTACACAGACTGCTTTGCTTTCAGTGTTTCTGTTTATTGCTTTGTAATTGTACTTATCAATATGCAACCTCCGTCCCACCCCTACCCCAAATTAGTCTTTACTTCTTTCCTTTTGTGAAAGTAATATTTGACTGTGTGTGTGTGTGTGTTTTAAAGGAAAGTTTTAGCCAACTATGTGGCTTATAAAAATTTAGTATGCTCTTCAGGAAATTTGAAGCAATTTTTATAAAGTGCAATGAGAGTTATGGTATTGGAAGTTGTGGAGTAAGTGTGGAAGAAATATTTGTTGAAATGTGAATCTCTTTCAAACCACATATACACACATACACAAATATATTTGATCACCTACCACTAATAGTAAGCAGCATACATGTGCACTTGACACTTTAACCTCTGTTCCTGGAAGGACTGCTTCTAACGTAGATTTCAGCTAGGTCATTTCACATGAAGCCAAGGAAATGTGGGCAACTCAGAGAGGGTCCTCAATTGTGAAGAATGACTTTCATTTTGATAAGCTGTGTAGCCATTTC
The DNA here is from genome assembly GCA_004024925.1 of Scalopus aquaticus. Lineage (NCBI taxonomy): Eukaryota > Metazoa > Chordata > Mammalia > Eulipotyphla > Talpidae > Scalopus > Scalopus aquaticus. Next base: position 49,024 of record PVIJ01000603.1, on the reverse strand, counting down.
CATAACAAGAGAACATTTTCTGAAAATTAACTGAAAACATGGTGCGTATGGAATCACCCTTGGCATTTTTGTAAAAGTCTTGGTTCTTTGGTTCTTCATTGTTAACAAGAACAATAAACAAATAGAACACATGCTCTGAGGTAGTTTACTTGTATTTTGGAAAGCAGAACAAAAAATAGCATGCATATTCTTGTACCTGACAAAAAAACCCCAAAGCTTTGCTTATTTCTGCCCAGGCTAGTGGATAAAATTTATACCAGTGACAAATATCAGGGAATTAAAATAATGCATTTCTGTTGAGAAAATAACAGGTTTTGCCTGCTTGTCTTTCGAGGTAGTCATCTTGGGTTTGTTTGTTTTTTATGGTAACACTTGTTTCACTTTTCCTACTTTTTCCAAATTTATGGATTTAGTATAAAAGTAAGGTGGTTGTATGGTTGTATGGACCCTAGCATCTTGTCCTGTGCTGCTTTTTGTTTTGTTCTATTTCTGAGTTATTTGACTATGTTCTTGCATACAAGTCATGCCCAAGTTTAGTTTCTGAACTTCCAATCTCTTATACAAAGGTCAGTTGATTCTTTGGCTCTTTCTTGCTTTTTCTGTTGTTTATGGGGCCAGACAAGGAGGTGTCCCTTAGAATCCTTCCCTGCTGGGGATACTCTGCTGTGTTTATCATTAACCCAGGAGCACTGTCCTTTTATGATGTCAAAGGGTGGGAAGCTGAAGTTATTGTGATACTGGCCACCAGAAAAGAGAAAAAGCCTCTCTGTTTGGACTCTTCAAACAAGTGAGACCATTTTATGGGAGAATGAAGGGAGCCCCGTTTACCCTGGGCCTGCATTGTTGCCTTTGCTAGATCCCCAGCAAACATCTAACAGATGGATGACTCAGTGAAAATAAAAATTGAGGTCAAGCACTTTGGAGGTCAAGCACTTGTCAATTAGAAGTGACTCATCTAGTCGTTAATATAGGTCAAGTGAAAGGCCTTTACGCCTTATAGGCTAAAAGTTTTCTACAGTGAACATTGATTATTTTTGCAATCAGACAAAAACAAAGAGAAGAAAATAAACAGAGCACTGGTAAAAAAAAAAAAGAGCTCTAATTGCTTTTTTAAGGATGGCATTAATTTTCTTCATGACACATTTCTTTAATGTTTTTCTCATTTGCAGCAAGCAATGTTTTAACAGTGCCCAATACACATACTCATATACTCGGTGCATCACTGATAAAAACATTAAGTCAACAAACATTTACTGAGCACTTATTACATAGCAGGGAGCTTGCTAGTCGCTGTGGGAGATTTATGGATAAATAATACATGAGTCAGGTCCTCAAGGAACTAACTTATGATGCAGGTGGGACCAAAGCCATAATTGTTACTAATGAGTGGTAGCTTTTCAGGGCAGACTCTTTCTTACAAGCAAGTTACATGCTTTGCCCCTATAAAAAACTTATCCAAAGGCATAAGGCACATCTCTGACATTTTTTTAATTAAACTTTTTGCTCTGGGAAAAATGTAGATTTGCATGCAGTTGGAAGAAATAAGACAGAGTGTTCCCATGTATGCCTTACTTAGTTTCCCCAATGTTTATATACTATAAAAGTCTAGTATGACATTACAGCTGGATCTTGGCATTGGTCTAGTTAAGATATAGAATATTTTTCTCTCATCAATAACCCCTGGGAACCACTAATCATTTCTCTATTTCTAAAAATTGGTCATTTCAAGAATGCTATATATATAAAGACCTATAGGATATAAACTTTTAAATTATTTTTCACTCAATGCAACTTTCCAGGATTCCAACCAGATGGTTGTTTTTATCTATGTGTTGTTGTCCTTATTGCTGAGTTGTATGCCATAGTATAGGTGTATCAGTTTATTTAACCATTTCTTTCCAGTTTGGGGCTTCTTTGCATCCATTTGCTGTACACATTTCTGTAAATTGTGTGAACGTGACTTTTCATTCCTAGAGTAAATGTCCAGAAGTGCAATGGCTAGGCAGTATGGTCATTTATATTTAGATTTTCTTTATTTTTTAAAGAAACTACCAAAGTGTTTTCCAAAATGACTCCACCATTTTATATTCTCACATGCAGTGAGTGAGCAATCCAGTTTCTCCACACCCTCGCCAGCATTTGGTTACCATTTTTTATTTCAGCCACTCTGATAGGTATTTAGTGAAAGTTCATTGTGACTTAACTTTGCATTTCCCTAATGGCAAATTATTTAGAGCATCTTTCATGTGCTTGTTAGGTATACTATGTGTAAAATCCCTCTCTCTCTTTTTTCAAATATTTATTTATGCATACAAAGCTAGGGTATAGGCCAGAGGTGGCGGTGGGGGGGGCAGGTTGAGAGGATTCACCAGAGACAGAGTGGGGAGAAGAACAGGTGGATCCACTGAAGTACACTGCTGAGGGGCACAGCGGGCGAGGCAGGTGAGGTCTGCTGCGCCATGTGGGAAGCTCCCTGGCCACAGATAAAACTCCTGCTGCAGTGGCTGCTGATAGCTTCATAGGCTGAGACTTAACCCCTTGTGCCACCAGGGAGGCCCTTAAATACCTCTTCATACCTTTTGTTCATCTTCTAATTGAACTGTTTTTTGGTTTTTTAACAATTGAATTTGAAAGTCCAATATTCTAGATACTAGGTTTTTTGTCAGATATTTGGCTTGAAAATATTTTCTCCAAGTATTCTGTGTGTTATTTTCATCCTCTTGGGAAGATCTTAGTGAAGTTTTTATGTTGAAGTCCAGTTTATATTTTTTATTTTTATGTATCATGCCTTTAGTGTCAAGCCATGAAAGCTTTGACTAACCCAAAACCCTGAAGATTGTCTTCTGTGTTCGTTTCTTTAAAAAAATTCTATAGTTTTGTCTTTTACATCTAAGTCCATGATTAATTTTTCAGTTATTTTATGTCCAAGGTGTGGACATAAGTCATGGTTCAATATTTTTGTCCAGAGGTGTCTAAATGACCAAATATCATTTGTCAAAGGACTATTCCATTAGCTTCCCAGTGTTGTCATAAACTATGACCATGAACTTGGTATTTTAAATAATTGAGATATATTCTCTCATATTTTTAGAGGTCAAACGTCTGATATTAATGTCAGAAGGGGGCTTCCCTGGTGGCACAGTGGTTGAACGCTGCGCTGTGGAGCTGTCGGCAGTGCGCTATGTGAACTCGATGCACAGCCGGGGAGAATCCCACATGGTGTGGCAGACCTCTCCTACCTCGCCTCAGCAGTGTATTTCTGATCTGCCTGTCCTGCTCCCCACTCTGTCTCTGGTGAGCCCTCTCGCCACCCCATGCCTCTGGACTGTACCCCAGCTTGTATGTTAAAAAAAAAAATAATGTCAGAAGGGCCACAGTCCCTCCAAAGGCTCTAGTGGAGAATCTTTCCTTGCCTCTTCCAGTTTTGAGAGGTTGCTGTCACTACTAACCAATAGGAGACATAGAGATGAAGAAATGTTTTCCATCGCAGGTGAAGGGCAGACCTGGGCACACCAAACAAACATTTGCTCTAACGAACACAATAGATCCTAGATCCTACCAGCGGCAGGTCTGGGCTGCTCATTTCTTGCCTTCCTCAATCAAAGTTGGTTCAGGGCCTGGGGCCTGCTGGGCCTGCTGATGCCAACCTCAGTTATAACAGCTGAGCTTAGTTCCAGCTAAGTTGCAGAGAAAAAACTATCCTATTTTGCATATTAAGATCTAAGATATGGACTATTGTTAATTCCTGGAGATTTCAAGGTAACCTGCTTGCAAGTGAAATTTCAGGGGAGAGATGGGAGTGATTTATGGTGACATCTATTAAGCTTTTATAGAACATAATACATGTGTTCTTGCTTCTACTGTAAAATTAATTGTTGCTAATTAGTTAGGGCTGCCAGCTCACTTGTGTGTGCCAGTCTGTCATACTCCCTTCTCCTGATCCTGTTAATTAGATTTCCTGAGTTTTATCCTATCCTAGTGTCCTGTAGCTTTCCTCCCACACTACATTTCTCATTTAAACAATCAAGCCTGTTCCCCCTTCCCCTTCAGTTGGTTTTTGGATAGAGGCTTAACTTTCGGGCTGTAGAAGTCCTTGTGAATAGCCTAATGATGTCAGGTAATGCAAATCATTTCTCACACACCATCAGGCATTATGTTACAGCATTTGACCCAAAATAAACATCTGTCTTTCTGAAGTTCTTTTCATTGAGTACAGAATTCCTGGGAAAGAATACCATTAAGCTGTCAGGTATTTGGTTTAGGTTATCAGCTTCTGGGTTGCCAGAGTCTAGGATGGAGGTCCTCCTGCTGGAATGATATCCCGTGCTTGTGTGTAGTTGTAGGAGCTCCCACATGGGCTGCTCCTAGCCCCAGTGACAGATGCCTGGTATAGAGCATTGTCATTGGTGCAAAGGGAGATGCTTTGAGGTACCCAAGTATCAAGTGTGTCCTCAGCCTGGAAGCTCTGGGAGGGCTCCTGCATTCTTGCCTAGGGAGTGCTGTTTGTATAATTGCTGTTGACGTTTCCACAGGAATAAGAGGTAAATTCTGTTGGATTTCTGGAGAGTAGATAGCCTGCTTCATCCAACCAGTGTGAATCTAAGGGTGATGGTCGCATGAAGTTATTATCACAAAAATGACAATAAAAAGAAAAGATTTTTTCTAAATACAATTCTGCCCCCAGTGAGACTTATGTTCTGCTCAGTAAGTCAACAAAATAGTCAAAGGGGGAGAGAAGAAAAATCCATGTACACTGATTGCACGGTGCCTGTCTCTGCCCGCCTCTTGTGAGGTGGCTCATTTCACACGTCCCCATGACAGAGTAATGTGACTCCATTGACTGGCAAGCAGCTATCGGTGGCCCATGTGAGTTGTCTGCTGTGTGTGTGTATGTGTGTGATGCCCACACACTGAAATGAAAAAGGAAAGCATGACAGAGCTATTGAAGTTTAAAGGGAAAATATGTCTTTATTAAAATTTAGTTATGAAATTGAACACTGTTTAGCTGCATTCAAATCAAGTCCGCAAACCCACCTGACAAGCAAAGGAAGGGAAATGATGTCAACCCTTAACTTTTTTTACCCTGGAGCAGGACTTCAGATAATAGGTGTTAGAAAGGCAGAAGCAAGCACTGAGACTTCTACTGTATCAAGCAATCCAGTAGTGAGATCCCGGTTCTCCCTTCCGCAGGGCTGTATTTGTCCATGACCTCCTGCTTCCTTGCCTCCTCCCTCTTCTCTCCTTCACACTTGGGACATCTTTGCATCTGCTTCTGCTCCTCATCCTCCCGGTATCTCCTTGGAACTATCATTGTCCTTTGAATAGTGGCATTTGATAAGCTCTTCTCACACTAGATGTAAAGCTCGTATGACATTATTAATGAATTGGTGTTTGTGCATGTGTTGAATCTGAGAAGCCTTTTTGGATGAAAGACCAAGAGATGATATAAGGGGCCTTTTAGACTAATTTTTGTGGTTTTTAATGAACTCTTTGCTTTGGCAGGCCCAGATCACTTAATTTGGCAGCATGATTAAGGGGAAACATGATTGGGAAGTCATTCATGTTTCTGAGAGTGGAGTATGTGGGATACAGTAGCTGAGTGAATAATATCTTGCTTGGGCTTTCAAATAATATTAGAATTTTTAGTTGGCATTTTTTTCCCTTGCTATTGCTATAAACAGGTCTTCACAACAACTGTGCTTTTATTAATGCAACAATCTCCTCACTACTCTCTTCTTCTGGGTGTATGGAGTATAATGTGCATATTCCAGGCAATATACTACTTATATAATGCATCCCATTATTTAGGAACCTACAGTAAGTTCCATCTGCTTTTAATATCAAATCAATCTAGACCCCCTCATCTAACCTTCAATCTCTCTATGATCTGGTTCTATTTACCGATGGCAACTTCTATTAAAATTACATTCCCATCTCCATTCACATTCTAGAGGAACCAGAGAGGTCCTACTCCCACCACCCTGCCCATATGCCTATTTCTTTTCCTTAGCGAAGATCCCCATTTCACCTTCACCTACTCAATGATTACCATTCTTCAGAGTTCAACCCAGAACTTGTATATTTGTTGTTTTTTAAAATCTATGAACCCTTTCCTAGAGTAACCATAGCTTCCCTTCTTGAATTCATACTCCTGCAGGAGACAAATGTTTGGCACTCTTCTTGCATTAGCTTTCATTATAGTGTCTTAACAAGTTCTCACCAGAATGAACTTTTCATTTTCTTGATTCTTTGTCTCCAGAGTGCTTCCTCTATCTGGTATAAAGAACATTGAACTTAACATCAAAAGGCTACATTGTCATTAACTAGCTGTGCAGTCTTGAACAAGCCTTTCGATTTCTCTGAGCCTCTGCTTCCTTAGCTGTAAAATGGAAGTCAGGAAATTTCCAAAGCCTATTTCAAAGAGTTGTTTTAATGCTCAAATAAAATGACATGTGAGAGTACTGCATGTGCCTAAAAGAATTCTGAGAATAGAACACCCCGTTGTTGTTACAGTTGTCTAATGTTTAATGGTGTTTATGCAATGTTGAATTGAACCACTAAAATGTATCTGTAAGACACTGTTTAAGCTTTAGTGCCAATGGCTTCAGAGCAGTGGCCACACCATCTAACATTCATAGTACATTTTATTTTTGAGAGTGCCTTTTCCTTAGAATACCAGTTTGTTCTTACTAGGATACAAGGGTCAGGTATTTTTATTCCCACTTTATAGCTAGAAAAAAGAAATCAAAGGTGAACAGATACATTAAATGAATGAGCTGAGTCTTCCTTTCTGCTTCTTAATCTTGCTGCAAATTGCCATCACCACCTTTGCCCCTGCCTTTGGGCACTTTCCTCCTTATTCCTTGCTTTTCTTCCTCAAAGGGCACTTTCCTCCTTTATTTTCGTAGATTCTTGTGTAGTAGGGTAATTTCATCTTGGCTGATAAAGCCCTCACTCCTGCTCATTTCATAATCATGTGCGCATTCATAAGATGGAGGGACAAAATACAAGGATCTGTTGCTATTCCTCACAATGTTGGTGCACTCAAATACTCTCAGGTGGAAACTCCTGATCAGGGTATGACTTGAGCCTGACATTGGGCCCTTATTACCTAGTTCAGGCCCTCCCTGAAGAGTTCAACCCTCCTGAACAAAAAAGGAAAAGGTAATCCCTGAGCTTTGTCCACCCAGATCCCAGGTGGGCCCATGAGGCAGGGCTGGACATCTTTTAGCCACACCCACAGGGAGAAGTTGCCACAGTCAGTTACTTCCTCCACTGTCAGCACACTGCACACTTTAACATCGCTTATTATTGAATTATTTTGTTTAATGTAACTTACTTTGAATATTTGCTGCTATTTTTAAAACTCTAGATCATAACAATAGTAATTGCAATGGTTCATATTAACATATAAGAATAGAATTTTCAACTTGCTAAACCCAGCAAAAGTTGTTCCCCTTTTTATTTTTTAGATTTGTATGTTTATTTTTTATGCATACAAGAACTAGGGTATAGGCCAGAGGTGTGTGTTGGGAAGTGAGAAGATTCACTAGAGACAGAGTGGGGAGCAGAATAGGCAGATTGAAATACACTGCTGAGGGGAGGAGCAGGCAAGATAGGAGAGATCTGCTACGCCATGTGAGAAGCTCCCTGGCTAGGGATAGCTTCATAGGCTGAGACTGAACCCCTTGCACTACCAGGGAGGCCCATTGTTCCCCTATTAATAGCAACATTGGAACTCTCCCAAGAGAAGGCATTTTTCCTCAGAAACTTCATGAGAAAAACCAGTCAACTCAGAGCCATATTTGTCTGACCATCTATTATAGCCCTGACCGGACCCCGAAGTCCACTGAGTAGAAGGGAGTCTCTCCTTGTAAAACAATATGAGTAGGTAAGTGTGACTTAGTTGTGTAGTTTTTATAACTATTCTCCAAAAGCTGAGTCTGCAGCACTGGATCTGTTCCAGCTGAAGGAAACACCCCCAAACCAGCACTTAGGGTTAGACAGAGAGAGAGAGGAACCCGAGCTCCGTGACATCCACCTTATAAATCTGCTCTCAGCTCATAAACTGTCTACAATGCTTCTTGACACGAGTTCACACCCAAGGTTTTGCAACTCATCAAAAATGGAAAGAGTAAATAGGCAGAGAACAAAAGAGATAAATCTGGTAGCTATAAAGAAAGGGTTATTTGACTTCTGGGGACAAGCTATCATAATATTACACTGAGTTCATGCAGATTTTATTTTCCCTGCCATCCCTTTTCTTACGTTTTAGAGCTATGTGATTGGGTTTGGCTGATACATATTTATAATGAGAAGGATTGGGGTATAATGAAAATGGCATTGGATTTGAGGGCAAGCAAATGGGTTTTAGGTCCTGGCTCAGCTCTAAGAAATGAATGCTTTTATTTTGCCTTGCTGTCCTCATTTATAAAACGAATCGGTTGTTTAAGATCCTCAAGTACCCTGTTTGAGTCTTGGAGAACATTCCATCTGCTGTGGAGACTTGAGCACAGAAAAGAAGTTCAATTAGATGGGTGAACTGAGCGTTTCTATTTGCTTCTGATCCATAATTGTGACATGAAGGAGAGATGGAAATTCCTAATGGATGTGAGTTTTCAGCAGTTTTTTAGGTGCGAGATTGTACGCAGCTGCCATGTTGATGCATGAAAAAAAAAGTGCTCAGCTCCAAATATGCTGAAGGGGGAGGGACCACCCTGTCTGGTAGAACCTGGAATGGTGGCAGGCATGGGGCCAACAAGCACAGCAGGCACAACAGATGGATGGAGCAGGAGAGGGCTACAAGCTCAGGGAAGGGACAGTTGCCTTAGTGGTACGTGCCCCCACCTTCAATCTGGCAAAGAATCACATAGTCCATTATTTGTCCTCGGACGGGGCTCATTCCCTGAAATTACTTGAGTGTGTTAATACTATTTATAAGGTCCAGCAACATATTCTTATATTTTATCCCTCAACTTTGTGAACATGCATTTGATGGTAATGAAATAAATAGTGAGATCTTTACACTCCCACATGAAACCACCCTTGCTTACAAGAACCTATGAAAGTAAAAGGGGAAAGTGTGCCCTGAGAAAGAAACATGAGAAAGAAGGAGGAAAGTGTCCCATAGGCAAGCCCCAGGGTGGTGGTGGGGGAAGCAGTAAGTGAAATCATAGAGGTTCTTGTTTACAAAGTTGCCATTTAGTGATAAATTAGGTTGAACCATATAAAATAACTGATAATTGTTTAGTTTTGGCCTGCGAAAATAGAAATCTCTTTTAGCTCAACCTAAATAGTTCCCAGATGTTGATTTTAATGCACACAGGTCTTAACATGAAGGCCCAGGGTCTGATCAAGTCAGTAACATCTTGGTGTTCTGGAAATGTCATAATTTATTATGTCTGACAAAGTCCTTCCTTCCAACCAATATTTCAAACCCTGCTCAACTAACAAGGGACAACTCAAAGGATCGGTCCTCCAGTTCCAAACCCTACACTCAAATGGCTGGCTTTCTCTTCTGAACACCCTTAGTGGCATAGTTTTTACATCCATCATGGCATTTTTATAACAATTTTAATATATTCTTTTAATTGTGGTAACTAATTTGAAAGGAAACCTGCACCCCTATGTTTATTACAGCACTATTTACAATAGCCAAGATATGGAAACAACCTGAATGCCCCAAACAGATGAGAGGATAAAGAAGAGGTGGTGCTTACACACAATGGAATATTACATCATGGCAATTTTTATGTTCTGCCTTTCGCAAGAGTTCTGTTATCTCATCTCGATATTTGACTGTCTTTCCTTTGGGAGGGGAGAAGGTTTATATTTTACTGGGAGAGACTGCATAGGCTTTGAAGTCACCCCTACATATTCTTGTCCACTTTCCAGCTATGTGGTTTTAAACAAATTATTTAACATCTCCAAGACTCAGTTACACCATTTCCAAAATAGAGACAGTGATGCCTTCCCCTAGGTCCATCAGGAGATGTGAATATGAACGCACGTACAATGCTTAACGCAATGCCTGGCACATAGTATGTGTGCAGGTGATGACCGCCGGCTTCTTCTTTCCTTATTCATCTTTGAAACTCCCACAGCACCAAACACATTCTTTTCACTTGGATACTTCCATAGTGAAATGAGAGGGGGAAAAACAACTATGTTGGATTGAAAGTTGCTCTAAGCATTGTGAATTCTTTAAGGAAAATAAACCTTAACATTACCTTTTAAAAAAAGAATTCTCAAATAAGCAGTTAGAGAGGAAATGTCATAGGATTCTGCTTTGTATATTAATTGAACAGAAAGCCATCTATAGAAGGAAAATGTTTGGGGTGTACCCCAAAATCTCGCCTAGGACCTTCCATCTTTCAGACATTGGCCATGTATCATTGATGATGAGTTCTACCGAGTGTCTGCATTTTTTGTAGAATTGGAGCAGAGGCTACAGCTGAGGAAAGCAGCCTGGGAGTTCTGGCATCGGATTCTGGGTCTTCAAAAATGTCCACAGGTTTCCCACTGCTTATGAGACAAAGTGCTTGCCCCTTTCTCTGCGTTCAGAACTTTCTCATGAAGACTCGAATCTGCTCCACTAGCGCTGGCTCAGTGACAGGCTTTCCTGAGCAGCCCACTCGCAGAGCTCTCTGCCTAGCCCTCTTATGGCCTCCATCACGTTTTGGTTGCATTATTGTTCCATTTGCTTCTCTTGTACATCTCCCTGCCCCTGCACTAGAGTGTACACACAGAGAATAAACCCTGGTTTATGTCAGGATAAACTGTTCAAAATGAAGCCAGGTCAGGGAAACTCATCATTTTTCACTGGTGTGGCTTCTGAAGTATCCCCACCAAAAACAAAAGGCATTTTCACAATGTGAGCGCTCATGTAGAGTATGTCTTCAAAGGCCAAAGACTTGAAGAAGGCAGCTGGGAGAACATAATGGCTACTGGTTTACCGAAGGAAGGAAAGATCCCATGAGCAGGGTGCAGAAGTAGAAGCTCCCAAATAATAAAACAGACAACAGGATGCTCCCAAATGAAGCTGTATATACATAAGTTGGGAGGGGGACTTGGGTGTTAAAGGGATATTTTCTACCCTTGGGAGCAGGACGAACTTCAGGGCTCAGGGACTCAGGGATACAGGGTCGGCGAGGTAAGCAATTAAGACTGTCTGGCCCACCTGCCAGAATTTTGTATGATCACTCTGCATAATTATTCCTGAAAATACAAACATTGCTGGGGCTGACTGACAAGTATTATTTCAGCAGGGAGGCTGTCAGGGCAAATCAATCCAATTCTACCACATGCCAGTGTGTAGAACAGATATAATTTTGGCTGTTAGGGGCTGTCAAAGCGAAGGATGTGCCGTATGTGTATTTTGAAGTGTTCCCTTCAGTCTAACAGGCTGAAAGATTTCTGGGGCTTTCCCCCTTCCTGAGTTGTTTTCTACAAGAAGTTTTGGGAATTTAACTTCAAATAACTTGATTGCTTTTATCTACTGTAATGTTCCAGCTAATTAAACTCTGCCCCTGGCGCCCCCATAGCTGCTCTGCTCTCATTCAGCATGGGGAGTAGTAAAATTTAATTTAGTAGGAAAGGTTCATTTGCTGCCATTTGGATGTTGTATGTGGCATTCAAGTAGGTGCCCGGAGTCTCCCGGGGGCACACAGCCACCTGGCAAGAGTCTCTCTTGTCCATATTGGGCCCAGCTCAGGGCTTAGCCCCAAGGCTCTACGCGCTTGTGCTCTGTGGGCCCCTTGGCAATTTCTGAAAGTGCTGGCTGTTCTGTCAGTGGCCTAAAGTTGAAATGAGCATCAGAGTTGAAGTCCTCGGGCCTTAAAATGTTTCCTCTGTGTCAGGATTTTTCTCTACCCTCCACCCCACTGACCGCCCCCCCATACCTTCCCCAGAAATCTCTCTTTCCCTCTAGTCATCACCCCTCCCTACCTCCCCTCTCTCCCAACCTTCTTTTTGTTTTACCTGCCTTGTTTTTAAATGTTCATAGTAGTATTTATTTTTCTTCTTCCATACAAATCAGCTTATTCTCTCTCTCTCTCTCTCTCTCCCCCCCCATATATATATATATATATATATATATATGTAATATGTGTGTGTATTTTTTTTTGGTCTAGAATGGTACCTAACATACAGAGTACACAGAGTAGATACTCAAATATCTAATAAATGAAAAAATATTCTTTATATTATTTTTCCTAATAATAAATCTGTTATTTACCCGATACCTTACCTAATAATAATATATTACTCTATACCTTATATAGTTATTATTTTATTTTTTAATTGAAGTACCTATTTAATTTCTTAATCTCTAAATCTCTTAAATTATAACCATAAATTGCTCCCACAAAATCTCCCCAGCTCCATCCCCTATAGTCATTGTGCTCTCTAGACCTCTTGTCTGCCTCATCTCCACCCCTGTTCTTTCCCAGCCTCCTCCAAGTGAAGTCTCCATTCCCCACCTCCATTTCTTCCCTCCTCAGTTACTGCTTTTCCCTGGAAGTCTGACAACAACTTCCCTCAGGCCCATTGCCTCCTGCCTTGTTCCTCTTGGCCTTGTTCTACAGCTTGCTCTTCTCTGTCTCTCCCTGAAAACTTCCGAGGATTAATCCTTGGTGACATCCTCTGTTCTTTTGGGTTCATGGACTTGACCTCAGCTTTCCTGGGGTCATTCACTGTGAGCTATGTGCATTCGACAGACTGGAGAAGAAAGATGGATGAGGAAGGGCGGAGCCCACCCTCAGCCGAGCTCGGGCCTCTGTAAGTTAGTCCCGCTGCTTCTGGCTGCTCTGCCTCCAACTCTACTGCTGCCAGAGTAATCTAATGATTTATCCTTCAGACGCATCCCCCATGCTCAAATAGCTCTGCACAGGGCTCATGGACTCACGGTCTGTGGGATGTATGTGCTGAAGCAGACCCAACCTACCACGTAGCCAAAGTCCTTCATTTATGGATGAAGAAATGGAGTCAAGGAGCAAGAAGCCCGTACTGAGTAGTGCCTGGACTTGTTTAAATTACTTAGTGAGATGTTCAAGGAGTTCCATGAGCCAGTTCACCCTTCATTTATACCACATTGCCTACTCTTTCTCTTCAGGGAGAAACCAGGATAAATCACTATTTCTTAAACACATGATGAGCTTTTCCTCCTCATCCATAGTTTTTCTTCCCCCACCCTAAATGTCCTCCTTCCCACCATTCTTATCTCTCATCTGTTTTTACATGTTCATGTTATTATTTATTCATAAAATAGTTTTGATTGCCTAATCCTAATACGTTCTAGGTCCAACAGTGGGTATGGGAAATTACATCCATTTTTCAACTTTATCTCCAAAGCATTCTTGAGAATGTCCACAGACTTTGATTTTTATGCTATTATGATAAAAGTGTGGACTCCCAATACAATATTTTGGCTGAAGGTGGCTTTTGTGTGGTACATTTATCTCTTATTGAGCTTTTCCAGGAGAAATATTTCTTAGGAAACCTACTGCTTACTTGAGAATAAGTATTGAGGACACTGATATTCTGTGTAAAATCTGTGTAAAATATATTGCTTTGAAACATAAATGCCATAAAGAATCTTTTTACTTATGGGAGTCAACATTTTGTAAATTCTTACTTCCTCTTTGGCTTCTGCTGCCAGGAAGCTCAGAGAGACAATTTTTGACTGAATTTTAATAACCATGTGGAAACAAAGATTCCGCACCTTTGCATTTCTATTCCACACTTCGTTGTGACCTCCTATGTCATTTTCCCTTACTTATTCTAAGGTCTTGTTTTTCCTTGCATGGTCATGTAAAGTACTGAAAATCTTTTGTGAATGAATCAAAGGTACAAGGAAGAGGTATGGTGTGTTTTTCTGCACCTGTGGGTTGTGAGTTCTTTAAACACAGAGATGATTTTACTCATTCTTTTTCTGGACCGTAGAAAAATGCCTCATTCATTGCAAATGTTTAATAAAGGTTTCTTGAACTAAACTGATAAATGTAATCCCATGACTCCCAATGTGGAAAAGTAAAGCTCATATATATACATTCTCTTTTGCTTTTTATTTTAAAGAAGACCAAGGAAAGGTAGAATGTTAAAGTGTAAGAAATTCAGACACACCCTGTTATCAATTGTACAACTTTGTATGAGCTGTTTAGAGCATCTGACCTTCTTCTTTTTACCGTTTTCTGAAGATGGAAATAAGAATACTCTACTGGATTGATATAAATAATGATAACCTTTGTGATCCTTTCAGCACATTTTCTGGTCCATAATAGCAATTAGCACATGTTAGGTCCTCACTTCTCTCCCTATTTCCTCTTTTTTTTTTTTTTTTTTTTTTTGGAAATAGCACTTAGAAAGGGATAAGTAAGTAGATCGTTCTGCGACCACAACTAAGTCAATTAATTGTGGTATTGTCTGTAAAATAAATGTGACTATTGACCTCATTCAGAAGGCAATGAAAACTAATTGGTGGTAATGTACATTGGTGTTTTTTGCTGGAAAGTGCTTAAGAATGGCTCAGTATTGTTACAAATTCTACTTCACCATTAATATTATTTATGAATATTTAGCTTGTCCTAGTCTGTTTTCTGTCTGTGATCTTAGCTGCATTTATTTTATCTTAATAAAAAGGTAGATGAAATTTAAGACTATAGTTCTTGCCTTTCATGCAGATTTATAAGGTGAATGATTTTATCTGCTTTAATATGTTGTTCATGAAGTAGCTTCTAAGATATTTATTTAAAAATTTTTGTTAATTTAAAATGAAGCTCAAGCACTTTTCAAAGTATTTAACTTGTGCATTCTTTTTGGTCATATTTTAAGTTTATTGGAAGTTTTTTGTTTTTTTTTCATACACACAAGCTGGGGTACAGGCCAGAGGCGTGGGGCGGCGAGAGGGTTCACCAGAGACAGAGCGGGTAGCAGAACAGGCAGATCAGAAATACACTGCTGAGGGGAGCAGCGGGCAAGGCAGGAGAGGTCTGCCGCGCCATGTGGGATTCTCCCTGGCCGGGCGTCGAGCTCACGTCGCTGCTGCCGACAGCTCCACAGCACAGCGCTTAACTGCTGCGCCACCGGGGAGGCCCTATTGGAAGTTTTCTAATGAAATGTTTGGTTCATTGGATGCTTGGGTATTTCAAGCATTTCTAGTAGAAAAGATATTGACTAAATGTAACTATTTTTCACTTTAATGTCAAATAAAACAATAGTTACTTCTTTAAAATAACTGGAACTGTAGCAGGAGAGAGGGAATAGAAGTTGGCAATGGTCATGCAGGCCCTGAGATACCTGGGAATAGCTGTGGATGGCTTGTGTCTGAGAGCGCTGCAGATAAAGTGTGAATGTCAGATGTAAATGTCACTAAATTCAAGTTGTGTTAGGGAAACCGTGGTCACTCCTTTGAGGGACAGGGGCCCTGAGTCCTAACTCCGTCTCCTTATAGCTGTGTGGCGCTGAGGAAGTCACTTCCCTTCTCTGAGCCTCACTCTTTGACTGTCACATGGGATGGAGTGAGTCTCATGATCTGTAAATTCTCTTCCTCTCTCAGTCTCTCCACTTAGGTCTGTAGGGAAACTGAGTTTGCTCCTATATAGAACATTATCGTGTAGGATCTATATAATATCAGGTGTATATATAATATTACTTTTTACCTTCCTGTTCAAAACTTTAAGATATCTTTCCTTTGAACTGCTGACCTCTTAGTACTTGGCCAGTCTTAATGGCTCAGTGAAGATCTGAATTTAAGGTCCGTGCAGTACATATCTGCTGGGCTAAGGGTTTCTATGAAACCCCATTACTGAAGAAATGGGAAAGACACATTTCCTTCAGCATTAAGTCAGTAGAATTATATTTATTTACTTTATTAGTTTTTAGATGTAGTAGTAATGGATATAGACTTGGTGTTGATACTTTATCTGTAGTCCATGTATATATAGAGAGTATTTACTTCTGGGAGATATCGGTATGAGGAATTTGATCTAAACTATCTGAAACTGCAAGTGTCTCTGTAAACTATTGAAGCTACTTTGTGACACAATGCATTTTCCAGTGACTGTAATGTGATAACTAATACAAAACCGGAAATCTACTCAGTTCTGGTACTCATGAAGCGAATGACCAAGGGCACCAAATTTCCACTCTGGAAAATTCCATTAATGACAAATGTCCAGGCACTTTTTAGCCACTCATCTCAGTTACTATTGCTAGCCATCCATTTCTCCCTGATTCTATAGAGTGGATTTATTTGCACAATAATCAAATTACATGCCTTGTTTTGGCTATATCAAGGTACGCAGATCAGTTTGCAGACTACATAGATTTGGTGCTGCATTTTCTACACCACTCAAACCTCTTATTGAAGCTTCCTTTTCTTTTGGCAAGGGGGATTTTAAAAAGAAACTTTTTGCATAAAAATTTTTTTTAAATGTGCACTAGAGTGTATAATGTGCACTAGAGGGCCATTGTTACCTCATAAGCATGATATAAACATAATAAAAAATTAAACATCGATTTGAGTTTTCCTACAAATCTAGGAAACCTGTTATGGTGAAGTTTGGGGGTGTTATTTATTTATTATTATTTAATCAAGTTGGATTTGAAGTGATTTTACTCAAGTCTCCAAATTTGGAAGCAGATAATTTACAGACCTCATGGAAAGGAAGCATGTAAAAACGTTCCAGTCTTACTCCACAGCTGTTTATCATGGAATCCTACAACTCACTGAACTCAGGATATTTTATATAAAATAAGCAACAATATTCATAGGACTCTTCAAATGGTGATATTCAAAGGACTATCTATGTCACATTGAGATAAGGAGCATGTCCAAAATATGAATTGCTTCCTTCTCACTCTCAGAAATAGCTAGAGTAATGCCTTGCAAACAGCCAAACCCAAACTACTTGTGTCTCTACTCTTAGCTGTACTATTGAGAAACTTGAGATAAAGGACAGCCCAGTGTCCCTATAGCTTGGGCAAGTTACTGAACTACTCTATGCCTCCAGCCTTCAAGTGTGCCTCCAGCGGCAGGGTAGGTCGGGGAAATGTGAGCCTAGAGCTCGGTGAAATGTAATTACCAAGATGTCATCAATGAGGGGGTAGAGGTGGTATGGGCTTATGATTCCTTGGACAGATGTTTTAAGACAGCTGGGCTTTAGCAGGAGAGGAGAGATGGTCAGAAATTGGCAAGCTTTGGTCCTGAAGTACCTGGGAATAAGGGATTGAGAAGGCTTGCATCTGAGAAGGCTACAGGGGGAAGCATGAATGTCCTCGGGATAGAGACAAAGTTTTACCAGTGTCAATGAGGTAAAGGGAAGGGTAAGAAGAGATTGGGGATGTATAAAGAACTTCCGAGGGGGTGTGGGCCTGAGGGCCCCATAGAGGAGTTTATGGAGGAGGTAAAGGGATGAGCGCTGACTCAGTCTAAGGCACGTATGAGCAAAGTTGGGCTGAGAGTTCTAATAAGAAGGAATGACTCAAGAAGTTGCTGAGGACTTCCTAAGGTGGATGATGAAACAGGAAGTGAGGCGGGTTAGGATAAGCACTCAGAATTGCTTGGAGGAGAATGGGAAGAAATTATTTTTTAAAAAAGATTTATTTATTTATGCATACAAGAACGGGGGCGCAGGCCAGAGGTGTGGAGTGGTGAGAGGATTCACCAGAGACAGAGTGGGGAGCAGAACAGGCAGATCTACTGAAATGCACTGCTGAAGGGAGCAGCGGCAAGGCAGGAGAGGTCTGCTGTGCCTTGTGTGGGGGTGGGGGGATTGAAATCATACTGCAGTGGCTGCTGATAGTTTCCTATGCTGAGACTTAACCTGTTTTGCCACCAGGGAGGCCCATGGGAAGAAATTCTTGGTTTAATGATTGGATGGTAGCTTATTCTTTCCATTCTTGACATCTCATACAATTGGTCTTCTTTACTGTCTACAAACTCGACAGGGTTGTTGTCAGTTAACTGAAATAATATGACTAAACTGTATTTGTCTGTCATTGTATTATCACCTGACACATTTTTCTACAAATATTTTCGTAACACCAACTGTATGCAGAGCACTTTGAGGCCTTGTCAGGAATGCAAACACAAACACAAAAAACACACAGTTGTTACCTGTGCTGAAGTGACTTGTAGTCTTATAAAAGAGAAATGTGTTCTGTTTAGAAGGACTACATTGGCAAAAGGGCACTATTCACATCACCTAAATCAACAAGGTAAATTAATGTAACATAGTCCTTTTCTTAAAGAGAAGACATGTTTACTTTTTCAAAGTCATCAAAGGAAAATAGGTCTCATCAATTTTAGTTTTGAAGAAGATGAAGTTATGGTTTTCTCTATAGCTTTATAAACTTATTCCCTGCCAACTTTTTCTCTGATTAGAAAATTAATTTTAAAAAGGTATGAGTCAGGTAATAGTTAAATACTTGTCTTGATGTGCTTAGAGAATAAAGTAAATCAAGTGGCAATTTAATTCCCCATGAACATGCAGCAACCACGAAGTACTAGATATGAGCAGTGTAACTAATTCTCTGCAAGAATGGCATTTGTCTCTTTATACATGCTCACTACCTAATAAACACACTTCTCTTATATTCAGGTGTTGCTAGCATAGCCTGGAAGATTAATATACATTCTTATATTCATTAATATTATTACTCATAAAAGACCTTTGGATTTTTATCATTCTTGAGTTCCCAGAGACCTATGGAAGCAGGCGTAGCTCCAACAAACCACATTAATTATCAGTGGAGAAATCCTATTAAAGTAAAACCTTAGTCACCACTTGCATTTATATTGTTGTGTCTAAAGGGAAACTGTCACACATATCCATTAACATAGAATGGATAAGCTAAAGGTGGTGTAGTCCTTCCACAGGATATCATAAAATAGAAAAAGCAAAAGAAATACTAATGTATGCACCTTGCACCTCAATAAAACTCATTCTCAAGGACATTCTTGAAAGATGTAGCTTATGGAAGAATATATGCAGTATGATCTGTAGGTACAAAACCAGGCAGGGCAATAATGTCTGAAATACTGCCATTCAGGGATGAGAACTTCAGAAAAGATGAGTTTCCCTGACCTGAGGAACCCTGTACTCAGGATTCCACATTTGATGTGCAGTTGTGCAGTTGTGTCCTCTAGTGTTTCCTCTTGGGCTTATCCAGACTCTAGCCTGAGTTTTGCTTCACTCTGGTTTCCACCTTGTAGCAAATGGGCTTCAATGAACCCTTAACTGCCTCTGGCCTCGCTCCCAGAAGGGGGCATGGATGAGTGACATGAACCAACTCTGCTCTAGACCAAATGGGGGAAATATTGTTCTTCTCCAGAAGCCTCTCCTTTACTCTTGTCTCTTGGCTTTAGAGGACTGAGAAAAGGGTGAATGAAGCTGGCCTTATCACAGTCTAGATATTTCTATCGGTGAAACTCAACCGTGTCTAACCCATCTCACTAGAGCCTACAACTGGGGTGAGGACAGATCTTTAATCAGCAATGCAGTGCCCTTTGTGTTCTCTAAACCTCAGGAGTCTGAGGCAGTTTAACAAATAAGTAGGGATGCCTTTGTTACTAGACACGTGACTGACAAGCGTATGCAAAGCATCCGGGTTGTAAGAGCTCTGTCATTAACAACCGTTCCTTTTTCATTTCTCCCTTTCCTTGTCTGTGAATTTATCAATGCCATCTTTGAAGCCAAAGGCATAGTCACTACTTTAATTCTATTAACAACAACAACTAGGCTCAGGAAAGCTTAGTACGATGCTTTCCAGACATTTGCGGCAAACCATAGAGATGGGCCCCAAGCTGCTCCTTGGGCTTGTTGTGTGCAGAGGAGAGAACCTGGGCCTGCAAGCTCCAGATGCAGCCCACTGGCTCCCCAACCTCTGCCTTGTCCTCAGTATGTCTGGATTCCAATTCCCTTCTGTTTTTGTCTTACAGTTGTTCAGCACATCAAGCGACATAACATCGTTCTAAAAAGGGAGCTAGGCGAAGGAGCCTTTGGAAAAGTTTTCCTAGCTGAATGCTATAACCTCTATCCTGACCAGGACAAGATATTGGTGGCAGTGAAGGTAAGGGAACACTCCAGAATGTCTCATTATCCTTGGTCGCACTGATGTCTGGAAGTGTTACTTTATTTTATCTTAATTTTTTTTTAATGACCAATTCAGGAACAGATTATATGGGCTACGGTGGATGTGTTCAAATTCACTTAGCTAAATGGTTGGTGGGAAAGCTATTTGAACGTAGAGGTTCTTCTCAGGGGTAACCTACCATCTGTAGGCTGTGAATTGTTGTGAGTCACTCTTCCAAGTAAATGCTAATTAAATTTTGGATGGAGGGCAGTGGGGTCAAACAGAATTCAACCAACTAAACCTTGGAGTCTCCACCAGTTTCCTCATACTGCTTGGCACTTGAGCCATGCTCAGCTGGAGTTTGTATGTGTTTGAGGTTCTGGGAGGGAGGATCATGGACTTCACTTATCCTCTCATCCTCTGGGCTTCGACCATGCCTACCCTTGTCTCTTCCAAATGTTTCCAAGACCCCAGGATTTTATACAGCGCAGGCAGGGTTAACTCCTGGCATGAATGGCAATCTACAACCCTAGGAGACACAATCAAGAAGTCTGAAAGCCCTTCATCATAGCATTTCCCCATACCCTCAACCAGGAGATCTGCTATTCCATAAGATAAACATGATTGAAGGGGATGAAATTACCACTGAGCTCCTGAATACACAAGAATTAACAAAAATTACACAAGACTTCAGCAGATCTTTTATA
This sequence comes from Scalopus aquaticus, assembly GCA_004024925.1. NCBI lineage: Eukaryota > Metazoa > Chordata > Mammalia > Eulipotyphla > Talpidae > Scalopus > Scalopus aquaticus. The sequence goes on along the minus strand of PVIJ01000603.1, from coordinate 28,244 downwards.
TATGCATTATTAAAATATTAAAAAAAGCATTTCACTAAGGTATTGAATAATATATACACACACACACACATACACGAGATATATGTTTATAAAATGAATTAAAGTGCCAAGTGAATGTGGACATGACTAATGGAATAAAATATTACTTCTTGGCTTCCTAGAAGAGCTTTGCTTGTTTGTTTCTACCAAACACAAAATAATTTGTGTAAATAGCATATGTTTACTCATCATAACCAGAACAAAACTTTTCATTTTTGAAAATCAGTTATATATTCCATTACCGTTGTATTTAACATTAAAATACTTTAGAATATACGTAATGGGTAATTGATGAGAAAAATCAAATTAGCCTTGAAGTTAACCTATCCTGCAGACTACACACAGCTTCTGTTGAAGTTCATCCAAAGGAAAAATTGCATTTGCTTTCCTTGTCATCAAAAGTAACTAACCTGAATGTCACAAATATTTCCAGACTCTCTACAAAGACTCCTAAAAGCTACAGTTTGGAGTGAATAAAGAACAGATCTTTCTAGGGGTGAAAAATTTAGTATCTATCAAATAAATATCATCTCATTAAGTTAGGCAAAGGGAGAGGGGAGTTAGACAGAGGAGAGAGGGGTGGAGAGGAAGGGTTAGGGAGACATGGTACCAAGAAGGGTAGAAGGTGTCAAAGTGGGAATCCTGCAGTGACCTGGGGACATCTAACTCCTACTGTTAGTGCTTACTCTTTTCTTTCACTCACTCAAAAAGCTGTTGTAAGCACAAAATGTTTAGAAAATTTGACAGTGTCACATCTGTGGTCTTTGCTTTCTTCTGCTGCTATTTTTCCCCCTTTGGATCAATGGAACCCAAAGATTTTTGTAGATTTATTGACTGATAAGATGTGAGAGCTGGAAGAAGTTTCAGGAACATCGAATCCTAATCTAGTCATGTGTTAAAAACAAGGAGACTGAAGATTGGGATTCATACTCTGGGTCCGTGTTTCCATTGCTATTCAGAGGCCACTTTGGGAGTTAAGTTGGACCTTGGGACTCTGAATTTACCTTATGGGATCACAGGTGGAGATCTTTGAGTATAAAATAATCCTAGGAGATTAGAGAATCCTGGATTACAGTATAGGAATAGCTGAAGAACCCAACAAGTTATAGAGAAAGCCTCCTCCAAATTCCAATATGTATAGTCTTTTACCTTGGAGTCATTGTTCTGTGTCGACTTCTCTGTACTTCCAATGCCTTTAAGAAGAGGGTGCTGCTCAGCTAAATAGAAGGCACCATCAACTCACACATTACATTTCCTGTCAAACACATACTAAAACAGGACTTCAGGTCTTGTAGTGATAAAGTGCTAGAGATAGCAATGTGTCACCAATTGCCTTGCCCATGGCATGCTTCTGTCTGGTCATGTCTCCCATCACTGTCAGCAGACTACTCTCTGGTTTAAATCCTAATCACAGTACTAATCTCACCTTGGACCCAGACCCAAAATTCAGTCTTCATACATCTCCTGACTTTGTCAAATAAGTGTCTGCAAATTAATGCCATATGATGGTTATGGGTATCTGCTCCTTAATCAGCATTGCTAAAAAAATTTAAGAAGGGATTGTTCCTTTATCAAATCTTGACCTCTTTGCTGCTCCTGTTCTTGTTGAAATTGAAGTAAAACTTGTCTCCACAAGGGAGAACAAAATGATGACTAAACCATTCAGTTCAACTTCAAGGTGACATCCTTAGGAAGACTTATCTCAGTGACCTCGCATGTGAATTTTTGTTGGAATCAAAGGTTTTGCATATGTTTTCTCGAATGAGTTCAAGCTTCAGAGGATGCCCCCTTATAACCCTCTGCTTTCAAAAGCTGCAGCTACACAAGGACAAGTTGAGTCCTCCAGGAGAAATTGTATCATAATAACAGGCGGACCTTTCCCAGTGTTACCTCTAGCCAGCCTGGTTTGCTCATCCTTAGGGCTGTGGACACTTAAACATGTATTTGAAAACTAAACAAACTGGGGAGTAAAATTTCTATGGTTCAGTCCTGACCATAATGAAGGGATGTTTTTTAAGCAATGACAGACTGACTTCTAGGGCCAGCAGCCTGTCACCTCTAAGGAGTGACTGCCAGGGCTGCTCCTCTTCCACTGGAGGCACAGGGATGTTTGACAGTCTTTCTGCTAGTTGCCTAGCAACCCCTGCAGCATTGATTATTCATGCTAAGAAATAGCAGCTATTGTCCTTTTTCCTTTTCTAGAAGGAGCTGACTGGTTTGAAATTCAAGACTTTGCATTCAGATTGATAGATGTCAGATTTCCATAAATTCTAGTGTCTCTTGCTCCAAATGATTTAAGAACTTGAGGGATCCACAAGAACCAATTTAAATGGACATGAGCCTAAGGCATTGCAGGGAACTCAAAGGCACATGCAGGCTAGGTATGCCTCTCCCATTGGAGTATCTGCTTATTCAGATCCAGCCAGATTGTTCTTTGCTTGATATTTTTGGATGACCTTTGTTTTTCAGGGAAATGGATTTGTCAACCATTTTTTTCCCTTTGACAATGAATTACAGTTGAAGAAGCCATAGAGACCTGGATGAGAAGCAGAGAAACCAGTCTTATATCAAAATGGGTTACTTCACCTTTAAGTAACTCAATTGCCAAGGAAACGCTTCATTGCAGTTTCCCTGCATTAGCTGTGCCTGCATTAGCTATTTTTGATTCTATCCAACCTGCATGTCAATAGTTACAATTCCTAAAACATTTCCCTGTACTATGAATGCGTGCTGATTTTTGTTTTTAAAACATATTCACAAGTGTGCTTTGTAGGATTTGTGGCCTCTCTTCCCCCTCTCCACCACTGCGGTATATTTCTAGAAACATAAAATGCTGAATATAAGCAAGACCATAGATATCAGATAGCTAACCCAAGTCTCATGTTTTATAGAAGTGAAAAACTAAATCTAGGGAAGTTTACTTGACTTCTCCAAGTCTCCAAGGTATAAGTTGCAGTGAATTATAGGTGTGCACAGAAAACCTGGTGAATGAGAAATAGTGCAATCTGAGTTCAGCAGAACCTTCTTTGCGATCTAATAGGACTTTTGTTTTTTCATGTTTCTTACTATCTCCTTGTTAACAGAGGAAATGATGTTTTTCTTCACAAAAGCTTTGGGAGAAATGATTGATGAACCCTCTGACCCATTACTGTGTGGCGCCAGAATGGGGCATCCACCATATTGTCACCATCCCCCATGCCCAGTCCAGCCCCTTGGTTGACCTGTCAGTTCTCACTCCAGGGTGCTCCTCTACCTGGAGGTCTCCCATTGCCTGTTCCCTTATGTGATACAGCCACCCTATTTTATCCTATTACGGCATCTGTCCCACATAGCATTTGTGAAAGTTGTTGATAACATATGCATCCATGGGCTTATTTAATCAATGGCGTCAATGTTTGTCTCCTCTGTAAGAATGGCATACTCCTCAGGGAATGGGGCCTCTCAGCACATTAACTAATGTGTGGTAGCCTGTTGAGTGAATGAAGGGATAGATGAATAGAGAGATATGTGTATGTATGTGTGTATGCGTGTATGCATGGATGGATGGATGGATGGATACATGAACAGATGAATGGATGAATAGATGGGTGGATTATAGAAATAGTAGCCTTTTAAAAAGTAAAGGCATTTCAGTTGACATTTCTCAGTAAGGAAATGATTTGGTGGTTATTGATAGTTAAGAAATTTTATAGCTGAGTTTAACTGTATAGATGATATATACATAATAATGTAGCTTAAATTTTTTTTTTAATAATTTTTAAGATTTATTTATTTATGAGCTGGGGTGTAGGCCAGAGTTGTGTGGGGGTGAAAGGATTCATCCATCAGAGACAGAGTAGGGAGCAGATCAGGCAGATTAACTGAAGTACACTGTTGCGGGGAGCAGCGGGCAAAGCAGGAGAGGTCTGCCGCTCCATGCGGGAAGCTCCCTGGCCGGGTATCCAACTTGTGCTTCAGTGGCTCTGGATAGCCTCATCGTGCTGCAACTTAACACATTGCGCCATCAGGGAGGCCTCTACCCTAATTTTAGACATGATTGTGTCACTTTAAAGATATATAGAACTGTTACTTATATTCTTTAGCTTAATTCCCACATTTTGCCAATGAGAGAACAGGAACCCAGGGAAGATAAATGAGCCATCTAAAGACGCATAACTTGATTGAGGTTATTTAATGTCAGATATTAATTAATATCAGACTAAACCTCAGGCTTCCTCATCGTAGTTCCCATTGTCACCACATTTTACACATACCCTGAAAAACCAAATCAAGTAAACACAACACAGTAAGTTATCTTGAGTTATGTCACCAGTTTCTCTGGCCAAAGGATTAGATTCTGATACACTCTAGATTATCCAGGCCTGGGTCCCATATATGCTCTGAAATTAGATGTCAGCTCTACCCAATTCAAATTGGCTGTGGGGAAGCATTGGTTTCCTGGGGGAATATTTATAGATGCTATAACCAAACAAAGAGGGAAGAGACCTTATGGGGGGAAAATGAAAGAAAATCTATTCAGATAGGAGCTCTGGGAAAACTAGGCTTCCCACCAGTCAGGACTGAAAAACTGAGATCTGAGGTAGACCATTGACTGTCCCTTACTTAGCTTCCCTGTCGGAGATGGCAGGGAATTTCCAGGTTCCCCTGCTCAGGTAGTGCAGCTGCCCTTTGCTTGCTACTCCTTAACACCGACTGCTGCTTCTATCCCAGCTGCAGCTCACGAGTCTGTTTTACCCACATTCTCATACCTCAAGAAGGGAAGCACTAGGTGTCCAGCTATTCCAATCCGTCTTCATGTCACACCACTTACCTGTGGTTCAGCCACCCATGGTGGCCAGTGCTACAACTAGAGCCACTGGTCTCAGAACACATATAGGGCTCAAAAAATATTGGTGCTCAAAAAGGAAAGCTCATTATTTCCAATTCTGCAACAGTGAAACAATTTTTAAATGGGAAAGGGCCCCAAGAGCTCATGAACTCAAGTAGTTTATCCAGGCAAGTTTATTTCTAAGACTGATGGCTAGTGTCTCCCTTTACATGTTTAAGATAGTTGTCACCTCAGTCCTCACATCTTGATTAATAGTGAAGTCTCTTGCCCGTTCCCGCCTCTTCCTGTGCTTCCTCCCTACTTCTCCAGTTACGTTGGCATGTGAAATCCTTGTTCCCACAAAGACGGAAATGGATGATAACAAGACTAGTGTATTTAAGAGAACATTTGCCAGTGCTGCCTTAAAAAAATAGTTTGTATACCTTAACAAGACACAAGGTTGCGGAGAGTACTATTGATTCCATCTTTACAGTCTCTAGGAACAGAAATTGTAGAACTTTTAATAGTGGCTTGTTAAAAGACTTAATTATCTTTATTGTTCAGCCATTGCTTAACAGATTTCTATCGTTGCTTAGTGTAAGTGCATTCTTTCCGTGTGTGTGTGTGTGTGTGTGTGTGTGTGTGTGTGCGTGTGCGTGTGCACATGCACATGCATACTCACAGGCATTGTAGAGTGGAGAGCAACTTTTTTTGTTATAAGAATCCCTCCTGTAGAGTTAGGTAGGCCCCAGTTATCAAGTTGCTCCATCAATGTTCCTTTCTCAGTAACTTCAACTTTTAACCTTTGATGGGGAATCTGTTTTCTGTCTTGTTCATTTGTCTTGGTAGCCCACTTTTCTGGCTTATCTCCAGTTTATCCACATCTTTTCAGAAAATGCTAAAACCAAAACAGTGCGTTCCACTCTTGTGAGGACTCATCTGGTATCAAACTTAGCTGGAGGATTGATGTCATTGTCATCCCTTCCAATCTCTGGAACATATGCATGACAGTAGTTGTGCTGCTTTTTAACTGACACTAACATGACAGTCCAACTCATAATTGAGTCAGGGTCAACCATGAACCACCAGCTCCTATATAGTGAAATTGTGTCAGACATTTGCATGCTGGTATATTTAAAGTCTGTCAGTATATTGCAGTGTAGGTAAAGGTCAGCTTCTGATGCACTCTTTTCTTGGAATAGATCCTCGGCTTCAAAAGATTTAATATTTAGCATATGCAACTTGTAATTTGCAAGTATTAGTAAGACATTAGTTTTATCCCCTAAATTATTGAAGAATTTGTAAGTATTTGAATTAGAACTTAGTCTCCTCTTTCCCATTGGATAGTTCACTTGTTAGATTTTGAATCACAAGAGTCAGCACAGCAGTGAAAATAAAGATAACAGCAACCAACATCCTGGTAATGAATCTCACGTTTGAGGCTGTCACTTAGTCCATAATTAAAGTACTCTCAAAGGAGCAGATAATGTGAGTAAGTTGATAGTGTTGGCCTTTAATACATAGTGAGCATTATCTGAGTATTTGTCATTATTTTTATAATGACCCTTATATTTGTAGGAATGTTGGAGGGCCCCTTATTGTATACACCTTAGTTTTAAGATTTTATTTCTATCAAACTCATCCTATCTTTGAAATATTCTCCTAAAAAGTTCATTTTTTGGTAAGAATTTTATGGAAACTTCTTGTACACTTCTTTAGAGAAGTCCCTTTAAGAAAAATCACACAAAATTTTGACAATGGCTAAATCTATATAATTGGCTAGTCATTGCCTGAAAGAACCTTATAAGAAGGGTGTCTTACTTCTATTTTAGTTTAGTGTTATTTTCCAAAGTTCCCAAGAAGCAGGTTGACCCATTAACAGCTTACGGAGGTGACTTTTATGTAACAGTGCATTCCAATAGAAGAATAATGTCAGCCATAAATGCAAGCCACACTTATATTTTAAGGTTTCCTACTATGATTTTTTTAAAAAGCAAGAAGAAACTGGTGAAACTAATTTTATTAATATAACTTAACTTACATATATAAAATATTGCAACATTTCACATAAAAATACTGAGACATTTTAGTTATACTGAGTTTCCAAAATCGGATGTCTTTCATGTACGTCACACTTCAGTTGAACTAGTCATATTTCAAATGAATGCTAGCCACATGTGGTTGTTGGCTACCATATTGGATAACACATATCAAGGGGATTTCAGAAGCAGCAGATCTGGATCCAATGAGCCTCACCCAGCAGAATTTAGGCATGTTAACAAGCATTCTTATGCATCTCAATTGCCTCAAATGAGAGTTTACTCTTTGTTCTATGTTTTAACTACAGTGGTAGGTATCCGGCATAGTTAGGGCTTACCATAATAATCTCTTGCATCTAATCTTTTACCTTACCTCTGTTTCTGTGATCTCTAAAAAGCATAAGAGAAGAAGATGAGATCAGTATAAAATAGGACACAATCTCTGTTTTACCTTGTGTCTCCTAAACCACCCATACCTTGTAATACAATATCATTTAGAACATTCTACAAAATCCAATTACACCAATGATTGCAAATAAGCAATCTTGCCTCTCCTACTAGGTATTTTGTGGAGACACTTTAGGTGAATGATAATTTTTCTTACTTCTATTTTACTTTCAGTACTTTCTCAATTCTGTGCCTTAGTTTATTTTATGCTACTCCATTCTTCCAACTCTGAATCAATGTGTACTCCAGGCAGTAACTTGCTGTAACTCTGGATGAGACCTCTTTCCTGAGAATGTCTTCAGAAAGAATGGTGTGTCAAGAAATTCACCAGGAATAAGAATGAAGCTGCAAGACAGACACCAGGGAATAAGAAAATAGCAATACTCAATGATGGGGAAAATATGTCTGTCAAAATGAAAGTTAAGTGGAGGGAATTGTCAGTGAGGGAAGCTGCCACCTCATGTCCATTGCCAAAGGACCCGGGGAACCAGCCAAGCCTCCCTTAATTGAGTAAAATGACTATCAGCCACGGTACTAAAACAGAGATGGTTTTCATAAATAGGGTTGATAGCAGGATTTTTCCAGCTTCTGATTGCTGTCTGGCAGTGGTCCTACCCTTAGAAAAAATTTATCTTTAGAGTGCCAAATTCAGAAGATGATTTTGTCCAACTTGTTACTGCCATATTTTCTGAATCTCTTAAAATAGAATTGAATCATAATTTAGAAAAAGGACCCAACATGCAAAAATGGATGGGTACATAGGATGAATCCAGGTTTGTGAGATGTATCTAACCCACAAATAGTGAAATATCTCTTAAATTCAAAAACTGCACTGAAGCATCATGGGTTTTGACATTGTGCTAAGAGTGGAGTCTGCCCATAGTATTTTACTTTTGGAAATGGAAATATTAGCTGCTTCTTAGTTCTTTCAGTTTGGTGCCCCTCAAAATAAAACCCTGTATATTCTGTGTTCTCTCCACTTCTACTCTACTGCCTGACATTCTCTCATTTTCCCCACTTCCTCCTTCACACATACAAACACACACACACACACACACACACACACACACACACACACTATCATTTTTGAATCAACACTAGATAACACTTAAGGTAAAAATTATATGCAGAATTTGTTTGTGTCTTATGATAATGACCTAAGAGAATGATTTGCCTTTGCACTGTTAAAAATGGACCAGTGCCTTAGAAATAAGCTAACTCAGTGACTCAAGGCAATCTCTGAAGAAAAAGTATCTCTGAGAAAATACTACAGACTGTCAAGGCTTTTGGGTGGAAACAGTGGCAAACTCAGAAGCACTGCTGCTCTCGAACCTTTGTTCAGCCCCAGGCCTTATCTTCTGGTTTTCCTGGGGTCCTCATGCAAGTTATTGAATGCAGGACTGGTTGTGTTCAGAAATCAAATTGCCCAAACACCATCCTCAACCAGGGACCCTGGAGAGGGGAATCCCAACTTACAGGATCTCTCCAAGTCCTATAGTGACCCGAAGAAGCAGATGCTTCTCTTACTCTCACTCTCCAAAACAGAAAACCATAGTTCAGACAGCTCCAGGGCAGAATGAGAATTTGAACACAGATCTTTTGATTCCAAGCTAGAATGCCTTTATGCAAGGACCGCTGTTGTGATGACTTGCCTTGTGACTGAAAGGAGAACTCAGATATTTGGGGCCAGCTCTCTAGGAGAGAGGACACTGAGAAGTGGCCCCCTCAGATTTACATTCTCCCACCTGTTTCTTTCCTTGGGTCTTCAGGTTTCTCTTCCTCACTTGGGCCCATGTTCCACCTTTCCCAGTGGACAGTCACTTTTCATTCCTTTCCATTGCTCATTGATCTCAAGTTTGCACAGACTTCATGGGCCTGGAGTTCTTTTAGTTGCTGACACTGGTTTAAGCAGTCAGTAATAAACAGATGAACACAAAATATGCCCCAAACCAGAAAAGACTGTGGTCTTACTGCCGCCTCTACCATCTTAATGTTTCCTTGTTGCTGAGATGAGGTGAGTCCTGTATAATCATCAGTCCCTCCTCTGTGGAGACAAATGTCCCACGTGTAAGTTTTGTCCAGGAACCTAGAGGAAGGATCAAGCCAAGCACAACTTTCTTCCCTTTTGTGTTCATCTCATCTCATCTACTATTTTTCTACTTAGTTCAGCAAAGCAAACAATATTTTAAAAATACCAAAGCATGCTCACGGAAAAAACCACTTAAACAAGTGGCTGAGATAAGCACGTTACTCCTCCATGTGCAGCACAGATGAGAGGAGTTAGCATGAATGGGCATGAGATCAGCTTCTAGAGCTTCAAGATAGCAGGATCTCACACCCAGTTTCTTGGCCACTGTTCATTTTGTTACAAAATGAAGACCTCTCAAAGCTTTCTGGCCATTCTGAACACTGATTAGCCCCAATCTTTTCCCTTTCAAAGCAGAACTGGTGATGCTTTTTCAGAAAAACACACTAAAGTGAGAATGGGGAACCCCATTCCCATGCCCTTTTAAATATCCAGCTTATGTATTAGTATCTCCAGAATTTGACTGAAGAAGCAACTGCCTCTCCCTAATGAAATGCCTCTCCTTGGGCCAAGTCACCATTGGGGGGGGGGGTATGTGGGGGTGGGAAGAAGGGGAAAAAAGCTTCAAATCTTACTAAAGGCAGTTAGTGAAAATTCTAGATTCTATGAAGATTGTAGCAGAAAAGACTTTTTGTGGTCTGGCTGCTGCTTCCACCATCTTACTGTTTCCTTGTTGCAGAGGTGAGGTGAGTCTAGTATGTTCATTGGTCTCTCCCTTATGTAGTACAGCCCTTGACACGGTCAGCTGCATATTGCAAACTCATTCTGAGTTGGACTTCATGACATAAACCACCTGGTCCCGCTTTGGGAATGAAGGACTTGCTTGCCCAGTTTTTGGGAAAGCTGCAACAGTATTTTCTCAGCTGCCAGCTCCCTAGGGGTGGCAGGGCTCAGCAAGTCCACTTAAAGTCATATTTCTCGAGGTGGCCCCCTCAAAGGATTGATTAATGAGTCTATAAAGGCCCCCTCCCCTTGGCCCAACTCACAACAATTCTAAAAGGTCATCCTGCAGGACCAGATGAGATGCTGCTAAAACTACATCATGACTCATCTTTTTTTTTTTTTATAATATATATTTTTATTGTTATTTATGTCTTTTACATTTTGCATTCCCCTTGGGTAGCCCACCACCAATTCACCCGTGATCCATCTCCATGGTCCCTTGTGTTCTTTTCTATTCCATTTTGTGCCCTTTCCCTTCCCTCCCTCCGGCTCCCTCCCCCACTGATTGTCTCTCTCCCACCCAGCCATGACTCATCTTTACTCTCTCACTCAGTCCTTCCCTCTGGTATTGACCCCAAGAACACGTCCTAATAGATATCTTGCCTAGTAATATCCATGTCAGAATTTGATTCCCAGGAGCCCTAAGGACTGTAAGTTACCCAGCTCAGGAGTATTTGCCCAGGGAGGTTAGAATCAAGGTGGAGAGTTACAGAGTGGCCCCAAGGAACCCGTAGTATTCTTCGATTCTGAACATAGTGTTTAGTCTTGCACTTGGTACATAGCTGATGGATAACGGCACTTTCATTCTTTTCCAGTGTCCTATATAAGTGAATGTGGAAAAGCCCATTTGCTTTCTAACTTTGGTATTTGGCTACGGTCTCCCTGAAGAGGGGATTCACGTACTCAGAAACCATCTCCACCAGGGGCTTCTCTCCGCCCCCTCTGAACTCCTCTTGCACTCTCAACATTTGCTTCTCATAACACAAACATATCTTGAGTTTGTGCCTGGTGCCTGGTACTGTGACCGGTGCTGGTGGTGCAGAGGTGGGTGCAACCCCTGGGTCAAGGGGCCCAGTGACTCTACCAGTGTGAGCAGGCAGAATATACAGTGGCTGGTACAGAACAGAAAAAAATGTGAGGCAAACCTAGGAGGGTCATCCAACCAGCCTAAAGCAGAATGGGTGTGACAGCAATGAGGGAGCAGGGACACTTCCCAAAAGGTGAAGGCTGAGCCCAGGCTTGGGTGACTGCTGCGCATTAGCTAGGTGTCATCATTCCCTGTGGCTGATATAACAAATTAGTACGCTCTCCTTAAAACAACACATTATTATTTCTCTCAGAGTTCTGGTGGTTGGATGTCCAAAATCAACTTTATTAAGCTAAATTCAAGATGTCAGCAGGGCTGGCTCCTTCTGGAGGCTCTGAGGTAGAATCTGTTCCCTTGCCTTCTCCAGGTTTTAGAGGCCACCTACCCTCCTTGGCTCATGCTCCTTCTTCTATCATCAAAACCGGCAGCATAGCATCTTCTCACCTCTCTGACCTCTGTTTCTGTTCTTACATCTTCTCTCTTTTATTCCTCCTGTTCCCTCTCTGAAGGACTCTTGTTTGTGATAACTTTGAGCACACTTGAATGAGCCAGGAAAATCCCTGTACTTGGAGATTCTTAACCTATGACATATGCAATATTCTCTGTCATATAAAGTGACATACATAAAGAGTCCTGGGAATTGGGATGTGGGCACCTTTGCGGGGGGAGTTATTCAGCCTCCAATAATATGCCCAAGTGTCCCTTCCAGGAAGAGGGAAGGACATGTGCAGAGAAAGGGAGATAGGGCCCACTCTCATGTGGGCAGCTCTGAATAGTTCATGACGTGGAAGCAGTTTTTGAGAGAGGCATGTTGAGAGAGTAAGTTGGACAGAGCTGTAGGGGGCCATTTCATTCAGGATGCTGTGTTTTGAACTTGAGGTATAATTAATTTTATAAGTGACTTGTCTCTTTATTTGCCCATAAATTCCCAACATCGGGATTTGGGCCAGTGTCTTCCTGCTGCCACCACCACCCTGACTCTGTGTCCAAAGCTCCGCACATGTGTTCAACACCAACAATGCCAGGTTTGTCCTGTCATGACACCCTGGTGGCAGATGACAGGTGATCGGAGCACGAAAGACACTAGAATCTGGCTGGCATGATCCTGGACATCTTCATCTTGGCTGCGTGACTGGCCTTCTTGCAGTTCGCTGGGCAGGGATGTGTCCAGAGCCCACAGCATGTCTTGGCACCGGTCAAAGAAGACTTTTTAGAGTGTGACATAGTAAAGCTGGCAAGATGATCACTGGTGAAACCAGAAGGTGGTGCAGGAGGGCTCGATATGCTCTTCTTTTGGCTGAATATTTGCATAACATAAAGCTTTTAAAAGGTTATATGAGCAAAAATGAACTACACCTTGCATCCTAGAAAGCACATCAGGTACCAAAATAAGCAAGACGTTCATTGAAAGAATTGGTTCAGACCAGGGTTTAAAACAATGAGGCCTTTATAAACCTCATGTCTGTCCCTTGCTAACACGCCACCTATGCCAACGCTTCATGAACTGTAAGTCCTTGTGTACCTATAAGGCGTTCTTCCCCAGTTACAAATACTGATGCTATTTCATTTTCTAGTCTTTTTTGTAATAAGCAAGATGAATTTCCTTCATACCTAGAAGCCTCAGTGTCCACTGAAGTAACTCCTTCTCAATGTAACCTTCCCTTGACGTCCTCAGTTTAAGCTGTGTTGGTGTCCTCCCTCTCTGCCCCTCCTCCCCAGACGCTGAAGGACGCCAGTGACAACGCACGCAAGGACTTCCACCGTGAGGCCGAGCTGCTGACCAACCTGCAGCATGAGCACATTGTCAAGTTCTATGGCGTCTGCGTAGAGGGCGACCCGCTCATCATGGTCTTTGAGTACATGAAGCATGGGGACCTCAACAAGTTCCTCAGGTACAGTGTTGGTGGGGTGGAGAAGAAAGGGGATATGGGCTCATGGAAGGAGCCGGTCTGCAAGGCAGACCAAGGGAGAGAAGGGTGAACCTGGGAAAGATCAAGGGACACTGGACCTTCCTTCCTTTGGGACAGCCTGCCCTGGTCATGACAACTGTAAGCTGAGAAGCTTTGCACACCCATAAGGCACTTTCTGTGTGCCATGAACAGACAGTCCATAATGTTGCTCTTTTTCTTTAAACAAATAACCGTGTAATATGATGCTAGTGATTCAATTCAAATACCACCTGTATTTATTGAGTATCTGTGACATTCACTGTCACAAATTTATTGAGCATTTGAGTGGTATGTGACATGTGCATTTGAGATGGGCCTTAGCAGATGTGTAGGAGTTTGCCAGATATATTTAAAAAAAGAATTTTATTTGGGGTAAAGAAAACAATAAAAACGGGTACCAAGGTATAGCAATAAAAGTTTTGGTCTGAGGAGATGGAGAGACTGGAATTGCCAATGGGAAGAAGGGGAGGAGAATAAGAAAGAGACTGGGAAGAGTTGAGGTCAGAAGGGTATGCACTTGGACTTAATTTTGAGGACAAAAAGAACAACTGGAGATCAGTAGGTCAGAGGACCGAGCGGAGGAACAGACTCCAAAGAGCAAAAGCTTTAGAAGGAAGAATGATGAGGTAAAACAATAGTGGACAGAACTATCCAGGACTTGAAGCTGAAGCTGTGGCTCCTGCTGAGCCTCTGGGGTCAAGTCATGAAAAGTGGAGGGGTCTGTGCCAGGTAGGGGCAACGGAAGGTGAGGCTGGAAGGCAGAAATGTTGACTACAAAGAGGAGCCCCTGGGTAATGGAATAGGGCTTTTGTCCCAATTGACCTAATTGGGTTTTAGGTCAATTGTTGCTTTTTAGGCAGCTCCCTCCCTCTGGTGATGGGTACAAAGGCCTGGGAGGGGACACAAAATAAATGTGGGAGAGACTGCAAGTGAGCAGGTTGGGGGGTGGGGGTGGGGGTGGTGAAGCCACTTTGAAATGGAGAGGATGACTCACAAAGTAAGAAAGGTTGTAGTAGAGACTCAGAGGAGACAGAGTGGCATGATGACACTGGGAGGCCTCCAGACAGAGCTGACAGATGTCAGCTGAGAGTCCTTGGATGAGTCTCTTCACTGTGCCGCAGATATTGAGCCAGCAGGCTAAGCATGAGGACCAAATTAGAATGAATAGAGAAAAGCTCTTCCTGTAGGAGCAAATTGGAAGTTTTCAATCAGGAGAAACTTGTCTTCTGCTTGGGATGACTCCTATTAGTAAACCAGCTGCCTCAGTAAGTGCAATCTCAGGGAGGGCTGAGTTTGATAGTTTGACAGAGGAAGTTGGCGGTCACCCTGTGAGGGCCTTAGTATGTTCTCATCCTACAGCTATGAATGGGGAGAAGAAATGGCTGATCCAGACACCCCCTCAGTGAAGCAAACCTTAAAGCTTTTATTTGCATTAAACAGAGGCACAAATGGAAGTTGCACATGTAAGACCATGGAAAGGAAAGAGTATGAGGTTCCCCTGGGTTTTCCTTCCCATTCTGCACTGGTGGCTTGTTTACCTTGGGTGAGTCCCCAGGTCCAATCAGGCTCCTCAACTCCTGAGCGGGTCTGAGTTGGATCCTCTGTAAGTCATGTCTGGTTCTGACGTGCTGTATTCTTTCACAGAGCTGCCCTTGTCTGTGAAAGATTAGTAAATGGGCTGCCTGCGAGGTCTTGGTAGATAGTACAGTTTAAGAGAAATAGGACTGATGTGAGGGGCAGACTGGCTACCTGCCTTTTCTGGTCTCAGTTTCCTTATCTGCATAATGGTTATATTCATCTCAATGGCTAGTATGGGACTGCTATGACAAGCGAGAATAAATAGATGCTGTCCCTACAACGTTTTTGCTCCGCCAGGTTTCCTCTCAATTTTGCTCACGGGATTTGCTATCCTGAGAAAGGCACTCCTTTAGTGTTACAGCAACCCTGGCCTCCTGCAGTGTCTGTGGGCACTAAAGAGAGTGCACAGAAATTGGTACTTGTGGCTACTGCAGCCGCTGGAAGGGTCAGAAACTATGCAGTTTCAATAACAAGTCACTGAGAGAACAAGGGCTGGGGACAGGCATGCTGCTGCATTTAGAAATGACATCACACAGTGTGCAAAGTCTGGATCATTTTTAATCACCTGTAGTCTCATAAATACACATGCCATTTAGTTCTCCGCTGTGATGAGTCTTCGTTCTCTGCTTGGTCTGTGGTTGTGTAGGTGAGGGGACGCCAGGTGAGATGAGAAATCTGTAGTCAGTTTGTGCTGCTCAGAGACAATCACAGGGTTACATCATCCAATGGTAGCCAATAGTTTTCTTGTAGGTGACAGGAGAGAGGATGCTGGTAGCTTTTGCTCATGGTCCTGTCAGGTCTAATGTGAATTTGGTTGAGGTCTTACTGCTCATAGGAGAATTATTTTCCTTTGTTCTTATGCTCTAGGTTACTTCTCTATTAAAAAATGGTGCTTTCCATAATCTTTAGATAGTAATTCCAAATGTACCCACCCAAAGGGAATGAATGTTTCTGTGAGTTCGGGCTGAGCTCCTGTTCCACTTAAGCATATGCTTATCAACTTCTTTCGAGTCCTCCTTCCTACCTTCCAGAAGGTGCATGGACCTTACTCTCCTTTCGCATCTTGCACTATGCCTCCGGCCACTGGAAATTCTAAGAGGTTATATTTGTCCCTTTAAGAATCTCTCCAGAATTATCTTCCAATGAGGAAAAGATTTTTAAACAACCACAGCTGATATTTATTGAACCCTTCAAAACATTTTTATATAGTCTACTCAATTAAATTAATGAACTATTATTACCATCATTCCCATCTTACAATTGAAGAAACTGAGTCCCACCTCCCCAAGCCAGGGTGCTGACAGGGTTTTGTGCCCTCTTTAGGCACATTCTCCTGGAAGAGCCAAAATGTGTTATCTCTAAGAGCTGCAGGGCAACCTGGGGAGTGAAGCAGAAGACTCTGTGTCAGCTTCATTTATCTTCTCCTTAAGAACTTATTTTGAAGACACTTGCCCTCTGTTTTAAAGCAGGATTCAACGAAAGCATCCAGAGGCTTCTCCCTTTAAAATGAGCCTTGTCCAAATACCTAGAAGCAAGCAGAAGAAATGACTGGATGAAAATGCAGGAGCCTGCCCACCCTGATGATGCATGGGGTGCAGAAGGTGTGCAGGGCCAGCAGCTTTCTGGTGCTTTCAGAGCGTAAGGCTGGAGGATGGGGTTTTGTGTAGAGGGGGCTTTTGCATTGGCTGCTAACTTTTTTTTAGCTGGAATCTTTTCAATGGATGGATTCTTAGAGGAGTTTGTATTTCTGGCCTAAAATTAGTTGCTGGCAAATCAACAACTTATTTACTCTTTTAACTAAAGCTAAAAAGATTGCATCTGGCCTGGATTCTCTGAGTATTTCATGGCTCCTCTTAGTAGTCTTGCACTTCTACATCCCTCTCCCATTGTTGAGCTCAGGGTTAGATCTTTGCCTCTTATGATGCGTGCTCGGACTTGAGTAACCTTTATGGAGGTGGACGGCCTACCCTTTGGTAGCCTACCACTAAGAGCCATGTCACAGGCTAGTTGTGAAAAGAAAAGCACAAAGGAATGAGACTAGCTCTCTAGCTTTCCAATGAAAAAGCATGGAGCATCACTACCTACTACCGAGGAGAGGCTCCATTACCAAGGACCTAGAAAGGTGCAGGGAACACTTCTAGTTCACAGAGAAGTTCTGCAGCCAGAGGGTTAGGACGGTATTCAAAGGCAGCTCTGAAACCCAGTACCTTGGCCACTGTGCGGCCTATGAGACTCTGAGCTGAAGAGAAGCCCAATGCTTTTCCCCAGGATTGTTCTCATCTTGACAAGAGGGAGTTGGGGGACTGTAGTTTAAGTAGAAGCAAAATGTGCTAGGACATGTAAGAAAACAAGAAGCTCTCCCAGGAATGTTTACATCCAGACTTTTGGAGACAGAAAGGACTTAAAGGATCACCAAGAATAATATGCCCTTGTATTTTTGGCTGATGGGGAAATTTCAGACTGGAACACTACAAGGCTTCTCTCTATCACAGTACTGGACACCAGTGGAACTGGGAAACCCCCACCTTCTTGTCTGAGAATAAAAAATGGAAAACCCAGTGACTGTGTGATTGGGGAGCCATGCCAACTGGGGCCTGGTGGAAGGGTGTGTATGTCTGTGCTTGAGATCACTCATCCAAGGTGCTGGGTGGACGGTGGTAGGGGGCAAAATGAGATGGGCAATTCTGATTCTCTTGAATTTTCAAATATTTGTACAGTTCTGGAATCATACTGGTGGCATTACCTACTTTACAATTTATTTAAAAACCTCTTTATTTATTTGGAGAGCTTCCAGCTGTCCTGAAAGAGATCTCTCTTGTTTGCCTTTGGGAGGAAGAAGCCCTTTGACCAAGTAGCATTGCCACAGCCAAGGTCACATTTACTCTCTGTCCTGCAGCAACCCCTCTGGCAGTCAGAGGCAGGGATACTCACCACACAGGAGTCCAGGGTGGGGACTGCCAGTGCTGATGGTACATCCTGGGACCACCCTCTTTCTGAAGCACATGCTATTGTTAGGATGCCTAAGTCTCCACACAGTCGGGAAAAGACATAAGAAAAGGAATAAAAGATATAAGAAAAGGAAGATATAAACGGCCATAACATCCCCCACCCCCCGCCAATGTAAAAATAAAACTTGTCTGGTCAGAGGATCTGGGTATTGACATTTTAAAGAGTTCTCCAGTGCATGTGTCGAGCTGGAGGTCAGGGGGCAGGATGGGCAAAGGGAGATGACATTTTTCAATGGAACCCTTGCCCAGTGATGTCTACTCTGAGATTCTGCTTGTGGGACACAAGGGGGGCTTGAAAGCTAGGCTTGGCTGCTTAGTAGCTGGAGGGGGAGAGCAGAGCTCCCAGCTCTGGAGGGTTCTGCCTGGCCCAGGAGGTGCTCTGCTGTGGCAGGTGGCTGGGAGGACAGTGGTGGCCTCCCACTAGGGTGTTATGACCTGGATACCCAGACTCTCTCCATGTGGTGCTTTTCTGGGCACTGCTTTTGAGGGTCAGAGTCTCTGGCCAGTGCCGGATCCCCTGGAGCATCGTTCTAAAGGCTTAAACACAAACCTGTCTGTGTGTTGAGGGTGCACCAGTCAGGCCCACATGGCCCTGGGAATTCAATTGACCTGGGTGCTTCTGAGGCTGTCAAGTACAACTTCAGGTCAAACATCTCCTCCACCAACTCTTATGCACGCACAGCCCCCTGACCCACCTCACTCCTCCCCGCCCCCCCATGCTAAGTACTGCAGCAGCAAGCAGCCTTTTCCACCATCAGTTTATGGGCGAGCAAAGAGTCCCTCTAGACCAGGAGCTGCAATTCCAACAATGCCTTTTGTGCTCCCTAGGGCGCACGGGCCCGACGCTGTGCTGATGGCTGAAGGGAACCCCCCTCGTGAGCTGACACAGTCGCAGATGCTGCACATCGCGCAGCAGATCGCCGCGGGCATGGTCTACCTAGCGTCCCAGCACTTCGTGCACCGCGACCTGGCCACCCGGAACTGCCTGGTCGGCGAGAACCTCCTGGTGAAAATCGGGGACTTCGGCATGTCCCGGGATGTGTACAGCACTGACTACTACAGGGTGAGTGGTGCGACCATCGGGGGGACCTCAGTCCTCTTTTCCTGAGGCCCCTTCTTGTATTAGTTTGCCACGGTGGCTATGACAAAATATCACGGACTAAATGACTTAAACAACCAAAACTTACTTTCTCACAGTTCTACAGGCTGGAAGTCCAAGGTCAAGGTATGGGCAGTTTGGGTTTCTCCTGAGAATTCTCTCTCCAACTACTGACAGCTCCTTCTCTCACATCCTCCCATGGTCTGATTCTGTGTTTCCTCTTCTCCAAAGGGCGCCAGTCAGATTGGATTAAAACCCATATAATTTTAGCTTAATCACCATTTAAAGGCCCTGTCCCCAAACACAGTGATCTTCTGAGATACTGGGAGTTAAGGCTTCAATGAAGGCTCTGAGGGAACACTTCAGCCCACACTACCAGTTCTGCTGCTCTTCCCATAGCTCTCTGGAGTGGTGTGCCCCAGCTCCAAGAGGAAAGAATTCTGCCAGGAGAACAAGAGGGTTTGGGAGAATTCCTGGTGGCACAAGATTAAATGATTTTATTCTGGATTTAATTCTGTGAATTTATGCCTGGAACCTTTATTTGTGGTTTGACCTATAGTGAACTTGTTTGCATAAATAGTAGTAGTATGGATCTTGAAGTCTTGGCCTGGAAGCTTCTTGGTTGACAGTGGATCAGCTGGTGGCCATCTTGGTAAGATGCACCTGATTGACCACCCAGCCTGCCTGGGTTCTGCTTATACATAGTAATTCTGATCTGATTGGCCTCCTTGGCATGTTCAATTTGTTACCTAAGAGTCTGAAATGTGGATATGAGAGGAAAGAGACTTGTCTGGAGCCTTGAAATCTTGATATTCTGCAGTGAAGGTTTGAGATGGTATGGGACCTCACTATGGTTTTCTTGTTAATTTGTTTGGGTTTCAAAGAGAAAGGAAGAAAATTGGAAGGAAAAGGAATAAATGTGCTGTATGTGTGTAGCATAAGTAAGTAAGAATGACTTGATTTACTTGCCTAGTAGGGTAAGACAGGTGAAGAAAATGCCTCTCCTTGCTTTTGCTCTTCCCTATGTGAGTTGTTTTTGAGGAGGAGCCTTTGTTGTGTGTTTTCTCTCCCTGCAGCCTCACTTACCGCCAATGCCTCTGCATTTTAGTTGAACCAACTTTGCCGCAATAATCTAACAAAATGAACCCATTGCCTTGCTGCAGTCTTCTAAAGATTGTTTTGTGTGGTTTCTTTACTTGAAAATTTGTCAACATTTGACAGAGTGGAGACCAAATTGAAAAGGAGTCTCTTTTGGGTGCATTTGTAGGAAACATGGGCATAGTTTTAACTTCCAGTGCTCAAAATGGAGCCTCAAAGCACCTGTCCTGAATTTAACATTGATGTGTTTGTTCTAGATATCTAAAACACAGGAGAGATTTTTCTCTAACAATGAATGTATTCCCTTTGTTAGCTCTGTTCCCTTGGCAGGAGCATGGGATGTCTCTCCGTCTCAGGAAACAAACACCTGGTGCATCCCCAAGCAACAACTTTCTCTTTAGTAGTAAGTTAATAAAAGTTTCAAAGTGCCTGAGACCAAGTAAGTGTTCAATAAATGTTCCAAGCTTATCAGGATCCAAATATATAGTTATGCTTTATTACAAAAACCAGAACTCAACTACATGGAAACCAATGTTCTCTTCTGCGATGTCTAGAAAAATAAATTAGAGGAAAAAAACTGAAAAACTCAACAATATAAAGATAACTCACCCAATTAAAAGATCGTCAACGGTTTTAATGTAGAGGTGTCTCCAAAAAAATACATAAGTGATTAATAAGCACATGGAAGATGGTCAATATTATTAGTCATTAGGGAAATGTAAATCCAAACCACAATAAGATATCACTGCATACTCACTGGGATGGCTGTAATAAAACCACAACAACACGTGTTAACAGGGATGTGAAGAAATTGGAAACCTCATAAAACCTCTGGTACAAGTGTAAAATGGTATCTGGGAGAACAGTTTGGCAGCTGGTCAGTGTTCAAGACAGAGTCTCCTATAACCCAGCAATTCTACTCCTAAGTATAAACCCAAGACAACAGAAATAATATGTTCTCTCAAAAATATTGGCAGCAATATTTGTATAGCTAAAAAGTATAAACAACAAAGTGTCCATTAACTGAGAAATGGATAAACAAAATATGGCAATCCATATACTGAGATATTATCCACCAATAAAAGGATTGATGCATGCTACAACATGGCTAAACCTTAAAAAATATTATGGTAAGCGGTAGAAACGACACAAAAGATCACAAAAAGTTACGTGATTCTATTTACATGAAATGTCCAGAATAGGCAAAGTCATAGAGGTAGAAGGTAGACTAGTGGTACCAGGGGCTGGGAGAATGGACAACAAAGAGTGCTTGCTAAAGGGCTTGGGATTTCCTTTTCGGCATGGTGGACTGTTCTAGCATTGGATACCAGTGATGACTGTTCAGTATGTTTATGAATGTTCAGAATAACAAACACCTTTCAATCATATGTGTACTAAATACCACTGAAATTGTATACTTTAAAAATATATGAATTTATGGTACATGAATTACATCTGAATGAAAAAGACCTGAAAAGAAAAATACTAGCAAAATAGTTGCCATGATTATGAACATAGGAATTAGTCTTGGTCATTTGCCCATAAAATCATTGTCGCTTCTCATCTACCGTATTTTAAACCATTTGTTAAAAAGAAAATTCTTTATGTAGTGACTTTCCTGAAGTACTTCCTTCTAAATTACTTGGAAGAAATAATAATGATTCCTGTTTATTTATTTGTTGAATGTTTTTAGCCCTATTCCATTTATTTAGTCCGTCCTCCTCCTCATCACTTCTCACTCACATTTGCAGTATTTGGGCGTTTACTTGATTGTGTGTCATTCCCACTGAGGGTGAAAAGGAACTGGTCTTAAATTGGCCTCTGTTCTTGGTGGAAATAGGCAGGTGAAGGTAAGAAAGTAGTTGATGGATTAAGACATGACCAGTTGATGATAATCTAGGAAAGTATTAACACTGGGAATTATTCTCTCTTCTCTGAAATTTCAAAATACTGCCCCACCATTCTGTTGAATCTGTTCAATGGACTGAAGAAGCTGTTGCTCTGACACTACAGTATCTGTTTTCCAAACCATGCTTGCTTATATGGGTAGCAATAAACCCCTCCTCTTCATGGTGTCTCTTTCTTTTCCCTGTCATAGCAGCTATGGAATCTGTTCCCCTTATGTATCTCAGTTCTCTCATTGCCAGCACCTCAAATAGATTTTTCTTCATTATTCCCTTCCTATCCTCTCCAACAGCCTTCAACTCCAAGGTGAGGAGCTGCTGTGGTTGATGTGAGTTGTCATCACCAATGTTATAACATCCCTTTTGCCATGGGAATAGGGAAGGATTTTGTGTACATCATAGCTATCTTCTATGGAAGGCTCTGGCCTGGAGTCAGCTAGCTTGAGGTATTCATAATGTCTCCTTCCTTTAAGCAAGGACTAGTCCCACTGGCTCCCTGAGGCTTGTGCTCATGGTGGCTTGTCGTGACCCTGTACAGTGGCCCCAGCTCTGTGTAATCCATGGCAGGAGGGATGGGTGGCAGCTGTTCCTCCATCAACAGGGAGCTGGCTCAAGGCTTTACCCCATTGCAGCTGAGCTTATTATATCTTCCCAATGAAGGGAGAAATCAGAACACTATTTGAGTTGAAACCAGCCTGATATGGTGGGTCCAGAATTACTCTAGCATTTATGTTCTCTGAATTGTTTTAATTAGCAGCTCTACGGCACCAGTCTTTCATTTTGTTTTTATTTCTTCCCTCCCTGGCAAAATATGATGTTTAGGAACATCTGAACCAGAGTTCTGTCACATTCTGCCTCTTGGAGACCTAGGATCTCACTCCGCTTGATCATTACTATCCCACAACAGAGCCACTGAATTTTTTTTTAATGTGCACTTTGGTGGTTTTCATTGTTTTCATCCAACATGTGTTTAAAATGAATGTGATCCATTGGTGAGGAGAGAGCTCTAAGCATTTGAAACTCTAGCTGTTAAGCCTTCTTCTCCCTTGGGTGAACTTTATATCGGGGTGGTAAGAAATCCTATCCTTTAATTCATCTTCCACTTAAGAAGAAGAGAAAAGGAAGCAGAATAGGCACATTAATTTATGGTGCACATTTAAAGAAACAAATGACTGTAATTTAACTATGCAAGGCCCTGGTGAGACTCCTAAAGTGTTACTATTCTATCACCAACACAGTCCACGGAATTATCTTTAGGTACTCAATGCCAGCTTATTAACTGCAAGGAGATGGGTTATACTAAAATTGGTTGATATAACAAGTAGCAAAAAGAATTGATTTGAACTTCAGTACCTTTTCCCTTATGCTGTCCACCCTGGAGTAAGAAGGCTGATAAACTAGAAAATAAAGTCCTGAACCACAGAAGAGAGGAGAAGGCTTAAGCAATTTAAGAACTCGACAAGCACTTAAGAAATAAGAGTTACCTTTCATCCTTTGGTCTTTGCAGACTGTATTTTTTATAAATATTTTAAAGTGAGTGAACATTTCTAGACAGGTAAATAGATTTGTAGGTAGGCAGATGTATAGATGATTGATAGATACATACACACATACGTACATAAATACATACATATGCACATACATACATATATGGATAGATAGATCTTGACTTATCCCACATTATTTTTAGTGTGATACTGTTAAAGTGCCATTACCTCTATAAGGACCAGCATTGCCTCTCTTTGGTGAATGCCTGCTCATTCTTAAAAGGTGATTCCACTTTCACCTCCTTCCCAATTTTCTCCAAAGCAGAGTAATTACTCATAAATCTATCATCCCTTAAGACTTCATGTAACTTGTTCACTATAGCATGAAAGTCATGGAATCAGAGAAATTTGACCATATACATGTCTTTTCACTAATGTGAAAGCCAGTGGAGGACGAGTCTCATCCATCTTTGTTTCTGCACAGATGGCAGGGTGCACAGCGCGTACAAGGGGGCCAATCAATGCCTGACCAGGACACACAACAGGAAAAGCCCTGTGAGTGTGTCTTTTTAGTTCTGTAGATAAATACAGAGGACACTCAGATTTGCAATAGGACTGGCTCTGAGGCCAGGAGTACTGATATCAGGATGTATATCTAGGGACCTAGTAGCATCCTCACGTCAGAAAATTTCTTTTCAGTAGAAAACCCAGAGCTAAAACTTACATGCATTCAGACTAGAGTTGAAATGCTTCCTCTGGTATGCTCTGTCTAGAACCCTTGAAAACAGTCCCAGTATTCACTTTAAGAGGAAATACAATCTCTTCCTGAAGGAAGAATGACCTCTTAGTCATTGGTTCTCTTTTGCAAGCATCATTTCCTTATTTTCCCCTAATACATTACACTGACACAATACCTCTTTTAACTTCCTCATGCACAAGTATAGAACTTTCTGTCTGGGCTCTTTTGATTAAAGTGGTCCTAGAAACATAAGACATTATTTATTTTATGAAATCATCTCCAATTTATGCCTCATACAACAGTTAGAGAGAGCACAATTAGAGGAACCTGCCTGCCAGGGAGAAATCAGAACATTAAGTTCAGACTAATTCTATAATAAACTAGATTTGCATATATTGTTTCAAGACTCTAAATTGGTTTCATTTATATTCAGATCTTCCTAAAAACTTCTACATATGCTTTGGAGTTGCAACAGAATGTGAATGTCCCTTCATTCATTCATTCACTCACTCATTTATACAACACACATTTGTGAATCAAGTATGGGTTAGATGCTGTGCTAAAAACACTAGAGGCATCCAGATAAAAATGACACATTTCAATCCAATGTGATAAATGCAGTAATAGATGTATGTTCTAGGAACCCTAAAGAGGAGACTGCCAGCTTACTTTGGGATAAGTATGGTTCACTGAGCTGTCAGTGGGTAATCATCCCTAAAAGTGATGGCTCACTAATGTATGCCATTGTTTTCACTGTTGCAGAACTCCTCAGAGCCTTTAATCTATTACTGTATGTGTGACCTTTTAAGAAGGGCTGTTGAAAGAACCAAAGCCAGCATGGAAGAACTGGTCTGGATATCCTTTGTTCAGGTCCCTGGTCCCATCCTTTTCCCAAGTAGTAAGACTGTTAGCAGGAGGTAGAGTAAATCTTCCCTGTTTTTTCAGCCTTATGAGTCCCTTATTCCTGAAATCACTAGCTATCCCACTAGTACTTATATATAGAAGTACCACATGCAAAAATTAAATGCACTTTTAGGTATGCTGGGAATGAAAGCAGGCCATAGCCCATTGGCTTAGATGGGCCAGGAAGATTCTGATTCCTCCATGTGCTGAGAAGCATCAACAGGCACTTTCTCCCCCATTTTTGAGGCAGTCAGACCTCAGCTTTTTCATGTCTGTGACATCCCATACTTTTGTATCACTTAGACCAAAAAGCCTTAAAAAACAAGGAATTCGGCAACAAAGAGTTAGCTGGGATATAAAAGGAAATATAATAGCCTCAGTTCCTAAAATTAAAGGTCCAAATTTCTCCTTTCTAAACTTATGATTATATCCATTAGAAATGCATTTAGCTGAAAGAAGCAATATTCTACTAGCCATGTTATAAGATGGTAGGAAGTTTATTTTGTTCACATGACAAGGAGTTCATAGATGGGAAGTTTCTCAATCAATGAAACTTCCTAATGTGAAAACTAGAGATTGACACTTTGAAATTCCTTCGGTCTTTTCCTGATGGCTACAAAATGGCTGCAGGAATGCCAAACATCAAAACTGCAATTTGAAGGAGGAAGGAGACAAGGTTGCTACAGGGAACAGATTCTCCTTGCCCACATTCTCATCAGGATGTAAATCTTTACCAGAGCACACCCTCTTCCAAGATTTGCTCTTGTATTTCATTGCTCATCGGTGGATCAAGACTAAGGGCTGAACTCACTTGTAGAGATCAATGGCTTGTTACTGAAGACTTAGGCAATACTGTCTTTCTACTACATAGGAAAGAAAGTGAAGGCAAGGGATTTTGAGGTGAGCAAAAAAATGATCTGATTGGTTCACTTTATGAAACTTCATAGGCTCTGTCCTTTATTTGTGGGGATCTCCCACCCTTAACGCTTGCTGAAAATAATAAATTGAAGCGGCACATAAACGTTGATAAAAAAATAAGAGTAATAAGGGGGCCTCCCTGGTGGCGCAGTGGTTAAGCGCTGCACTATGGAGCTGTTATCAGCAGTGACGAGAGTTTGACGCCCAGCCAGGGAGATTCCCACATGGTGTGGCAGACCTCCCCTGCCTCGCCCGCTGCTCCCCTCAGCAGTGTATTTCTGTCCATCTGCCTGTTCTGCTCCCCACTCTGTCTCTGGTGAACCCTCACACCGCCCCATGCTTCTGGCCTGTACCTCAGCTTGTATGCATAAATAAATAAATCTTTTTTTTTAATGAGTAATAGGATTTCTCAATGGGAGATCTTTTTCCTCTGTATGTAATGCTTCTTTTTTTTCTCTGATTTTAATCAGATTATTCTCTTTATTTCTGGCCTTGAACTCTTTGATTATGATGTGCCTTGGTATAGGTTTATTCATTTTTTTGTGCTTTAGTTCATTGGATTTATTGGCTTTGTGGGTTTATAGTTTTTGTAAACTCAGAATTTTTTTGACCATTGTTTTTCCAAATATTTCTATTGCTCTCTCTATGCACTGTTTGGGGACTCCAATTTCTTCTAATAAGCCACTAAAAGCTATTTCATGGCTCACTGAACTCTTCATGGCTTTGGATTTTTTTTGTGTGTGTTTCATTTTGGATCATTTTATTACCCTGTCTTCAAGTTCTATAGTATTTTCTTCTTTGGTGTTTTAGTTTTCATTATTCCCATTCAATGTATTTATCATCTCACACATGGTGGTTTTCATTCCCAGAAGTTCAGCGTGGACTTTTTCTTATGTCTTTCATGTCTCTAGATAACTTTTTAAGCATGTGAAATGAATTTAGAGTAAATATTTCAATATCTTTGTCTGTAATTCTAATGTGTGTCAGTCTTAGATTTATGTTGATTTTTCTCCTCATTATGAGTCATATTTTCCTGCTGCTTTGTATGCCTGGTAATTTGAGATTGGATGCCAGACATTGTGGATTTTATCTTGTTGGATGCTGGATATTTTGGCATTGCTATAAATATTTTTAAGCTTTGTTCTGGAATATGGCTATATAGCCTTGAAATAGTTTGGTCCTTTGGTGAGTTGCTGTTAGGATTTATTGGGTAGGATGAGACAGAGCAGTGCTTATAGAATTATTAGAGCTATTAATTCCCCACTACTGAGGCAGTAACATCTGTGTACTCTGCCCAATTCCCCAGGAATCATGAGATTTTTATTCTGCCTCATGGAATCTGGCACTTCTCCTGGACCTATGTGAACACTGGGTACTGCTGCTACTAGCTGTTTGGGTAGCTCTTCCCTAGCGAGTAGCAGTGTCTTCACATGAATGCACTGGTCGTTATAGAGTTGCATACTCACTGGGCAACCTCTGCAGATATTCAGGCTTCTCTCTTATTTGTAGCTATCTCTTCTCTAGAATTCTGTCCTTTCCACTCAAGCCACATTGACCTCCCCTGCCTCTCAGCTCCATCTCCTTAACCTAGGGAGCTTTCTGAGTTATAGCCAGGTTCTCCCTTTCAATTTCTTTCAATGAATTAAACTTGAACAATCACAGGACTCACCGCATTTCTTTCAAGTCTCTGAGGGATCATTGTCCTTCATTACCTGTTATCTAGTGTCTTCAAAAAATTTGTTTCACATATATTTAGGCTATTTTGGTTGTTTCAGGTGAGAAAGTAAATCTCTGTGACTCTATCTTGTCTAGAAGTAGAAGGCAGTTGTCAACTCTCTTGATGATGAATGTATTTCAAAAATCTATTAGTGAACCACTTATAAGCTGCAGTAAAGAAAACAAATGCTCCCACTTCTTTAGAACTGTTACTTCCTGTGAAGGTCTCCCCCCCCTTTTTTTAATTAAATAACTTACATTTACATAATACTTCTACAATTAAAGTTTTCCTGCCTACACAAGATTATTACTTAAGTAGGAGAGTATATTTTCTCCATCTCAAGTGAGTATTAAGCAAGGAAAATTATCTTAGCATCTTCATTACTTCTGAGATATTTTCCAGTCTCGAAATGTGAGTTGGTTAAGAAGACTTGAGAAAAAAAAAAAATGGGCAGGATATTAATAATGCTCCACATTTTTTTTCCTTTCTTTTTTTTATTGTTATTTATGTCTTTTACATTTTGTATTCCCCTTGGGCAGCCCACCACCAATTCACCCGTGATCCATCTCCATGGTCCCCTGTATTCTCCTCTCTTCCATTTTGTGCCCTTATCCTC